>CM068367.1:541867338-542467338 GCA_034769895.1 Magicicada septendecula | reverse complement strand
TACTGACAAACTCCATCAAATGATGCCACAGACATTCGAAAAAATTAAAAAACGTCTCTCCGTCTTTCCGTAATTTTCCATAGAGTTCCATGGAATGCCCCGTCAACAAAACGACTACGGTCGATGGGATGAACACCCCATCGTCTTTTCCGTCGTTGTCGATTCGCGTAATACAGCGCGAGCGGATCCATCTTCCAAGAGCAGTACCAAATGAATGTGAGAGAACGTATACAGAGGTTGGCAGCACTCCTTGCTGCGCGGCAGAAAACCTTGTCGCGCGAGTGCATAAAAGAGGCCTTACAAAACGCGCCGCAAAATAACTCGCGGCAAAAAACCTTTAAGAGCGAGTGCATAAAAGGGGCCAATATCGTTTCAATAAAAATATTAGACAAGGGTATACAGTACATCACTTACTCTTTTTAACGTTTGAAACTACGATTTAGTAATGAAATGGAAACCTCCAGTGACCCTGGCTCCAGAGGACTTCTTCTGGCATTAAGATAAATTCATCACCATCGTCGACATCATTATCATCATCGTTATCATCATCAGCTAAAGACGATCTGTGGCACAATCAATTGTATTTTAAAAATCAAGGTAGGTCGAGATACAAAATTAAATTTTACAAAGTTATGGCGGGCTTTATACTGTACTATGGGTGTGATTTATGAACGACAACCAAGAATAAAATTCAAACCTCAACAATGACATGCTTAAGAGGAGTTAAAAAATACTCTAAAGTTGGTCATATAAAGAATAAGGTCATAAGATAAGAATAATAAGTTTTTACCTTAAAACAACGGTGGAAAGAACTCTTAAAATAATTTAAAAAATACTGGCCTAATAAGTCTGGAAATATAGGAGTCAGGTGTGTGGTTTTATATCCAGGAAGAGATGGTTAGAGGATGTTTGAAGGCAGGACGGGCACCACCTTGCCTATTCCGCGATTTAAAGCTGATTTTCTTACAGCATAAATATTTTTTATGATATTTAATCCCATGTTGATATTTTATAATTCAATAGAATAATGTTTTGTTTCCTCATTGTTCAAAGCAAACCTCATTTGAAAACGTTGTATAACAATCACACAGTAAAATCTATGGCATGTTCACCCATGTTGAATGTTTATATAAAAGCATAATTTATTGAGTTTAATGTCTACACTGTTTTATATCACCACTATATTATATGTAGAACGTGATTGTTGCGGTGAGTGGCCAATTGACTATCCGTAAAGTATCATCAGTGACATAAGTTTTTATACAATCTAAACACAAGAGTCTGACGAGAAATTTGTGCTAAGCCTATTGACATGCATCTCCGCGAGAGGCGAGTAACGTGGCCATTAAGGACTGTTACAAACCTTTTCTATAGATTTATCCGACCGTACTCCGCAGTTCTGAAATGTATCCCATCAGAGTGCTGTTCAGCTTGTCCGTAACAAGTACTGTTATCTAAATAAAGAGGCATTTTATTCACAAACATGGAATGTTAAAACTGTTTGCGATTGTGTCATTAAAAGTTGAGGGTATACGGCTTATTCTAGGGTGCAGTAAATTTGAAATATAACACAAAATATGTTTGGACTAAAGGGAATTTGTAATAAAATTTATTTACGAAATAAATATTTAATATTTACGAAATGTTAGATAATATGATTATAGCAACAGATGATAATTGTTTTATACTTGTAGAACACAATTTATTTGTAAATTTGTGTATGTAAGAAGTTAATGACATTCAGAGGCAGTCATTTCAGAAAGCAGTGGTATTTTCGGTTAATTTATTAGGCCAAGCATCGTTGTTAGTCAAATAAGCGTTTCAGTGATTTAAAATAGACTGCGTATCCTTTTGCAGTTTTCCAGTTTTAATTATTTGAATGTACTGACTTCCATGGACGCTTATGAAACAAAATTAATTTGTGATTGTTGGTTTAATTTCAATCATTAAGCAACGCTTAACTGTAAGCATAATCATATTAAGCATAAAGTGTTTATGTTATCTGGCCTAATGGATGAAAGTTCGCATTGTACCTAACCCAAAAAGTGTGAAAAATAATTGTATAACCTTTCGTCTGCATAAAGTTTGTATCAGACACCATTCGGTGCCGTCTGCTCTCTGTACCTCTAACCCTTCTAACCATCATGCACTCACGGGTGCATTACAACCTATACAGAACGCAACTTATTGAGTGCGCCCGTATCACTATTATAAATATTAGTTTCGAGATACATACACGTAGGTTATATGTATGTACATATGTATTGTTCACCTCATGTATTGATGTTAACAGGCAAAGTAGCATGGATTACACAGCAGTAATTCTTGTACGTAATGTCAATAATGTGGGTTGTTAATGATGCGGCCCGTGGGACCAAAAAATGTGTTAATAAGAAGAATGATCCGTTACGTGAGGACCAAAAAGGTTATGTTGAGATTCGGTCGAGTGGACCAAATAAAAATGTGTTGAATGTCGGCACGTGTGCTGTAAGATTTTTTCCATCAGAAGGAATGAAGCTTGGTGTGTTATCGCCAGGATGCAGAATGATAAAGATAGTGGACTGTATTAATACATTTATTAAGTTTCCCTTTTTTACACTCAACTCATAGTACTAAGGTTGGCTTATTCTGAAGATTAATTTTGAATATACCGATTCGTAAACGAAGCTACATTTTGATTAGGCACAAATGCGTGCCACTCAGCTACATTGAAAAACGTTAAGGCCTAAGGCCTAAATAATTGTCGCGACAACAAGAAAATGAAAACGACAGAATCAGGCAGCAAACGTGATGACGTCCGCTGCCAGCCAAGGCTCGTGGAACTGTAACTGTTGTAAAAACATGATAAGAACGATTTGAAAGCGTACAGATTAGCCAACCTATGAATGCAAAAATTACCACACTACTGTCCATGGGTAGTATTTAAATAAAATATTCATCTATATGCAATAGACACTAGACTGGTAACTTGAAGGCAAGTAGCGTGTAGAACAGTAATTTATGTAGGCCTAAACTCAAAATTGAGGTGTTACAATATTTTCACGTCACTTAATCCCCCCCATAAATTTTATAACTTCCATCTTACGTAGGTTATTACTTCCGTCCTCTTTACTTTAAGACTTTACTGGTGTCATTTTTCGCACGTTTATACAGATAACATAAATAACATGTATAATTTAACTAATTGTAGCTACTTATTGTATAATAATTTATATAATTTTGTAGTGCACTGTGTTAATAAATGGTGTATTAATAAAAAGTAAAGGGGCATCTGTAAGTTAATGAACATGCGCTTATAATGAACCAGCGGAAACGTAATGATTTTGACAGGCACTTTAATGTGTTTCCCGCGCATGTGTCTTATTTTAATGTAACAAAGAAGACACGAAGTTAAGCGTCCAATTGGGGGATAGTTTACGTATTCACAAATATCCCCGAAATTCGAGCTTTTTATGTTACTTATGTAAATAATTAGAATTAATATTCTCTCAAAATACTACTTACGTAGTTAACATTCATTAATATATGACTTCTACAGTTGCTGTTAAAGCATTGTAAGAGGATAGTATTATAAACAAAGACCACAGTTTCTTTATAAGGTGTTTCACTTATAAAAATGCACAGCTGTCAGTCTGTCACTTGGGGAGCTTTCCTCTGACAACATAAAACCTATTCCTTGAAAATAGGTTCTTATAAAATTATTAAGAATATTTATTATTATTTTCGTATAATGAATTAAATTTTTAGGACTCATTTTAAGAATAACAAAAAGCGTATTAAGTGTTAACTTAATAATAAATTTAAACTTTGAGCAAATAAACAATAAAATGGAAATGATTATACAACGTTGAAAAATCTAAACAATTCTAGATTTCATCTACGATAAAATTGAAAATTGTACTACCTTAGACATGAATATGCCTATATCTGTCTATGTCTACTGCATCAATGATTACACCTAGAAATGATTAGACAAAATTATTATTTACTGCAGTGCAGTATAAACTAGATTTCCCTAAAATTATATAATAGAGTCAGTAAATAAAGTAAAATTTTGTATTCAATTTGTAAAGACAATTAATTTTAAATATTGAAACTACGACAAAAATATTGTTTTATATACATTTTCGTTACAGACAAACGTTTTCAGTAGAATGAATAGAAGGAATGTTTCTAACGATTAAGTAATTTCATATTAGATCTAAAACTAAATATATACTTAACTTAACATTCCTAAATAATGATCGTTTCTAGACGTTTGCAAAATGTGCTGACTTTTGAAACAAAATGGAACTAAACAGAATCAAAATCTGGGTTAACTACATTTTTGCACAAGTTTTTTTAATGGCTCCTACCTTTTCTACAGTTCAGTTTGAACTGACAGTTATATCCTTTACTAAACGAAATGGTGCCGAGAGTAAAAGGAAACCACAGGATTTAGTTTAAACCGTATGCATTCCATGCGAACCAGTTTTCATAGTGTGTTGTTTAAAAATGTTATCTGTTAGTAATAAACAATGTTAATGTTTTGTATGCCATAGCGCAACTAGGTCTTATCACCATATGAGAAGCTAGTAACATAACGTTTTATTAAGGTACGTTTGGTTAAATAGTGTAATTCTCCTATTGTGTTATGAATACTGAAAAGCACATGCATTGATAAATCGGTAAGTTAAAGCTTAATTTAGAAGTGTAAGTTTCATAATTTCGTAATACAAAATTCTAAAAAACAAGTGAGTAATCAATTCTAATAGAATTCTTCCTGAGATGAAACTATAAAACATAAGGACGATGCTTCTCAGTTGCAGCTTTGTAACTACAAAACCCTGCGACAAAAATTTCAACGTTCAAACTAACATTCGTACATTATTTACCATAAAACATACACCGTAGTTTATCACTTAGTCATAGAGCCTTAAAAATTTGGTGCAAAATATTAAAGTATATTTATAGATGAGGCCAAATGTACCAATTAATAAACTTTTGTCATTTTATCGATTTAAAGATAGGATAATTCTGAACTGAGGAATGTGCAACTTAAGATACTTAAGAGAAATCAACCAATAAAATTATTATTTTTAGGTAAATACCAACACATCCATGATATCTAATTAAAACATATTTGCTTTCCTCACCATCAGGGAAGAACAATTAAAATTATTTCTAAATGTTTTTCTTGTTTCCAAAAATTATATTAAACTTCAGTACTAATACTATTAAAATATTTAGCTGTATATCAACGGCGCAGATAAACTGCTGGAATAATGGATAAAATAAGTTAATGTGGAATAGATATATTAATTATATTTACTGATTTATTAATTTTTAATTTTCCATCTGGAAAGTGTCTCGTCTTTAGAAGTGTCAAAATACATTGTTCCTATTTTGTTTTGTGAATCACAGAGTATACTGCTTGCGTGGAAAGATTGTTTCGACCCCGATTACTACCCGTGTCACGCGAATGTGCCCGAGTGTAGCGTCCATGTACAAAATTTATCGTCTAACCTTCAAAAGTAAGTATTTCTATCCACAACTGACATTCCACTATATACCATGTGCAACTGCAAAACAACGAACAAATACATTAAGACTATATGTTCTTCCTAAACAACTGACTCCGTATCTTCCTAAACAACTGACACTATAAAGAAACCAGTATATAAACAACCAAGGTTATAAATATCTTGCACTTGCTGAATAATGAGGATTTAATAGCAGACATCTCTATTAGTGTGGAGAAATACTTTATCAGTATCAAATGTCATTCACAATTCATATTAAAAATCAATATTATTTCGTACAAATATTAGAATTACAGAATTTTTATGAAAACTTGAATATTTTGCTTATTTACATTTAGAAACACTCTGGCTGGAAACATATCATGTGATCCGTTTGGAATGGCGGGTCTTTCCTAAAACCACCGTACAAGGACAAGTATAACCAAAAACGTTTATTGTACTAACACAATTAAATACCTATCAAGTACTTAAAAATAAAATTATGTATAATTAAATCATATTTGAAATGTAATATTGATTAAAACGTCAATATTTCAAAATATTGTAACGTGACAGTTTTCACCTTCCATAAACAATTTATGATTTAACACCCAATGATCACCAAAAACCCCTTTCTATTAAACGTAACTATTAACAAACCATTTGAAGTAGACTGAATACAGAAAATTTGAATAATAAAGCTTAATTATTAACGTATAACTATTTTCCCCCATGACTACAAGAAAGTACAAATTCAATAAGAAAGTACAAAACAAACAGAGCCTAGACCACTTAGGTTAGGTATGATGTCAATAACATAATTTATGTTCATTAATTATTATGTAGTTAGAGGTTTTGTGTTAAGTTATTAATTATGTTTGTATTAGTAACATATAAGAGTTGTTTAATAATAAATAATCTGCCCAAATATTTAATAAAAGACTAAGAAAACAAAAGAAAATGAAATTGACACTCAAATGTAAAAAAAATTCTGTGTGTAAAAGTGACATACTAGATACAGTGAGTGAGAAGTGACACTAAGTACAAATTAAGTGCTTCATATTAGTTTAAGAGTATCAATAAACTCTAAACAAGTATATAAGCGAAAAACTGACATAAATGTAAGATCTACTAGGGACATGGTTAATGTGAAGTTATATTGTAGATTGCATCTAACAAACTTTGAACACAAGTTAACACTTAATACTTGGAGCAAAAGATGGATTGAATATTTTCTTTTTTGTTTGTATGATGTTATTATAATTTATATGTGTTATGTGCTGTCATTAATGAAAATAGTCATAGTTTTCTACATATGCAGGTTTCAAGTATTAGTGTCCATACTATGTACACATAGCAGGTTTATAATATTAAAGGATTTGTACCGAGTCTTGGCTTAGATAATGTAAATGTATTTTGTATTTAATGATGGAGAGAATGTTTTCTATGGAAGTTATGGTACTTAATTTATGGTATTGAATTGTATAAACTAAATGTCAGTCTTTAAACAGAAAGTTATTAAATATTTTAACAGTAATCTATTAATTTATTGTTGTATTGGAGTGTTAGTGGTCTCAATGACCTGAATATGGCTTGTAATGCCGAAAGCGCTCGTCAATACCAAAGACAATATAGTGGTTTGTATTGACTTGTAATACATAGTGTCTCAATGACTTGTAATGTTGGTAAATGACCTGAAGATGGCTTGACTGCCGGAAGCGCTCGTCAATACCAAAGACAACATAGTGGTTTGTATAAAATTAGTAGTAGAAAAAGCGCTCGTCAATACCAAAGACAATATAGTGGTTTGTATTGACTTGTAATACATAGTGTCTCAATGACTTGTAATGTTGGTAAATGACCTGAAGATGGCTTGACTGCCGGAAGCGCTCGTCAATACCAAAGACAACATAGTGGTTTGTATAAAATTAGTAGTAGAAATATTGGAGAGGTTGGTAAATGACCTGAAGATGGCTTGACTGCCGAAAGCGCTCCTCAATACCAAAGACAACATAGTGGTTTGTATAAAATTACTAGTAGAAGTAATCTATTACACTAACTTTTAAATGTTAATTGTATACTATTGTTTATGCTTTTCAATTTTCATAATGTTAGTTTTAATGTTACAGTTAATGAGATTTTATGTTAATAACTAAAAATGTTGTAATAAGTATTTTGTTTAGTAACTAAATTAATGTTCACACCATTAGGAGTCAAATTGGCAAGCATCTCACATTATATTTTATTGTTTATGTTAACTGTTTGTAAATTCAGATAGGATTTAGTATGTGGTTTTCGATATTGTATTTTAGTAATTTAATAGTGCAACCAAAATATGGCTTGTGAGATATCAAAATTGTCAGCATCAAACAGTGATTTTAGATATACCAATGTATTTTGAATTAAATTTTGCATAAGTTCAGGGTTTTTGAACGAAAAATCAACTCGTTATTCTAGCAAGAATCCAGGCTGGTGAGTTAACAATGTCAGTCTAATCGAGCCAATCAAAAATATTTATATTTTTTGACAGGGACGCCAGCGAAATTGTGAAAAAAACGTCATTCGTCTGTTGAACGTGGTTGTGTACAGATATACTCACCGTAGTAATTCATATCAAAAAAGTTAATAATCGAACCCAAGACAGGTTAGGTTGAACCAAACAGTGTTTAGAAGAAACAGTGTATTTCGTTGAATTATATTATTGAAGAGTTAATTAAAGTGAAATAGTGAAAAACAGAAAATCAGTCACAAATATTATTAATTTGTGAGATAAAAACAATTTTATATTAATATAACCCGAAATTCACTAACCATAAAGACACTTATTTCTGATGAACTTTATTGATCACTCTACACACGAGAACGTATAATCACACTATTTTATGTAAATTTTGGTACTAGTAATCATTTATTGGAGAGAATCAAGCAATTTATTATATTTTCAACTCGTTCACTTCGAATCGAAAGAAGTCAGAACTTGACTAAACCTAGGTCCGCCACATTTACGAAATTTGTGTTGCTAACTGTTAAGCTGATTAACCACATTAGAATAAGATCCAAAAATATTGTAATTATTTTGTACTTTCATTTGGTATTTTCGTAACATTAATATTTGTAGTCAAAGGAATCCACTAATATTGATAAAATTAAAATAAATATAATATTTTTTTTTAATTATTGCGATGAGTCTTGCCAACTTTCACACAACTCAACTAGTATAGCCAAGGGTAATTGTATGTGTTGTATGTTATAGTTAGAAATTAAGGTAAATACTAAGGAAATAAAATACTTAAACTTTCCATTTTGAAGAGAGTGGTTAATTTATAGTTAGTAAAATTTAAAACTTCAAAAAAAAAACTACTTACTCAAAATCCTTATTTTCATTTATACACATCAAATCATAATAATTAAGTCATTTCAACGTTGACAACCCGAAATTAAGACCAACCCAGATTAATTCAAGAGTACAACAATAAATAATATACATCCACGATAAATAAAATAATTAATAAAATATCATGTTATATAGTTTGGCTCCAACAACGTGACAAATGGTGCCAATCGTACAACTCTTCGTTTTTTGGTGACTGGTTGGCGAAAACGCTGTGATGGATGTTTCGCCCGAGCCGCGCTGAGATGCTCGGTGGCTGCGCACGCTGTTCGTGGCGTACTGCAATCCTCCTCTTCTTTCGGCATCGGTTTGTAGAGTCCGCTGCCGGCCCAGCGACGTCCATCGCTGGTTCATCACAGGGCAAAGAATGCAAAGAACGTCCGTTCTACTCTTCTTCCTGTTCCTTTCGGTTGGCTGCGCGTCGACATCGTCCGATAGAGGAGAGGCGATGAAGTGCGTCCGATGGCGTGGCGACAGAGTGCGCCAAAACTACGCTCTGGGCTGTGCGGTTGTGCATCGCAGAGACGAACCGCTCGGTAACTGAGTTCCGAGTTACCTTCTGGAGCTCCTGCCTCGTGGCCCTGCCCAAGTAGGGCGTGTGCTCCGTAGCAGGCCGATTCTCGGCTGTTGTGCTAGCCTACACTAGCGCACTATACACCGAGGGCGTTTCTACGAATCACCTGGAGGTATACGGTACCTGCCCAGCCCAGCCACGAGAGGATTGTCTGAGAGCCTCGCCGCGCATACCATTTGCGTGCAAGCCGACTGAATGTTTCGTCTAAGGAGTGGACGCCAAGTCCTCTCCTTAGAAGGCGTGAAGAGAAGCGACGGGGGACTTTGGCCGCTAGCCGAAGACCCCTGTCGAGGACGCTCTGCAACTTCTTTTTATGGATTGCGGCGAGGAAAAGAACGTGCCGACGATCATCTTGCCCAATTTCCTGCTCATGGCTGAGCTGATCAGGAGTGGAAACAGTAAGCTCAGACGAGCGGATGCTCGCTTAAGAGCTGTCTGAGAGTGGATACGTCAGGTGAGCCGACGGTCGAGGTGTAATCCGAGGTACTTGACCTCGTTGGACCAGCGCAAGTACGTTCTGCCGATACGTAACTGCCTAACAGGGTGCTTACGTCGCTTCGATAATTTGACGCCTACACTCTGGGTAGCTTTGAGTTGCACTCTCCAAATTTCAGTCCAGTCCCCGAACGTGTCAAGCTGGTACTGCAGTCGTAAGACGGCTTTCTCTATATGACGATTTGCCGTAAATACGGCCGTGTCGTCCGCAAAGAGGGCCACCTGGACTCCAGGCTGTCTCGGCACGTCGTTGACGTAGAGTGAGAACAGGAGGGGGCCAAGAACACTACCTTGAGGGACGCCGGCTGTGATTCGTCTAACTCTCACGCAGAAGGTCCTCTCCGTCAGAAAGTTAGCAACCAGATGGAGGTAGCAGTCCGGGAGCTGGACTTACCTAAGCTTGAATAATAGGCCATCATGCCATACGCTGTTGAAGGCTTTTTCAACATCTACGAAACAGCCAACGGTCCGTTCTCTCCGACACCCGGCGTCCGTGATGTATTCCACCATTCTCATCAGTTTATGAGTGGTCGAATGCCCCAAACGGAAGCCGAACTGTTCGGGGACCAGCACGTCAAAGTTAAGTAGATATTCTCGCACACGACGCTGCACGAGTCGCTCAAAAACCTTGGACGTAGCGGAGAGTAGGCTGATAGGCTGGAGGTTGTCAAGGCGGGAAGCATCCTTTTCCTGCTTCGGGATCACGGTGACCGTCGCCTTTTCCTCCATTTCTTGGGAAAGTAGGCCTGTCTGAGACACGCGTTGAACAAATCAGTCAAGAATTGAACTCCAGGCTCCGGGAGAAGTCTTAGAGCGGTGTTCGTGACACCGTCCAGGCCTGGAGCTTTTCTTGGCTGAAGGTCAGCGAGCCGATCTGAGACCTCTTCCAAAGAAATGGGTCCGGGCTCCGCCGTGATCGGAAGAGATAGAAAGTCTTCCACAGCCATCTCGACTTGTTCGTCGACGTCCCAGTCCATGGGCGGGTTGGGAGCGAACTGTCGCTCAAAACACAAGCCCAAGTACTCGGCCTTCTCCTCCGGGGGACCCAGGAGTCGTCCGAACGGTCCAACAATGGCGGGGAGTGGAGGTCGTCGCCTCCGAACCCATCATTGCGGAAAGTATTCTGTACGGGTGACTGTGCGGGTCCGCATCCCCCGTTCGGGCTACAGCGAGTTCCCAACAGCTACGTCGGAACGCCTGAAGACTGCCACGCAGTCGTCCGGTGAGACGATTGAATGCTGCCTTATCGGCCGGATCACCAGTCCTCTGCCAACGTTTCCGGAAGTAATTCCTCTCGCTGGCGAGAAGAGAGACTTCCTCAGGGATGCGTTGGTAGTCATGCGTGAAACTAGATCGCGTACGTGAAGACACGCCTATAGCCTATAGCCGAGAAGAATTACCGCTACTGCTTCGTCTAGGAGGCGAACGGAATCGAGTGGGCCCGCTGGCGGCAATTTACGGCACACAGCCGGGCCGTAGCGGTCCCAATCGATAACCTTCTTCTCGTCTCGTGCATAGGCGGGCTGGGTAGCGACGTGGACCAAGATGGGGTTGTGGTCGGATGTCAGCTCCGTAAGCGAGAATACCTCGACCGGACCGACAATTCATTGGGTTACCGCAATATCCAGAGCATCGGGAGCCGCGTTAGATAGCGTCGGAAACAACGTGGGTTGCGCTGGACCAATCACCATCGCCCGGCGCGATTCAACATATCTGAGCAGGCGCTTACTGTTCGAAGTAGACAAGCGACTATTCCAAACGCGATGCTTGCAATTCAGATCGCCGACCAAAATTACCCTTCGGAGGGAATCGAAGATGACGTCCAGGTCGCCGACAAGGAGTTCAGCGCGATGGGGCTTGTATGCTGAAACTACGAGGACGCCGCTAAGAGCTCCGTGTACCTCAATGGCGGTGGCCTGTAGGTTAGTACGCTGCGGCAAAACGACACGATGATGACCTATAGAGGTCCTCACCGCGATCTCCGTGCCGCCTCCTTGCCGGCCAACTCGGTCATCCCGATAGACCACGTATTCGGTAATCGAAACCGGTTCGCCGGTGTCAGGTGGGTTTCTGTGAGGAGAAGTACGTCGGGTTTGAACCGAGCCAGGAATTCCAGAAGGTCGGAATGTTTGGAACCGATGGAGTTAGCATTCCAGGCTACGAGCTAGAGGTCTCGTCTAAGGGCTCGGTTCATAGAAGACCTGTGACATTGCAAGCTTCCACCAAGAGCATAAACCTCTCAGTTGGGTCAGCAGTTTGCAGGCGGTCTCGGATGGACCTGAAGGTGGATGCGACTTTCTTGAGGTCGTAGCCGGACAGAAAGTCGCGGACGAACTGTGCGTCATCGGTAGTGACGGACTGGGCGGTTTTCCTGGAAACTGAGGCCGCGTAAGAGCGACCAGGCTTAACGGCAGATCGGGTCGTGCTGGTGGAAGCTACAGGACCAGGGGCAGTCGTTTTTGAATTTGCGACAGGAAAAGTACGCTGCTGCGCTTCGTCGGACTTATACCGGGAAGCAGGACTTTTCTTGGGCTGTGGGCAGGCAGGAGCTCGGGGCCGAGCATTCGGTGTGGTTATCCCTATTGTTTTAGGTTTTGTTTTGCCTGCTCGCGGATATCGCGGAGGTGGTAGTGGTGGCGAGGCTACCTCTGGTTCAGAGGCGGGAGTTGGTGGTTTCGCGGAGGTGGAGAGTTGATTCTCCAGCTCCAATACCGAGATATTGGCTACAGGGCGTGTCTCTGCTGCGGAAGGCGACTCGGTACGTTTCTGTGCCTTGGTAGGGGCTGGAGGTGGAGCCGGAGAAGGCTCGCGCCGTGCCGGTGGTGCCTTTGGTGGCGGCTTAGCCTGTACTTTATGCTGATTCTGTGTTTGGGGCTGCAATACTGGCTGCCTCGGCTTCGGGAGGGGCCACTGCGGCTTTTGTTTCCGCAGGAGCTCCGCCCTGTATACCGGCCAGTTACTGTAATTGGCTGCATGGCCTTCGCCACAATTGATGCAGCGATAGTGGGACTTGTCTGCCACAGTGCAGGCCTGCGTGGAATGTCCCAAGGAACAACGTAAACAGACCGGGGCACTGCGACAGACGTCGGTATGATGGCCGAACCGATGGCACCGATGGCACTGCGCAAGAATGCCCGGGGGGCGACTGGATTACACCGTGACGTGGAAGCCAAACAGCCGCGTCAGGTGGAATATCTTGTCTGCAGCCTCGCCCTTCTCGAGGTGGAGACGGACGATAGGGAGAGAGAGTCGGTTCTCAGAATTGGTGAACAGGCGGAAAATTGCCTGCACCGGGTAACCGAGTTCTCGGAGTTGCAAAAGGATCTCCTAGGGATCGGTGCGCGCGTCAAGCCCACGCAGAATTACAGCCAAGGGCTTGACTCGACTTGGGGAAAAGGTATGATATTGTAGTTTATTAACCTGCAGAGACGCCTCGACCAAACACTGGTCCTCGATCCGACGGACGACAACCACGACCGTGTCACGGCCAAGCAGCTTAAGTTCGAGTTCGTCGGCCGACAGGCCGTGGGCCGTGGTCAGCCGCCTGTATAAGGCGGTGACATTGGACATCCCGGGGACGAACAGGGGCGCCGCACGACCAACAGCGGAAGCAGCCGGAGCTGCCCCCAAAGTACTCGGAACCGCAGCCTGTTGGCCCTGAGAAGGACCGATGTCCATGGCCTAGGTCCGAGAGGAAGCGGATTCGGTGGAATGGTTCCTCATCGGCTTGTTAGCTGGGCGTCTACTCTGACCAACGGTCACGAAGTCGTCCGACTCGTCCACCGGGATCTGAGGTAACGGGTGAGGAAGAGGATCGTCCGTTTCCATCGCTCGAGGCAAATCAGGCGAGTCGCCCGCGTGGGGCAACGCAGAGCCGAGCGACTCGACACTCGTGCCGTCGCCCGTAGTGGGCATGCTGGCCGAGTGTGGCCGCCGGACAGAGACTGCTAGGCAGTCCCTGCCAGACGCCAGGGATCTTGGGTCCGGCCGAATCCGGGTAACCCACGCTACTTCCCTGCTCACGGCGATACGGGAGGAGCTGGGCTAACGACCAGCTTCGTTAGATACCAGTCCTTACCTAGAATGGTGTCCACTGGTCCCTTTACCCCGGCGATATCCAAGGTCGCTTACCACTGGTGGGGGCTCGCAAGGATCGTCGGGGCAGCGCTACCTAACAGCCGTGGGTAGGTTAGGGAAAAGCATTGATGTTCGGCACTCACCAAGAGCCCAGAGCAGTCCTCTTCTTTCCAGGCCGGTGAGATATTTGCCGGCGTCAGGTGGCCCTAATAAGGATCTTCTGCCAGCTGCCACTTGTACCAGCTACTTAGTTCACCGGCAGCAGCTCGCTCCTGGTTCTTCTTTCCCGAAGAAACATGGTATTCCTCGTCCTGGCGGAGAGGCAGGCGAATGCAGCAGAGCAGAGCAGATCTGAGGAGGTCCTTTCAGTCCGAAGTCTGTGCTGGAAGTCCAGTGCACTCAGAAGTCGAAGTGCGAAGTGAAGACCAAGTCATTGCCCCAAAAAGTTCTTGCGCCGCTCTTTTTATGCCCTGGCCGGGATGCCTGATTGGCTCGCTGCGTACTCGTCAGGTGTCACGTCTCGGCTGATGATCCCTGATTGTCTCGCTGCGTATTCGTCAGGTGTCACGCGCCGCCAGGTTTTCGCGGCGCCTCTCGGCTGGTACCGGGGATCAGATGTTTGCCTCGCTGCCGGCACAACACACATAGACAGTTACATACCCACACGTTTTCTTGTGGATTATTCCCCATGTTAATATTCAGTATATTTTACGGATGACGATCTGAACGTTATCTGCTTGCTTACTTTTGTGGTAATATGTTATATTGTATCATACGGTATCATATTATCGTAATTTCCACATATCATGTTTACTTTTTTGATAGTATTATTTAAATAACGACAGTCTGTAGTTGAATAAGTAAGCGATAACATTCTTACAGCTACCATTACAATTGTCCTATCTGAACCTTTTTGTTAAATGAAATAATCTGCGTAAAACTTGCAGACAGAAGTAGCAGGATTTAGATCATAATAATTACAAAAAGTAATATGCCTGTATACTAAACAGACTTATGTTCATGTAAAATATTCCGTACTGTTCCCGTGCACAATATGTCGTTTATTCTCAGAGTCAATAACACGTGTTACGCTCTGATGCTGGGGACCGCTAATGATTGTTTAACTAGGAGACTATCAAAAAGCAAGTAGGTCTAACTGTAAATCAATTGTAGACTGAATCCTTGTGGCGAGAAGTAGAAGCGGAGTTTATCTTACTTCCGCTCCTTAAGCTGCCCTCTACCGGAAAACAAAAGTTGAAACAAGCTGAGCGCCTAACGCGTTGTTGATGAATAGGAACATGTCGATCATTTATATTCTACTTAAAGTTTTATTAAACTTTTTTTGACAATTTTCGGAATGAAATAGTGTCAGTAAAGTTAACTACACCACCGATATATCATTTTCATAAAACTAATATTTTCCAAGTATCCTTCGCCAGACATATTCCAACTTAAAATAATAACAACAACATATTAAATAATAATAATAATAATAAACCTGTTTTGATCATTCTGGAAATGAAGTAGTATCAGTAACGTTAACTATAATTAAGATAACAACATTTTTATAAAGAATAGTAGCGTTCAAGTATCAACAGTGTTTAGCGGTATTTAAACTGTATTTTAGACCGATGTACATTAAATTTGGACTCGTAGTGAAAGCAACATTAGAACTTTCTCCGGTGCAATCCATTCCTACAACCAGACCTGAATATAAATACAGATGTGCATAATGTTGTGTGACTAAATACGTTTTTTTGTTACCTCAACAATGTTTTCGGTTAAAAGTATGTCATTACAAAGTTTATGTATTACAAATATTATTTATATGTTTGTAGTATTTCCATATCTGTTATAAGTGTTACTTTAATGTTATAGTGCACGATATGCTATGGGTCGCTTGACACAAGAAGTTATGCTTAGTTTCGTCGTGATCGTAAGTTAATATATGATAATTCATAGCGTTTTGTGAGGTTTGGACATTAATTAGACACAATTTTAAAACATTGTTCTTATTACAGCCTGTTTAGGAGTAAAGCAGAAATTATTATTTAGAAGGTGTATACAAATAAAAAGTGTTTTGTTTTGTGTGATATGCTTGTACGTGTTATTTGAAAAATTATATCAATTACACGTACAGACCTACACTTATTTTCGTGTTAATAAGATATTACTCTATATCATACACGCTTGTGCTCATTGTATATTTATTAACTATTTTTTTGTTACTGGGAAACAGGTATTCACGACGACATAAAAGTTTTCTTCAAACAAATAAAACTGTTTCTAAGATTTTGCGGTTAATGACCAACCGTCACGAAAACTTTATTTTACAGAAGATATCAAAGAAGTGTCCTTTACTGTAGCCACCTGTGACGTATACTATATTTACATTATTATCAGAGTTACAATTAAAAATACTGTATTACAATTGTAAATTTTACAATATTACAATCGTTTTTCAGAGAAGCAGCTGTAGTCGTGTTAGAGGAGTATACGTGTATCTCTGTGCACATATACGTGTATCGTGTGCATAATTAAACAGAACTAAATGGCCATGTAAAACATACAGTACTACGTTAGATAAACCATATCTAAAACGGGTGTAAACAGATCAGTGAACTCTTGTTGATGCTTTCACGGAACAACAGGTGCAGACAAAGCAAGTGGAGCAGAGGTAATTAATTCCTGTTGGTTGACTGTGCAACATGATGTGGATTACACTGCAGTAGATATTTTGTTCAACTTAATAAAGTATAAATTAATGACATTAATTCTTCTCGAATATTGTACCATATTATTAGCATAATAGTACTAATATTAGTTTATTACATACTAATATACTACTGTTAGTGCAATCTTAATAACACTGCATGCGTGTAAACTGAATCTGAAAATACGTATTATCATATGATTTATTTTCAAGTTCATTTAATTTTTAGTCAATTCGATATTAATATTTTCTCTTTATTCTAGGAATACTTTTGTGTTACTGAGTTTGTTTACACACCTTTCTTTAAGAAATGCGCGCGTGCCACTCTCTATAAAAATTCTTCATCTCACGAGTTGTTGGCTAATCTGTAATTTAACAAAGTATAGTCTAACTTATTTATGCAGTTAATCTACAATAAAATACGGAAGACATTATGCAAATTGAAAATAGCTTTACACAAATACGAAATAAAGTAATTGATATACGTTTAAATCTTAACGGTAAAAAAAATAGATTATGGCATTCTCCGAAGTGAAGGCTTCAGTAGGCCTAAACGTCAACAGCTCTTAGAAGACAGAACTTGAGAAGAAATAAACCAAATAACACTGGAACCAGAATTAAGCGATTCGGGCAATCAGAAATTGATCACTAACTTTGTATCTATAACAAAGGTAAGATATAACGAAAAATTTGTTTGTTTTTCACTTTTAACTGAATGTTGGTGCAGTTGCACATTCAGGTACTTGGGGGTATCCTGGATAGGTGAACAACTTTCAATTCACCAACTTTATTTTAAACGTAAACCAAAAAATTGTTTCAAAACTGTAAAATATTGAAAAAACTTATTTTTGGACGAAAAACGTATGTATTGTGTAAAATAATCTTTCACTAATTTTGTTCCTTTTTCACCTTGTTTAGATTTCCATTCAACATAGGCCTTTATAGTGAAGCTTACAATGGTTTTTAGCAAACCCTGCTTAACACAGTTAAAGGTCTCATGTACCTGATATGTAACCTTAAAAAAATACATGACGTTTGAGCGAAATCTTAAAAATGTGAACTTATTTCTAATTAATTGAAAAACAAGATACTTGGGAAAGAGAGTACTACTCTCAAAGTGAATATTAACTTGGGGCTGTAAAACTGACACTAGTAATAAATGTTAAATTGGAGTTAAGGTAAAAGTAAGGTTTGTATATAGCACAATCTGCTAACATCACGAAGAATTGAGCTTCAAATAAGTAAAATCTCACCAATTCTTGACGTAGACTGTGACTCGGAATTAAGGGCTACTCAGAGTCTTTCATATTTCAAAATGGAGGCAGTAGAGTGCTTAGTGGAAATATGAAACAGGCAATTACTGAGTTTATAAGAGGATAAGTAAGAAGACCATTTATATGTGAAAGAATTATAAAGAATAGGAATGGCGGGGGTACTTAACTAGGACACTAATTACAGATTGGTTATACTTGTATGCGGTACTGCAGCACACTACACTTTTTTATCTTTGTTACAAATAACTTACTGAATTTGTGTCTATAACAACGGTAAAATATAACGAACAATTTATTTGATTCTCACTTTTAACTTAATGTTGGTGGAGTTGCACATTCAGGGATTTGAGGGTATTCTGGATAGCTGAACAACTGAACAACTAAACAACTGAATTGCTGATTCGAGTATTCTTTAAGACTGCTCACGTTAAGGTCAACCAACTGTGTTCACGTAATATCTTGTCCATCCATTAGTAACAATTGCTTCGTGGCTTCATAACAAGCACGTCGTTATTGCAAACTCAACATTTATTTATTGTAGAATACTTTATAATGGTTTTGTCGTAGTCAGAATACCAAGATAATTTTATAACATTTTGTTTCACCACGCAGTACAGAAAACGACTAATTTTTTTTACTTTGTGTTTTAAACTTTTAATACACGTACCACAGCTTATCGTAAACGTAATGGTTGCCTTTTGCAATTACGTACTGACAATGTTTGCAAAAAAATCATTAGATACACAATAGCTTTCTCAAAACAAATTCGCTGAAATAAATTATTTCAATAGAATAGACTCCCAGTGTTGTTAACAAGGCAATGCTATCTTAAATTGCATAATTATCGGTTTCCAGTCACGCAAACATCTGTAGAACAGAAATTTAATGGACGAATTCAGTACTGTAGGTGGTTCAAAAATTTTAGTCAAGATATGTTGCAAATTTTTGACTTTTTTAGTTTGGTAAGAATTGTTTTATTATATTTTATACATTAACTACCGAAAGAATTGGAAAATTACGTCATGGTTTATAGTGGTGATTCCCAGTATAAAAGGGCGGCTTGTGGGGTTGCAATCCTCCTGCATAACCAATGAAAATCAAAAATTGTAAGCTACAGTTACATATCGGAGCGAATGGTTACATTGAGGATGAAAACCGAGAGAGGTCACTTAACAGTAGTCGGGGTCTATGCACCCGAAGAAGGGAACTACGATGAAACTCTCTTATTTTATGAGTCACTTCAGAAGGTATTGAATACACATATAAGAACTGATTATGTGATTGTGGCTGGAGACTTGAACGCTAGGGTTGGTTCAACTCCAATACTAGGAGTTGTAGGCTGTTTTGGAGAAGATGTGATAAATAGAAATGGGCAAGAAATAAGGCAGTTTGCATCTTTTAATAAACTTAAAATAACGAACACCATTTTCAGGGAAAAGGACATCTATAAATATACATGGATTGCTAGAGGCTGCCGCTCACTAATTGATTACGTTATAGTTAATGAAAAGATGAATAACTTAATACAGGACACAAGGGTTTACAGGGGACCAGAAATAGGCTCAGAACATTAACTAGTTATATCAGAAATAAAACTTCTACGAAGGTGGAAAAAATTTAGAACAAAGACTATCAACTCAGAGGAAGTATATAAGGTTTAACTGCTCCAAGACTACGGTATAAAATATCTGTACCAACAAAGATTGGGAGCATATTTAGCAAACATCAATACAGTAAATGATATTAATAAGGAATAGAAAAATATACGAGAGTTTATAGAGAAGAGTGCACATGAGGCAATAGGTCGGAGTAAGAAATTTAGGAGAAGAAAAAGATTGAAAATTTGGACGGAAGAACTTGAACAAGCTATAAAAGATAAAAAGATAGCGTATCATAAATACTTACAAACGCGAAGTGTACAAAATGAGGAAAATTATTAGTCAAAAAGAAATACCGCAAAAGCTATAGCCAGGAGAGCCCATCAACAAAACTATGATATATTTGTAAGCAACATAGAACATGACCTGCATGGACGGTAGGAAGTAGCCTATAAAATCATTAAACATTTAAACTCTCACGAAAGAGACAGAGCTAGACTAAAAGTAATCGAAGATGAAGAATGGAAAAGGCAATACCAAGAATTATGGTGTCAAGCAGAAGTAAACAGGGGCGAAGGAAGACGACATAAGTGCTTGCGTGGATATGATTACTTTAAATGAGCTGCAACAGGCACTAAGAGACTCTAAAAATAGGAAAGCAAGTGGACTGGATAAGATAAACATGGAATGGCTAATACACGGAGGGCCTCTTTTTGAACTGCGATTTCTTCATTTGATTAATGAATGTTGGAGAGCAAATGATGTGCCATCAGCACGGAACAAAGCGGAGGTAATATCCCTTTTTAAGAAGGGTGACAGACATAGGTGTGATAACTATAGGGGAATCAGTCTACTTAACTCAGCTTATAAGGTCTATTCACGGATAATCAACAATAGATTGAAATTATTACTGACGGATTGCTATGTGAAGAACAGTCAGGTTTTAGAAAGGGACGCTCTTGCATTGACAATGTTTTTATAATACAACAACTGATTGAAAAAAGAAGAGAGTTCAATCTTGAAACGCACATAGCATTTATAGATTTTAAGATGGCGTTTGACAAAGTAAATAGACAAAAGCTGTGGGAAATTATGAATATAAGAGGATACCCTCGACACTTGATCCAGGCATTGAAAGGACTATATAAACGAGCAGAAATAGTGATAAATACGGGACGAAGTATAAGCACAGAGCTAGTAACAACACAGGATGTGCCACAGGGTTGTAGCATATCTCCAACTTTTTTTAATATATACATAGATCACATAATCAGGATATGGAAGGAAGAAGGCCGTGGAGGTATTAAAATAAACAGCAACACCACTTTAAATTCGTTACTTTTAGCAGATGATTTAGCAATAATTCAAACGACTGAAGATGGCCTGCAAAGATCGGTGTACACATTAGAAACCATAGCTAACGAATATTCCATAGAAATATCAGCACAGAAAACTAAAATTATGGCATTTAAAGGGAAAAATCCAGTACGCTCAAAAATAATGGTCTATGGACATCCTGTAGAACAAGTATCACATTTTTGCTGGATGTCAGCTATCTAAAAGGACATGATATAGAAAGAAAACTTCAGAGATTTGAATTCATAGGGGCACGATAAATAGAACGTTGGGAAATAAAACGCGTAAGGAGACAAGATTAAAGATATATAAAGCCATGATTGTCCCAATTCTGACGTATGACAGTGAGACCTGGGTTCCTTCAAAGCTAGATAGATTAAAGATTCAGGCAGATGAAATGCGCTTTCTGAGAAGAGTCAAGGGCTGTACACGATTAGATAGAATACGTAATGACGACGTCCGGAATGCGCTAAACATCTACAATTTGAATCATCGAATAGATGATTATAAACGGAATAATAGATTATACCACAACAAATAAGATCTTATAAACCAACGGGGAAGCGTAACGTTGGACGACCTTTTTCAAGATGGGACCAACTATGACATTGTGAAGACGGAATAGGCATTTCTGCCTATACCATGAAGTGTAGAAGAAGAAGAAGACATTAGCAACCAAACCTATAGGATACGGATATCTGAGAACATTACGTTTTTTATGAAACTCTGCATTCTTTAAAAATTCGTGTGTGGTGTGCAACTAGACTGTAAATGTTAGTCTGATCTACTTTTTAAAGTAATAAATAACCTGCCGAAATTGTCAAGGGATTATTAAAAATTTGTAACCTTGTTAAAAAAAAATCAGGAATAACACTGGTTTCAGGAAGATCGTTCAACATGCGACACTAATAATAATGTCACGTGAGTCTTTTGGTGACTGTATGTTTCCAGCGGTGTATGATCCCCATTGTCACCGCATGTATCGCCACTGGTATTTGTATTTCGTCTGCAAAAATGTATTGTTAAAAACAACCTAAATAATCTGGAAGAATTGATGAAAGCATTTCTGATTTTAGCTTATGGACTTTGTGAAACTAGTTAACACAAATCCTCAAGGAAGCCGCTTTCATCAATTTTTTTTTTTTAGTTTTAAGTAAAAATGTGCTCAAGTATAAGTATATTAGCTTTAAAAATTAAATGTCTTAATAAGTAAATAAATTATATTTACTCGAGTTGTTGATCACTATGTAAACTTTCATATGGCATAGCATATGAAATAAATCGTGTCAATTTTTCTTGTGAATTTGAACTATGTACCAATTGGTAATTATCGGGAAATTAGAAAAAGTACTCCTTTTTTAAATGTATCTAATTTCTTTTTTAATTCTTACTAAACTTTGTTTTTTTTTGTTTCAGTGTTGCGGTGAAATTATTACAAAGTAATGGGAAAATTTATTTTAGTTAACAGTCACAAATACTGATAATTTTAAACGTTGCAATTACTACCTTTAAGATATAAAATAAAGTAACTTTTGCCTACTTATATTTGCTCTAATTTACTTTATATAACTATTACAAATATTATTTCAAAATTAATCTATAAGCTGATATATAAAAACGGAAAAGGAAATATTAAATTTAGAATTTACATACTCACCTATACTATTTCTCAAAATAAACAACACCTATTATTAACAAGAGTTACTTATTATATCGTCGCACCAGCTTTTGTAGTCCATCGCTGAAAAATACCGTGGCCATTGTCCTAGCCAAACGATCGTTCTCTAGTTCCGTTTGTGAACTTTCCTAAAGTGCTGGAATTTCGAGTACGCAGAATCAGTTCTACGTGGCACTCAGGTCTGTGATGACGGGTGTTGAGGTCGGCCATCTGATAAAGTCACATCGCTGCGTACTACCACTGAACGGTTCGTGACTGGTCGAGTAGAACGCCGTCCCCACCTCAAGACAAAATTGCCGCCGGACGGTTCTCCTCCTGCATTTCCATCGATCGAGATCGTCTTCTTCCGTACAGTCTAGAAGGTCAGACCACAGTCTCGAACGTATTCAGCATAAGGCATTTCAACGATCCACCAGACACCTTACCATTAGCGGAAGAGGCAATTATAGACTCAATGTTTCGTTGCTTACCAGTCGAATAGAAATATTGTAGATCAGAGATTGAAGTAACAATGGAAAATAATACTGGTCGCTTATCTACGTACACAGTGTTGCCATGGGAATCTGTTTATTATAGGCAGTTGTAGTATAATTTCGAAACAGCCCTCTTATATTTCGAAACGAATTCTAGATAACAATGCTGATGACACTTATCTATATGTAAAGTTTTCTGTTCTCACAAACCGCAAACTTGGGTAAGATTTCCTGCAAAATTTAATAGTGTATATTTACATAATATATTGTGAAAAAATCATTTCATGACTCATTGGATAATCAGCATAATAAAATATTAAAGGTATAAAGTTCATATACGAGGTAAGGCTTGTGCGTGTGCGCTGGTCCGTGCGTGTATATGCTTCTGTGTCCATGTGTGTATGCATGTCCATAAAGCTGCACCGAGCTTGTAGTGATGTATACAGCCCGTAAACTATTAGTGTTTTCAGTTTTTCAGCGTAATTTTACGTAACAAAGATTGCTAAAGAAATAAACCTAAAGCAACTATGTTGAAATGCGCAGATATTTAGATACTGAGCAGATAAGGTGTCATGAAGAAATTTTAAGACTTCATTTGTGTTATGCGAGCACAAACACGTGTAATTCTATAGTACTGCTTTGTAGTAGTACTATCTCAAGGTTGCGGTCAGAGAATATACAGTAGTGCCAACACGCAATGTAACCATATCCGACCCCCATTTCCAATTCAATTAATCGTTTTAAACGATTTTTTTTCGCTAGCAAAATAGCTTACTACCAGGATACATAGTATAGGAAATAATTAAAAAACATGCAATCGTGACAAAACGCATTCACGTTTTATTGTGATGTGATTACAAGTTTACTCGTTGAAAGGTCGTGGTTTCTTATATTTCCCTAGTTCTGGAAAGTATCCAAATTTGTACTAGTTAATTACAGTGATTTGATAAGTATAGAAACTGTTATGACATATAGTATAAAATAGGGTTTTAGGATATGAATGCCCTGTTTTAGTTTCTATAATTTACGGTTTGTGGTAACGATATGTTTTGCTTGAACCCATGTCACTCTGTTTTATCAAGCAATGTCACTCTTTATTTTGCAACATATCCACTGAAAATTTATAATGATAAAATCTAAAGGTTTTGGTGTGTACATTTGAAATTTCTACCGATTTGATGCATTAATATTTTCTACGATAAAAATGCACAAACAAACTAGCTGTTGAGCTACTGCTGTTTAACAGACGTGTACACTGTTGATGTGCAAGTCGAGAATTTGTAGGTAAACAGTTTATACGTAACGGTAAAAACAAACTACTGAACTATACTTGGTCTGTTAAGTATAGCCGAGTGGGAGGTTGCTTCATATTATTCCTCTTTCTCATCTCGCCGACCCCACCTACTTGGCTTGAATATGGCTTTGTACATGATGTACATTATAGTATAGCCTTTACAGTAGTGTCAAAATTAATGTGAACAAGAGGGAATTTTCGCATAATTTGACTTTCAGAGTTTGGCAGCCCTAATTTACAGCTGATATTTACCTTCATTTGTTTTCAGCTGTTTATTAACCTCATATCCTTTGTTGTTTGTGGTTAATAATGTGTTGTCGCTTGTTTCTGTGAAAATTTAATCCTGTAACCGTGTTAAATCCTGTTTTATTAAATGTAAGCTATGGATCTCACTCCAAAGAAAAGAAGTAAGATTGTCACATTCAATAACATACAAATATGATACAAAGGGACATTCATAGATTATGTGAGGTTAATTGTGAAGCTGTCAACAAAATTATTAAACAGTTTAAAGAAACTAGCAGTGTTTCACCTCAGCGAAAAGGTAAATGTGAAAGAAAACGCAAAACAACTGACAGGGATGACTCAAATTTGCTAAGAAAATCAAAGGAAAACCCTAAGCTGACAAGTTTTGATTTACAAAAGGACTTAGCACATTCAGGAGTTCATATTCATGACTCTACTGTTTGGCGTAGGCTACTGGATGCTGGGCGTACGGCTGTTCGTCCTCAGAAGAAACAGCTTTTAACCGTTCCAATAATAAAAAAAGATTATCTTGGGCCACAAAATATAAGAAATGGAATGAAAAAATTGGAAAAATGTCCTGTTCTCTGATGAAACTCACTACATTGTACAGGGTCAACGGTCACGCTAAGTTAGGAAATCACACAGTGAGAAACCTTCTCCTAAACACATTGATCAAAGTGTAAAATACCAGGCTAAGAAAATGTTTTGGGGTTGTTTTTCTATTCATGGGCCAGGACCACTTGTTCCAGTTGATGGAATGATGAATTCCGACAAGTACATTGAGGTTGTTAGAAGACAAATGATCCGTACTCTCAATGACAAGTGGCCAGAGGGAAACGGCATTTTTCAACAAGATCATGCTCTCTGTTATAAGTCGCAAAAAGTCACACAATTTTTCCAAGAAAATAATGTTAAGCTTTTAGACTGGCCAGGAAATTTACCGGACCTCAATCCGATTGAAAACTTAGGGGCTATCCTTATAGGAAGAATGCGTAAAATGAACTGCACAAGAAAAGCAACCATGATTTCTTCGTTAATCAATTTATGGTTCAAAGACAATGAAGTGCAAATGATGTATCAGAAATTGATCCAAGCTATGCCAAACATGTTAAAACTAGTTATTCAAGCCAGAGGTGGACATATTTCATACTAGATGTATACTATTGCATTAATTCTGTATGCTTTATTAAAAAATCTGTATGGAGAACCATACATGACTTCCATGTCCTAAAATTTATATTTAAAATCATTTAAATATTAACTAAGTGGATGCTTGAGTTTTGAAGAAATGACATATCAGCTAAAATGGTAACCCCATGTCAGGTGGGTGAAGACTATCCTCACCCTTCGTGAGGAAGAACTGTACTTTTGAATAAAATGTTTGTAGGTCGAACGAAGAGCTGGCCAAAGGGTGCTGCGAAAGAGGCCAGAAATGACGCGAATTGTGTGTGTGTGTGTGTGTGTGTGTGTGTCTCCTGCCTGCCTTTTTATTGCAGTAATGACAATAATAAAACTTTGGGAACCTAAACATTACATAATTGAGGTATGTTTGCCTGCCACGAACGATATGTTTTCACTCCAACATGATTTAAATTAAAATGAAAAAATATAGAATTTTGTTGAAGTTAAATGAAATGTTTCTATAGAAACTACTTCTTTTTTGTCAATAACGTAGTACACATATAAAACTTATAACAAATTTGCTTACTCCATCATCAACAACCATTTTAATTTAAAAAAAATTACCTCCTCCACCCTTCATATACCCTTTTCATTTATAGATATTTCATCTACCTTTCTACAGTGGATTATTATGACCTTCTTTTCAGGATACTTTATCAAAATTAAACACTTTACTCTTGTTAAAACGTAACAAATTGCAGGTAAACTACCCCTTTGCCTTAACTGATCTTCACCCAAACCAATAGACCTTGAGTCCTCTACAATTCAGGACTGTATGCAAAAATTACTTAATTCTGTTTGAATTTGCGGCTGTATCGTTTGCTATAGAAAACATTCTACACACAGACAGAGAGACACACACACAGACACTTTTCGAAAAATGACTTTTTTCATGTTTTTATGGTAGTACAATCAGAATCTGCCATTATCTCGAACACGATTTTTTTCGGCATGACCATACTGCCCTTTCCTTATGGAACATGGAAGTAAAATTCGGTATGGAAAACCATACATGACTTCCATGTTGTAAGATTTATGTTTAAAATAATTTACTTGAATTCGGTTCGGTAGTTTCTAAAAAAATATCGCACACGTTGTGTTGACGTGGGTTTTGGCACTTTCCATTTAAAAAGCGAGCAAACGTAAGAAAATAAAAATGTGTGAGGCCAGGAACAACGCGAATTGTGTGTGTGTGTGTCCTGCCTGATTTTTATTGCAGTAATGATAATAATAAAACTTTGGGAACGTAAACATTACATAATTGAAATATGCTTGCCTGCCACGAACTATAGGTTTTCACTCCAACATGATTTAAATTAAAATGAAAAAATATAGAATGTTGTTAACGTTAAATGAAATGTTTTCATAGAAACTACTCCTTTGTTGTCATTAACGTAGTACACATATTGTAACGACAAATTTCATTGTCGTCCTGTAAAAACCACCTGTTTGTGCGTCCCGAACGCACGAATTACCAGTACCGAAATCTTCACGGGTGTAATCTTTACCTGTCCTTCGATGAGTGTATTTATTTCTCGATAGGCGTCAAATTGTTTATGAAAACAATTAAAAAGTTCAAACTGAGCTGTCGTTCTGTGCGGTGATAACCAATTCGAATTACCCTCGCAAACTGGTGGGCATTCGAATCTCGCTTGTGTTTCGTCATGTTGCCAACGTCTAAATCTGGTAGAGAATTTTACTCATCGGTAAAGTGCAAAAACTATATAATACAATTTAAATGAAATGAAGGATGGTTATTACTAATCAGTACTAGTTTATTAACGTTAGGAATAGTTAATTTTTGATTATTAAATACAAAATATAATATTATAAAACAACGTTGCTCCGGCAATAAACAGACTATATCTCAAGGTTGGCTATGCTGGCTGAAGAATTTCTATTTCGACATGGCTGTCGTTAATGTTTATTTTTTACACTTCATTCAGTCAACGAGTTCTTTTGATTACGTAAAAGTAGAAACAAGATGTTAATAAAGTACACCACCTTACATCAATGGCACATATATACTATGAAGGTTTAAATACAATTCGTTTTTTGAGTGTTAAAAGGAGTGTGCTAATAATTCATACTTCGTACCTAGGTTAATTTATGTTTACATACAAGTTTAATATTTATTATCAATCAATCATTGAAAGAAATTTAGTTACCAAGTTCGGAGTGAGAGTGTTTTGTGTTGTGAGGAAAGTTAATTAATTTAGTTCGCAATTCGGGTAATTGTGATATACTTAACAAAATCTTGTCGATTTCTGGTGATGAGTCACGGTTATTATTTAGGTTGGGTTGATACAATCGTTAATCTTCCATCATTTGGATCTTCAGTTTCATCTGGCTTCTTTTTCAGTTAATTTGGATTTTTTAATTATTTTTAACTATTAAAATCTGGTTTATTAGCTCTATTGGTTTAAATAGTTCTTTGTTCGACTTCTTGAATCCACATCTCATTAAATTTGGTAGTATTTACTACTGTTTTAATTAATAGTTGAGTCGAATATGGTTTGGCTTCCGTCTCTCTTGATCGTCAATAATGGACTAAACTTTTATAACGGATTTAAATATAATAACGTTCCGTTGTTATGGCAACCACCCATACTCTCATTGGTTGTATACATTTGTATCTATTCTTTAATATTTGAATTTTAGTTCAAAATGAATAAATATTTTCTAATTGCTATTATTCTTTGGTCTTCTTATCAATGTATTAGATATCAACATAACTGTCTCTCTTTTCTTTCAAAGATTATTTTGACATCCCACAAAGCTGGGCTTATTCATTTATTAAAGTTTTGACAAAATTGCTGATATTATGTTATTATATATTTTCCATATTTTATGTTTTTATTCTAATTCTGACATCTTATTATTGTTAACTAATTGTAATTAATGAGTTACTTGCCCTTTTCTAATACAACAGTTAATTTCTTACAACTTGTTTATTTTGAATTTATACAGTTAGGCATTTTATAGGCTTAAGCAGTAATTGTCTATAACTTCTTATTTTACACAAATTAAAGATTATTTTTCATTTACATATGTTTTGCTTGCTGTCACTTATGACTTATTTACCTTTTGAATTACTTTGGGCTGTTTTACAATAATTGAATGTAATTATTAATTTACCAAATCATAGCTTGTCTGTTATTCTCTTTTTTCTTTTTCTGTATTTACTCTAATGGTTAATTTTATGCTTGTAAAATTTATCTCCTTACTTACATCTATTGCTATTTCTTACAACTTGTTTAGCACTTAATATTACTATAAAAACATAACACAAAAATAGGTTTAAAGTCGGTTCATTTTTCAGCCATATTCCTTCTTATAAACTCAACTCTTTTAATTAAACAAATAACAATTTTGGTGAATAATATTATAACACCATCTATTCTATCTTGATAATCAGCCCTTTGAATATTTTTATTAACATAGGATGTTTTATTTTCATTGCACTCATAACTCATGTTTCTTATTATTTAACATTAGTTGTCTATCAACCTTTTGTTGTTGGTTTATTACCTTTGTTTCTTTTTTCTTATAATTATGAATTGTTTATATTATCACTTCTGACACTTACACTGTTTATCACTGTCACTTCCTACCTATCTCTCACTCTTGGGTTTTTACTTTTTTGTACACAAATTTATAGTTAGTCCGTCAACATTTTATGTTTTGGTTTTCTTATCATAATAAGGGTATTAACAACATACATTATCTATTAATAATGGTTTCACTTACTTATTATGGTTACTGTACTTCCTTTTGGATTATTTTATTTAATGCTCGTTACTAGATACTTATTACTTAGTTGAGCTTTTTATCATTAGTTTAGTTTACACTTTCTCATTTTATTTTCTTTATTGGGTCAATCACTTGGGTTGGGTCATGGTCATTTGTCTCGTCATAGTCATTTTATTTTCCTTGATTTAAAATAGTTAATTCTTTATAGTTCTTCTCTGGTATTGGGGTGCTTTTGGTGTCGTAACTTAATGCCTCTCCATCAAAATTGATCATTTTGGTAAAACACTAGCATAGTTTTTTATGAAATTATCAGTTAAATATAATTTTTTCCTTTTTCTTCTTGTTTATTTCTCCTTTCTGGTTTCTCTTCTTACTTGTTCCATTCCTTTTTATTTAATTATTTTTTAGATCTGTATTTACTTATTCCCATTAATGCGTTCTCCCTATTATATATAATTTCCCTAACATTTAGTAGCTGGTTTCATCCATTACTACCTTTTATTCTGAGACCAGAGGAATATCATCTCTGCTGAGTTAATTGTTTGCTGGACCTTTTCTCAGGCAATCTTAAATAATAATAATATTTTGGGGATTGTCCACTTTATGGTTCTTTAGATCATTTTAACTTTTTTCTACTCCTTCTTCCTTCCGCTGTACCTTTGCTATTTTCTGTTATATGCTTACACAGTTGATTGTTTTTATTTATTTATTTGTTAATTTCATTATTTCTAACTCTTAAGTAGTCTGTTTTTCTTTTCTTCTTTTGATCATTTTAATTATTTTAGACATTTTTTCCTTTCTTCTACTTTGTTGATTACCCATATTTTAATTCAGCTACTTATGTATTTGCTTTAAATTTTTCTTTATACCATTTCCTTTTATTTTTTCTGAATATGCTATATTTTTACAACTTTATTTATTTGTCTTATCATGTCTTGCTTGGTTTTATATTTGTTTATTTTCATTGATCTCCTTTCTAATTTTTTTGTGTTATTAATTCTTGTTTTCACTTTGTTGTTAATTTTATTTCATCTCATATATTTTCTAAATATTAGTGTAAGTTCGTATTACTTATATTTTGAATTTTGTAGTTTATTTTTATGATTAGTTATACATCCTCGTAGAATTTCTTAATGGAAATTTGGTTATATACAACCTTGATCTTCTTAGTTATTGGATTACTTACTTCATACGTATTGTTGCCGTTGTCCTTTGTTATGATGTAAGGTCCTACGTATAACAATAATAGTTTCTTGTCTATACCTTCGAATGGACTAGGTAGTTCTAGATTTTTTATTAATATTTTTTCTCCTCTTTGATATTTAATTACCTTGGTTCCTTTCAGTGAATATTTGGTATTCTGTTTCTCTATTTTCTCTATGATCCTGTTGTAGTATTTCCTTTCTTCACACGGGTCTTCTGAGTTGGTTGGAATGTCAATCAAATCTTGTATCTCTCTATGTGGCTTTCTTCCAAACATCATAGAGTATGGGGTGTTTTCAATGAAGTGGTGGTAACTCATGTTTAAAAATTCTTCTGTTGATATTAAATACTTTTGCCATTCTCTCTGTTTATCATGACAGTATGTTCTTAAAATGCGTCCCACCTCTCTTAATACTCTTTCAGCGGGATTACTGCTGGGATGATATACGGACGTTTTGTATGTTTTGATATTTATTTCCAATAGTTTTTCTCGCCATCTTCTCCCTTTAAACTGTGTTCCGTGATCGGTTATTATAGTAGATGGTTTTCCAATTTCAGGTATGTATTTATTTATAATTATATCCAAGATTTTCTTTGTGGTTGCTCTGTTAATAGCATATAATTTAGTGTATTTAGTGTAATGGTCAAATATGATTACTATGAACTTGAACCTGTGCCTCCCTCCACTACGTGGGAATGGTCCACATATATCGAGAAACACTTTTAATTATTAGATGTGATGGGAATCATCATTTCCTTTCATTATTGGTTTGAACCATTTGACAGATGGTGCATGTTCTGATATTTCTTATTACCTTTCGGGTTATACTTTTTAGAAACATTTCTTCTTCCAATGCCTTGACTATTTTCAAAGCTCCCATGTGTCCGTAACTGACATGGTAGTCTTTGATTAATTTATCTTCTAGAGATGTTGGAATTACTAGCTTCGAATTTCCATGATTCCCTTTGGTTTTAATAAATAACATATCTTTATGGATGCAATAAAATTTGTTAATTATTTCTTCTGATTCCATCACTCTCCTCCGTATGTTGGCTAATTTGGTATCTTGTTTCTGCTGTTATACTATTTCATTGACTATCTCTTTTAGGTCCTTTCTATCCTTTAATATATAATACACTTTGGCGATTTTCTCCTTTTCTCCTTCAAATGTTTGATTGTTAACATTTATTCTGGATAATACGTCGGCCGCTACATTTTTTCTACCTGGAATGTATTCCCATGTTATGTGGTACTCTTGCAGAGCGAGGATCCAACGGTTGAGTCTACCATGGCTCAGTTTACATTGTTTCAGAAATGATATCGATTTATGGTCGCTTCTGACCGTTATATGGTACCCCAGGATGTATGTTCTAAGTTTGCCGCATGCGAACACTATGCTTAACAATTCCTTCTCCGTAACGTTATAGTTACATTCGCATCTATTTAACACTCTTCTGGCAAAACTGATGACCAGGTGGTGTCCTTCTTTATCCTCTTGATACAATTCAGCGCCCAGGCTGACGTCACTGGCGTCGCAGTTTAGATAGAAGGGTTGCTCAAAGTTGGGATGATGCAGCATCACGGTTTCTAAAACTTTTTGTTTAATAAGTGTTAGCACCGCATCCTGTTCGGTTCCCCAGGTCCATTTGTCCTTAGATGAGAGTTGTTTTGAAAATTTGGCTGTCAAATGGGAGTAGTTATTTTGAAATTTACGTTAGTAGTTGCAAATACCCAGGAAGGATTGCAGCTGCTTCTTATTTTTCGGGGTAGGGAATTTCTGGATGGCTTCTACCTTTTCTTCTGATGGAGATATTCCCTTCTCTGTTAGACTAAATCCTAGGAATTTTACTTCTTCCGCTATGAACTTGGATTTATCCAGCTTCAGAGTGACATTGTTATCAGATAGTTTGTTCAGTACGTGTTCTATTCGGGTACAGTGTTCGTCCCAGTCCGATGATGTTATTAGTAAGTCATCCACTTACATAGTGGTGAATTGCAGAGCCTCTTGACCTAGGACTTGGTCCATGCATTTCACAAACACTGCGACGGAATTGATGAGGCCGAAAGGTAACCTCTTAAATTGATAATTCCTCCCGTCGAAAATGAAGTCGAAAGTACTGTCTACTGTGTGGGTGCAGTTTTACCTGCCAGTACCCGCATACTGTGTCCCACGTGCTGATATATTTTATACCATAGAATATTTTCAATATTTCTTCGATTTCCCCTGGCGAAGTCCGGTCATTGATCATTTTATTTATCTCCCGGGCGTCTAAACAAATTCTGACTTTACCATTCTTTTTGGGTATTGCGACGATAGGACTTGTGTATGGGGATTGACTATACTCAATGATGTCCTCCTCCATCATTCGATTAATCTCAGCCCTGACTTCGTTCTTAAGGGAGTATGCAATTGGGTAAGATTTTCGATGAAAGTCCACTGGTTCCCGGTAATTGATCTTACACTGGTATCCCTTGACCTTGCCTGGAGTGTTGGAGAAAACGTGTTGGTATTTTTCGTATAGTTTTATTAAATTTTCTACTTGTTCCTTACTTATATCTTGGTCTGGCCTACTTTTTTGAAATATTCTAATCTCCTCGAGTTTCTTCCTCCATAATTCACTATTGTCATCTTCATCACTTTTTATCATGGATGTTTCATGATTCCTACAAAAATAGTTCTTCACGACTGGGTCTTGGTTCAGTACTGCAGGTTTATGGTTGCAGTTTACCACCTTTGCTGACCATATTCCTTTTTCTGAAGTTAAAAATACTATTCATTGCTGTAGGTTTATTATGGCTGAGTGCTGTCGCAACACGTCGCATCCTATTAGTATATTGAACGGTAATCCACTCGCTACCAGGAATACAATTTTATTGTTATAGTTATGTTCTGGCTGGTTATGTCCAGTGAGACTTGCTTTCTGACAGTTTTGTTCTGTTTTCCTGTTGCTCCGATAATGATGATGTTATTTATGGGCAACGTTGGAATTGATAGTTTGCAATTTAATTGGATCCGTTTTAGTTCTGTTTGGTTTATGAGGGAGATGTTTGACCCTCTGTCTATCATGATGATTGTTATTGATCCATTCACTGTGGCCTGTATATAAACTATTTCGTTATAGGTTCTAGGTAATTGGTTGTCCTCTTCTTCTATGAGTTCCTCTCTTATGTTTTTCAAGTAGTTGTTGGAGACAATTGTGATCATTCTATTATTACTTTGTCGCGTCATTTGCCTTTGTAACCCAAGTGATAGGTCATGTGAAGGGCGGTCCTCAATTCTCACTGACCTTTTTAGTTTAAATTCTGTGGTTCGTTGTTGGCCCGATTATCTGACTGGTTCGTCGACGTTTCATGTATTGGCTCTGGTCGGCTATTCATGTTATTTTCAGATGGTTCGGTGATCCTATTTCTTTGGTACATATCATTATTTGACGTTGGTTCGTAGTAACTGGAGTTTGCCTGTGTATTCGGGCAATACGTCCTCTGGTTTGTCTGGCTTCTTCCGTTTATATAATTTACTTGTTGCCAACTATCTCTGGTTCTGTTATCCCCGTTTCCTCTGTTGTACTGGTAATTCGGGTTATAGTTATTCCCGTGGTAATTACTGATGTTGGGGTGGCCGTTCGGACGTTGGTTTTGTCCATTTCCTCTGTAATTATTGTTGTTGGGATGATTGTTTTGATTGTTCCCGTTATATGGTTGATTACCCTGGTTGTAGTTTAGGCGGTTACCCCTATATTGGTTTTTGATAAAGTTCCGGTTTGGGTTATTTTGGTTGTTACTCTGGGGGTTGTTGTTTGACGGATTGTAATTCGGTGGGTTATTGTTCTCATTCCATCTGTTGTATTTTAAATTGACCATCCTGTTGCGTTTGTATTGTCCATCATTCTCGTGGTCTTCTAACAGGTTTTCCATACCTTGTATCGTTTTAACTTGTCCTTGCCTTCTGGCCTTTTAGATTGCATCCTCATAATGGTAACGCAATTGTATTACTAAAGATTCTTCCGGGATTCTTGGTTCCAAGTTACGTGCTAGGCATACCTTGCCAAAAAAGTATGAAGTTAGGGTGTGTCCTGCTTGTGCCTCGTACCTCCCATTACTTATGTCGTTCCGTACCACATTCTGTGTTGACTCCGACCAATACTTGTCACGGAATTGCGTTTTGAACTCCTGGGTGTTGTGTATTTCCGGTCTTGTTGCCGTCCACCAATTACCGTGGGTGTCTCGGAACATCTCATCTATCATGCTGCGCACCATTGTCCACCGAGTTTCCCTATTTTTTTCAATCATCTCCTCTACTCTTTTCAGGAACTCCATCGGCTTGCGACGGTAGCTTCGAAAGTTGATCAGCTCCCGATTCTCGCTGGTTATTATGTGCGTGTTATTACAGGGTTTATCTCTCAATGCATCTAGTTTTTTTTGCATCTGTCTATCCCGTTCGTTGAGTCGGTTGATCTTTTCTTTATTTTCCTTGACTTGTCCGTCTACCTGGTTTAGGTTGCTATACACTCGTTCCACCCTTTCACTGACATCGGTTTGTATTTCTTTGTGTTTTTCCTCCAGCTTTTTTAGCATTTCTTGCTTGTTTCTTGTGAATTCTGTTGTCGTGACTTGTTGAATTTCATCAATTCTATTTTTACCGTCGTCCTCGACTGCTTTAATCTTGTTTAATATTTCCTCCTGGGTCTTCGCTACCGTTTCACTGGTTGTTTTTATTTTTTCATTAGTTTCCGATACTTTCTTCTTAATATCTTTACAGTATCCTTCTAACTGTTGTTCCCGTTGATGTTTCAACTCTTCTTTATTCTTCTCATGGTCCTCCTTCAACTATCCCCTCAATTCCTCCTTCAGTTCTTCATTACTTTTTTGGATGTCCTCCGTCAATCGCTGTTGTAGGGTTTCTTGGTTCTTCCTTAAAGTATCACTATGTTCCTCCATTTTCTTGTTTATCTGTTGCTTTAATGTCTCGTTATTGCTTTCGATTTTATCGTTCAGTGTCTCAATATCTTCCCTTAGTTGTTTCTTTAAGTTTTCAATTAAAATCTCATTTTGCCTCCTTGAATTTTCATTAATTTTTTCCTCCTGTTTCTTAAAATTGTCATTAGTTTCAACCTTATTTCTGTCCAATTTTTCGTTCATTTTTTCCTCCATTTTGTCTATTTTTTCATTACTTTTGTCTATGTTTCCATTAATTTCCTCCTTGTTTTTCTTTAATTGTTCCACCATTACCCTCATCATTTCCTGGAAATTTGTGTCCATTGATTGGGTTGGTTTCTTTGATTGATCGCCGACTATTACTTTTACTTCAGGTGCTGGTTGGGTTGGGTTTTCTGGTTGGTCCCCTTGGGCATCCTCATCGATCGTTTCCTCGATCATTTCCATTTCTTCAACCGGTGTTGTCTCCTTGTCTTCCTTGTCGGTGTCCTCAGTCCTCTTCTTTGGTCTTCCCCTGGTGATCATCTTGTTGTCTTTTTTCGTAATCGCCGCTAGCCTTTAATTCTAGCCACACTAGTTGGTCGCCAATTTGTAACGTCAAATTTCTTTGTCGTCCTGTAAAAACCACCCGTTTGTGCGTCCCGAACGCACGGATTACCAGTACCGAAATCTTCACGGGTGTAATCCTTACCTGTCCTTCGATGAGTGTATTTATTTCCCGATAGGCGCCAAATTGTTTATGAAAACAATTAAAAAGTTCAAACTGAGCTGTCGTTCTGTGCGGTGATAACCAACTCGAATTACCCTCGCAAACTGGCGGGCATTCGAATCTCGCTTGTGGTTCGTCGTGTTGCCAAGGTCTAAATCTGGTAGAGAATTTTACTCATTGCTAAAGTGCACAAAGTTTATAATACAATTTAAATGAAATGAAGGACTGTTATTACTAATCAGTACTAGTTTATTAACGTTTGAAATAGTTAATTTTTGATCATTAAATACAAAATATAATATTATAAAACAATGTTGCTCCGGCAATAAACAGACTATATCTCAAGGTTGGCTATGTTGGCTGAAGAATTTCTATTTCGACATGGCTGTCGTTAATGTTTATTTTTTACACTTCATTCAGTCAACGAGTTCTTTTGATTACGTAAAAGTAGAAACAAGATATTAATAAAGTACACCACCTTACATCAATGGCACTTATATACTATGAAGGTTTAAATACAATTCGTTTTTTGAGTGTTAAAAAGAGTGTGCTAATAATTCATACTTCGTACCTAGGTTAATTTATGTTTACATACAAGTTTAATATTTATTATCAATCAATCATTGAAAGAAATTTAGTTACTAAGTTCGGAGTGAGAGTGTTTTGTGTTGTGAGGAAAGTTAATTAATTTAGTTCGCAATTCGGGTAATTGTGATATACTTAACAAAATCTTGTCGATTTCTGGTGATGAGTCACGGTTATTATTTAGGTTGGGTTGATACAATCGTTAATCTTCCATCATTTGGATCTTCAGTTTCATCTAGCTTCTTTTTCAGTTAATTTGGATTTTTTAATTATTTTTAACTATTAAAATCTGGTTTATTAGCTCTATTGGTTTAAATAGTTCTTCGTTCGACTCCTTGAATAAACATCTCATTAAATTTGGTAGTATTAATAACTGTTTTAATTAATAGTTGAGTCGAATATGGTTTAGCTTCAGTCTCTCTTGATCATCAATAATGGACTAAACTTTTATAACGGATTTAAATATAATAACGTTCCGTTGTTATGGCAACCACCCATACTCTCATTGGTTGTATACATTTGTATCTATTCTTTAATATTTGAATTTTAGTTCAAAATTAATAAATATTTTCTAATTGCTATTATTCTTTGGTCTTCTTATTAATGTATTAGATATCAACATAACTGTCTCTCTTTTCTTTCAAAGATTATTTTGACATCCCACAAAGCCGGGCTTATACATGTAGTAAAGTTTTGACAAAATTGCTGATATTATATTCTTATATATTTTCCATATTTTATGTTTTTATTCTAATTCTGACATCTTATTATTGTTAACTAATTGTAATTAATGAGTTACTTGCCCTTTTCTAATACAACAGTTAATTTCTTACAACTTGTTTATTTTGAATTTATACAGTTAGGCATTTTATAGGCTTAAGCAGTCATTGTCTATAACTTCTTATTTTACACAAATTAAAGATTATTTTTCATTTACATATGTTTTGCTTGCTGTCACTTATGACTTATTTACCTTTTGAATTACTTTGGGCTGTTTTACAATAACTGAATGTAATTATTAATTTACCAAATCATAGCTTGTCTGTTATTGTCTTTTTTCTTCTTCTGTCTTTACTCTCATGATTAATATTATGTTTGTAAAATTTGTCTCCTTACTTACATCTATTGCTATTTTTTACAACTTTTTAGCACTTAATATTACTATAAAACATAACACAAAATTAGGTTTAAAGTCGGTTCATTTTTCAGCCATATTCCTTCTTATAAACTCAACTCTTTTAATTAAACAAATAACAATTTTGGTGAATAATATTATAACACCATCTATTCTATCTTGATAATCAGCCCTTTGAATATTTTTATTAACATAGGATGTTTTATTTTCATTGCACTCATAACTCATGTTTCTTATTATTTAACATTAGTTGTCTATCAACCTTTTGTTGTTGGTTTATTACCTTTGTTTCCTTTTTCTTATAATTATGAATTGTTTATACTATCACTTCTGACACTTACACTGTTTATCACTGTCACTTCCTACCTATCTCTCACTCTTGGGTTTTTACTTTTTTATACACAAATTTATAGTTAGTCTGTCAACATTTTATGTTTTGGTTTTCTTATCATAATAAGGGTATTAACAACATACATTATCTATTAATAATGGTTTCACTTACTTATTATGGTTAGTGTATTTCCTTTTTGGATTATTTTATTTAATGCTCGTTACTAGATATTTATTACTTAGTTTTGCTTTTTATCATTAGTTTAGTTTACACTTTGTCATTTTATTTTCTTTATTGGGTCAATCACTTGGGTTGGGTCATGGTCATTTTATTTTCCTTGATTTAATATAGTTAATTCGTTATAGTTCTTCTCTGGTATTGGGGCTGCTTTTGGTGTCGTAACTATATAAAACTTATAAAAATTTACTTACTCCATCATCAACAACCATTTTAATTTTAAAACATTTACCTCCTCCACGCTTCAAATACCCTTTTCATTTATAGATATTTCATCTACCTTTCTACAGTGGATTATTATGACCTTCTTTTCAGGATACTTTATTTATCAAAATTAAAAACTTTACTCTTGTTAAAACGTAACAAATTGCAGGTAACCCCTTTGCCTTAACCGATCTTCACCCAAATTAATAGACCTTGAGTCCTCTACAATTCAGGACTGTATGCAAAAATTATTTAATTCTGTTTGAATTTGCGGCTGTTATCGTTTGCCATAGAAGACATTCTACACACAGACAGAGAGGGACACACACAGACACTTTTCGAAAAATGACTTTTTTCATGTTTTTATGGTAGTACAATCAGAATCTGCCATTATCTCGAACACGATTTTTTTCGGCATGACCATACTTCCATTTCCTTATGGAACATGGAAGTAAAATCGGTATGGAGAACCATACATGACTTCCATGTTGTAAGATTTATGTTTAAAATAATTTACTTGAATTCGGTTCGGTAATTTCTAAAAAAATATCGCCCACCCTCAAAATAATTTAACTATTTATAGATATTTTTTATTACGGGGTAGTCGTTTAATGTAATGTTATTTTCAGTCACTTTATCCATAAAAATTATGTAGGCTTACTTTATTCTTATAGAAAAACCGAACTACGCAGATAATCATTGCTCCTCCGAAGCGCTCCAAAGTCACTCATGGACCCTGAGCATCTTGAAGAGCGTTCATTCCCTAAAGACGAAAAGTCTGTCTATGAACCGTTCCTCTGTAAACACGTGCCAGTTACACTGGTGAGCGATCCACAGGAAACAAATCGCTATCCACGCTGGACACTTTTTCCGCTTGCACGCGTTATGGTGTGGGTTTCGGCATTTTCCATTTAAGAAGCATGCAAATGTAAGAAAATAAACATGAGTGAAGGCAGAAATAACGCGAATTGTGGGTTTGTTTGTGTGTGTGTGTGTGTGTGTGTGTGTGTGTGTGTGTGTGTGTGGCCTGCTTTTTTATTGCAGTAATCATAAGAATAAAATGGAAACGTAAATATTACATAATTGAGATAGGCTTGCCTGCCAGGAACGATAAATTTTCTCTCACACGTGATTTAAATTAAAATGAAAAAATATAGAATTTTGTTAAAGTTCAATGAAACGTTTCCATAGAAACTACTTCTTTGTTGTGAATAACGTACTACACATATAAAACTTATAAGATTTGCTTCTTCCATCATCAACTATCATTGTAACTTATAAAAACAAATTACCCCCTCCCCCCTCCAACTACCCTTTGCATTTATAGATAGTTCATCTATCTTTCTACAGTGGATTATTATGACCTTATTTTCGTTATACTTTATTTATCAAAATTAGGCACTTTACTCTTGTTAAAACGTACAACGTTGCAGGTAAACTACCCCTTCCCCTTAACCGATATTCACAAAAATCAATAGACATTGAGTCCTCTACATTTCAGGACTGTGTGCAAAAATTATTTGATTTCGTTTGAATTTGCGGCTGTTATTGTTTGCCATAGAAACAATTCTACACACAGATAGACAGACAGACACACACAGACACATTTCGAAAAATTACTTCTTTTCATGTTTTCATGGTAGTACAATCAGAATCTGCCGTTATCTCGAACAGGATTTTTTTCGCCATGACCATACTTCAATTTCCTTATGGAACAGGGATGTAAAATGAGTTAAAATCAAGCGTGTTCACATCAATTTACACATTAATTGTATAAATAAATATATATAAAAGTACATATTATGTAATGTATAACGTTACAACGTACAATGTATAATGTACAGCTTTTTCAAGGAAACAACGTACTACTTATGTCTCTGTACAGTAGATAAAGAGAGGACAGTAAAGAACATGAAAAGGATATGTTCGTTATATCTTTACCGTCTGTAGGCTTTGTGAACTCTACTTTAAACTTTGTCAAAACGCAAGTGATGAAAAATGATGAAGGAAAACTCTTGGTATATATTCAGTATGAATATATATTCTGTATTGTGCCGTGTTTTGGAAAACTCGGCTGTGTTTTTTTTCTACGAGAACGGACTGCGTTGAGTTATTAAATTACGTATTATCGGCATCTTGCCGACGTAATAAATTACGTCCGTCTCGTTATCTTGCCACCGGGCCGATCCGCGCGCGCTCTGGGTCCGGAGTTTGTACTATTTTTTTTCGGAGTTGTAATGACCAGTTCACTCTCAGCTTCCGACGTAGTTGCCCTACTATATTCGCCTGACAGCCTCGACTTGAAATTTTGTCTACTATCTTTTACTATGTATAAGTAAAAGCTACGCGACCTTCCGGGTTTCCGAATTAGTCGACAATCTGTCTCGCTCCAGAGGATGGCCGAACACCTGCCTTCCATGAAATAAATTCAATCACTTTCCAGCTAGCTGTCAGGACGAAGGGACGGACACACACGACAAGATACTCAAACCTTATGCTTCTAACCAGGTGACATTTATGCTTTTTTTTAGAAAACAAAATGTTTGTGGCCGCTACACTTACTTGAGACATTTTGGAAATGCTCCAGTTTAGAACTTGGTTGCGCACGAGTCCAGCGGGACATTTGGGGTTACATATTATCTTTAACATGCATCACTATTATAAACTATGTATCACTTTAAGGCTTACGCCTCAGAGAATTTTGTAAACTCAGCCAGGGTCATGTATCACCCGAATTGATATTAGTTTTTTTTAACTGTATATAGGGGCGGCACTCACTGTCACTGAATGATATTAGCGTTAAGTATGCATGCACGGGTGGCTCGGTACATTGCTGGGGAATTTTCGTGGTCACATTCATTTCCATTTAATTGGGTATTTGATTTGGGTTTTAATTTAAAGGTTGGGGGAGGTGCTTTAACCTGTGGACGACACCTGTTGGTGCCGTTAGCCACAGGCCTGTAACATGTCATAGTTTGTTGGATCTAGTCCGGGCGCATGACCGTGCCTGAGGTCAAGTGGATTCTTTATGAACACCTCAAGTATGTTTTAGTAAATTAATTCCATAGATTCTGCTTTTCAAAATTCAATTCTACTGTTCAAATAATTTTGTAACCACTAAATTTTGCCATAGCCAGCACAAGAATTGTTAAATTTTTTTAATAACTCACAATAATAATTCATTGATAAATGTTAAAGGATGTAAAACAAATCAATACCAGTTATAAGTTATTTATGGGTGGTCACGTTCCACTGATTTTGTTTAAAATATTTTTGTTCAGAAAATAAAAGAAATGAGAATATGCAGTTTATGCAACCGGGTATCCATGTTGACCTCGTGATGGCACATTTATTATTATTTGGGATACGAAATCGATAATTACCTTTTATGCTTGGTACTTGTGTGCCGTTCTGACTATTTAGCCAGTTTGACTTTGGCCTTTCACATACATAGAATTTTTGGGGTGTTTCAACTCTGGTCTTGTGACTTATTATTTGGTTTTGGGTACGTCAATTGAGAAGTTTTAAGGTGGGCCGGATACTTGATCCGAATAAGAGGGTTTGAGGGTGTTACGATGACAATGTATATGCTGTTAACCCGGTGGACATGGTGTGTGCTATTTATATGTAAATGTGTATCTATGTTAATTATATGTTGTGTGTTATGCCTTTATGTGATTGTTAGATTGTTATACGTTGTTACGCATATATAGATATATATATATATCATGTTTATGGGTTATGTGACTTACTGGGAGGGTCGATACTATGCGCCATTCTTACATTATTTAGAAGTAACTGTATTCTGCTCAGTAATATCAAGCTCAATTATTTGGCGATGCCTATGTCTAATGTGAATTATAATAACGATTTTAAGAATAATAATGATTGTGGTTTTTGAGATTTTGAGCTATTCTTAAGAAGTGAAAGCACTTGTAATATTAGCTTAATCATTCAAAGGCGCATATATCGTATACTGGGGGAATTCATTGTACAAAATATAACTACAATAAATCTTGTTATTGTTATCTTAGAGCAGAGTTTCATTTGCAAGTCCCGTCATACTGGACCCAGCGCATTTTTGGCTTCTCTAGGCTCTTGCCTAGTTCTAAATAACTAGTGGCCTCTCTTTCAAAAAAAGAAAATATAAATAAAAAATAAAAAAATAAAAAATGTTATATATATATATATATAAAGCATAAAAGGAAAGAGGGGTTACAGTATGATAGTAGTAAATATAGGATACACCTGAACGTGTAGCTACAGATAGCTACGGGTTAAAACTCTCAACAGACACGAGTCGTTGTTGTTACCAATCGCAGTGAGCAGAAGGATCCATGAGTTGGGAATCCGACGAAATCCAGGGGAAGTATAAGTTAGGAGTCGCTGCTAACGCCGTTGCATTTACTCGAATTCGAAAGGAATATAGCCACGTCCAGCTTCAAAGGAACAACTTAACGGAAAAATACGAATGTTCAAATACGTATGTTCAGAAAGAACTAACGACAACTTGCAAAATGAATGCCATACACACAATACACGCGCATGCATGTACTCACAACAATAATTATTAAAAAGAGTAGGTTCTGAAAATAAAGGTAAAAAAATGTAAGATAATTAAGAAATTAATCCGCTGAAGGAACATTGCTGATCGTATGGTATAATTACTGAGACACATACCCCGACATCGGTGAAACGTAGACGGATAGTAAGCAAAAGAGGTATCAGATCACTAATAATTACACGTATTCAAAGTTAAGATGGTTTCAAATGAAGGTATATTGGATTACGTTCATTTACGATACTGACACTTGGTCCACGGCAAAGAAGTAAATCACCTTAATGAAACCAGTAGAAATATGGCTATGGAAAAGGATAACAAAGACGTCTTGGTTAGAGAGATAATAATATCCGTAGTGTAAAGGAAATAAAAGTTCAAATAAATGTTTTAAAACCAATGTAAAAGAAGAAAAAAATCATCATTCAATGCAATTACACGTAATATGTAGAGTTTTTGTATATACTTTTAATAATTATTTTGTATTACTAATGTGAATATACTTAGACAATATGGGGATGACTATGAAAGATATGATGCAGTAACATGAAAGGCAAAATGGCAGTAATCCTGGTTACAACAGGGAGGTCTGGACTTCAGATAATGAATAAACTTTGCCTCACTTATCTCTCTGACAGTCTGTCTATAAACTCTCTCTCATTTATCTCTCTGACTGTTCGTCTGTCTGTCTGTCTGTCTCTCTCTTTCTTTCCCTCTCTCTCTCCCTATGGCTCTCCCTCTTCCCACTTTCCCACTAAAATCCCCGAGGCGCGCGTGCGCACAAACGCACTATACACTGGTTACATGAGTATGTAAATAATATAATTAACTACATTAAATCGGTGAGTAAACAATTACATTAAATACAGACAATACATTGTTACATTGTTTACATTAAATATGAGGTAAACAATTATGAAAACAATTTTTAACCTAAAATTTTACACACAGTATGAGTACGGAAAAAATTATATTATAAAAGAAAAATTGCAAACACAATGTACATGTTTAATGAAACATAAATTTATTAACAGTGAATTTGTCAATTTGTATTATACACTGTAGTTTTTAAACTACAATTTCTTCCACTACAATTTTTGTAAACTGTAATTTTGTAGCTTTCAGTATATGTATGACAATAATTTTTCTTAATTCCATTTGATTCTTATTTAATTTCCGTTATTATTTCTTCTCTTAATGATGGCGTTATTTGAGTGCAAAACATTCTCTTCGTATTTCATAACATCCAGTCGTTTTCTCAGTAACGGTAAATTTTTTGTTAGTTGTTCGTTTTCACATTGGATTTTGCTGTTGGCCTTTCCAGTTCCTGAAAACCGAAAAAAATGTGGGTTAATAAAGCAATACTCAGCCTCAAATTTAAAAACTATTCAATGTTTAATACACAGTTACATATTTTTGGGGGTAAATAATGAATATTAGTAAGTCCGGTGCTCGATGAAAGTCCGGTGTTACGACGGTCTCACGGATCGTTGTATTGTACAGAGCAAATAGGAAAACTGACACCAAACAAGTCATTAATTACAATTTTTAATTAGACATTAACAACTATTAGAAATCGTCAAAAACATTCTTATACAATATTTCAAGTTAAATTTGTCCAACACACATCACAAATGGTCACCTTATTTGAGATTTTCACTAATTACCACACTGATCACTTTCCACCAGTCGCAATAACAGACTTCAGACCTAGTCTAAAACTGGACTGACAGTTAGTAGTTACTATCGAAAATTTTGGCAAACGTTTTTTGACCCATATTTCTATAGTAAAAGTCTCCATGGAAACGGCAACAACAGTCACACAAATTATAGTTATTGTTCGGAGTGGAAATGGTTACAAAGAAGAAAATCTGTCAAATCAATTAAAAGTGTTTGTATAACAGAGAAATGTATAAGAATTTTTATTATCACAACTGTTTCTAAAATACTGTCGTGTGAGAAAACGGATACCTTAACTTCCTGCAGCGTGTTGTAGAAATGTTGCAGAGGCATACCCGGCTAGGCCGCAGCATAACTGAAACAGAAATAATATGCAAGTATTAATGGCTGATTAACGACACAACTAAACTTAATAAAATTTGTAATTAATTAAATTATTGGAAAGTAACTAGTCATAATACACTGCTTCAGCAAATAAAATAAGTACAAGCTAAAGAAAACGAACATAGTAATGAAAATAATGTTCTGAGAAATAGGATTTACTAGTAAAAAGCACACAGGGATTAAAATGTAGTTGTTCAAAGCCAACTAACTACCAAGGCGTCTTACATTTTCCAAACTGGAATGACTAATTCTAAATTTAAAAAGGATGATTATAGTAAATGTTATCAGAAGGCTCTTAAGAGAAAACACATAATGCTGAAACAAAATCACACGTCAAAATCAAACAGCCTCTAGGATCACGAAAATAGAAAGTACAAAACGGTTGAAAAAGTGAAAGAGGCCATGTCGCAATCTAAGAAATTAGCCTCTAATTCAAGGTAAACAACTGAGTCAGTGGTAACTGACATAAAGAGGATGTTTTAGAAATGATTAACTTAAAAAACAATTAAACACCATAAAGCAAACTCGTGAACGCTGCTCCGCCGTTGATGGTTATACCTGCGTTGGCTGTTTCCGACTGCACGTATAAAATTTACCCGGGGTCGGGAGAACCTGTTGTTGTTGCTATTGTTATTATTAGGATAACCCCTATTGTTATTGTAAAACCGCTCGGTGTTATTGGTATGGTTGGGGTTTCTCTGGCTATTTACATTATTATTCGGGTAATAATTATTTCGATTACCGGAGAATCCGTTATTATTTCGGTTAATGTTCGGGTTTGTATTACCGTGGTTATTGTTGTCATTGTTACCGTTCGTGGGGTGCTGATTATGGTAATTTGGATTATACCTGTTTCCTTGGTACCCACTGTTGATCTGTTGATTATTATTGTTCAATGACGGATTATTTCGAACTTCTGGCCGCTCATTTCTTCTTCTACTCTGCCTGTAATATTCTTCGTTCTCATAATTTTCTAATAGCTCCGTCATCGCCTGTATAGTCTTTATCTGGCTACCTCTTCGAGCTCTTATGACCTCTTCGTCATAATGATAGGAAAGCTTGTTCACCAGGCATTCCTCTAGTATGGCTGGTTCCAGGATCTTGGCCAGGCACACCTTCCCAAGGAAGTATGCAGTCATGGTATTGCCAAACTGGGTTTTGTATCGGCCATGGCAGATGTTGTCCCTTATTAAATTCTGGGCGGTCTCTGACCAATACTTGGACTTGAACAAACTTTTAAACTGCTGATAATCGTTTATCTCGCTCCTGTTCGCCATCCACCAATTGTCCGTCATATCCCGGAATGATTCGTCCAATAGTTCTCGACTATTGGACCATCGATTATTTCTATGTTTGGCCATATATTCCTCGATACGGGCCAAGAACTCCATCGGCTTCCTTTTATATTGGCGGAAGTTAAGCCATTCTCTGTTCTCGTTGATGGGGATATTAGTGAAGCTGGTTAGTCGGTTCCGAATTGCTTCCATGTCCTCCTGGTTCTGCCTCACTTGACCAGTTATGTTAGTCATCGCTTCCTCCATTCCGTCACATCTTTCCGTAATTCGAGTTCGTACTTTACTGAGTTCTTCCAGGCTTTCCTTTCGGTTTTCTTCTGCCTTCTTGCGACTAGATTCTTCAAGACTTGTGACCTTGGTGTTTACCAATTCCTTGAACTCTTGTACCTCCACTTCCGTCAGCCGACATCTTTCATCAACTTCTCTTATCTGTTGATTTATAGTTATGGTTTCGTCTTCCAGCCTTTTGGTCGTAGATTTCTTATTATCTTTGAGTTCTTGGTTCATTTCCTTTCTTAATAGTTCCATTCGTTCGTCTAACTTGTCTAAATTCTCTTGGTTAACTTCTCGTAATTCTTCTCGTAATAGTTGGTTATCCTCTTTTAACTCTTCCAACCTTTCCCCCATCGTCTCTTCCATCTTCTTGTTATTTTCTCTTAATTCTTCCCTTAATTGTTGGTGGTCACTTTCTGTTTTCTTACTGGTTTCTTCCATTTTTTCTTCCAAATTCTTCTTATTTTCTTCCATTTTCTTTTCCACCTTCTTACTGGTTTCCTCAATTCTCTTATTGGTCCTTTCGATCTTACGGCCCAATTCTTCCTTTGTGGATTGGTTGTCCTCCTTCAATTCTTCTAACTTTTTGCTGGTTTCCTCCATTTTCTGATTCGTTTCATCCATTTTCTGACTTAAAGATCGGTTGTCTTCTTTCATTTCCTTGCTTAATTCTTCCTTGGTTGACCGGTTGCTGTCATCCATTTTTTTGCTTACATTTTCCTCCATCTTCTTGTTACCTTCTTCCATTCTCTCCATCAGCTGCCTGATCATTTCTTGCATGTTCCCACTCTCTGCTCGTTTGGACCCTTCTACCTGTTTCTCTGGGATATTTAAGTCCCCTGTTTGTGTGGGTACTTCGGGTTGTTCCTCTGGTGGTGCTGGTTGTTTATGTTCCACCCGTGTTAATATCGTTTCTATGTCCTCCACTGGGGTCGCCTAATTATCATCGATATTGAGTTCTTTTTCGGCCTCCGCCACTCTCTTCATTGATGTGGCACGACGCTGCATCTTTCCTGGTTCTCTGGCTAGATAACCGCTGCAAAGCTGAATTAGAAATTGGGCGAGTAATTACCGCCTTTCAACCCCTAATTACAGCCCTTTATTTGGACGCCAATTTTGTAATAAAACATTTCGATCATATATATACTCGGGTTTAATCTAGCTCCACGTTGGTTTACGCCAATTTTGTAATAAAACTTAGACTCCTGCTCGGGTCTGCTTGCTTTTATATTGTGCCCCACTGTTGTGAGCGCCAATTTTGTAATAAACCCTTTTGATATTAAGATCGGTAATAATGTTGTCACAATTTGAAATTAAAAAATTATTTTTATTTCACAAAAAAAAATAAAATTTTCTGAAAAAAAAAATATGTTCTGGGTAATTTGGTTCTTAAAATTTAGGAACTAATCGTGTTTATTGTTTATAATTAGATATGAAGTGGTATTATGTTTATTCTTGTAATCGTGTCACTTTCAGTATAATTGTTAAAGGACAATCTGGTTAACTCCAAATCTAGTCGAAAGACGGCTCCCTTCTTCTTCTTCTAGGAGCGTTCGTTGTTTCGTATATACCGCCTTTCGGTTAGTTGATATGCTTGAATAATTTATTTGTTAAACTTTTTTAAAGAAAAACCAAATCCAAAATACCAAACAGCACGTTTATTAATAAAATAGTTATTTTGTTCGATAAGAATCGATGTTACAGAATAGTATCGACTCACTCAGGGTCGGTCGATATAAAAAGTTTACATTAGTATTATAAAAATATGGTTCTTTAAACCGTTATTTAAGATATAGCCAGAGAAGGTTATGGGCAGGAAAGTATAACACTTACAATTATAAAATGCCTTAATATTAAACAATACAATGATATAATTAAAAATAATAAAAGTTTACATATGAGATTTATTCAAACCAAAAGCAGCATCCGAAAGTCGTTCGCTACAGCTGACGGGAGTAGGTGACGACGATTCACAAAATGGCCGACTGGCGCATGCGTAGTTAACGTATAACTTGGATGAAAGTTTTATTTAAATAAAGATGTCTTTTTTCCGTGTAAATGGTCTCAGCAATTGTATATGATTGTCCTGGATGTATTTGAGTCTCACTGGTGTATGGTGGAATAGTTCACTTGGTGTAAAATGTTGTTATTGGATATATCTCATTGGGTCTATGTGTGTCGGTTTAACCTTAATTTTTCGTCAGTAAACTGTGTGATATTGGTGTTATTTCGATTAATTAGTCTTATGTGGTTCAGTTTATTGGTGTAACACTGATCATATTTAACTTCACCGGTTCACAATAAAAAAAATAGCTCAAAATAAGTTTTATACAAATTTTCACCGAACTCGGTTTATAACGTTAATCGCCATTATAGGTTACTTCTAGCAAATAATCACGTTAAGTTCACTCGTCAACGTATAGTAATGAACTGTTCTCATTTCCTTCGTCTCCTGAAAATCTTAGCCCATTTAATATATCTTATACATTGTTTCAAATTATCTTAGCTTCCGATATATTTTATTTTAATACATTATACTCAGAAAATAATTTCGTTGTTAATTAACTGTACGAAACACTAAATGCATATTCGGTTTCATTATTCTATTCTGCTTATTTTGCTAGTAATTAATATAGTGTTACAAAGTTTCATTAGAAAATTATATTTATTATATTTTTGGAAGGTAGGCCTAAATTTATATTTCCTGTAGTCTAAGCAAATAATAGCCATTTTCCCTAATATAATTATTATTCTATTAAATCTGAAATTGATATAATTGTCTGTTCTTACTTAATTTCTTGCAATTTAGTTTATTAATGATTGTTTTTAAATACAATTCATTTGTCTATGACTCCTCCTCTGATAATGTCAGTTAGTCCATGCCATTTTTATTGGTAATTTTATTAGATAAATAAGTAATTTTACTTATCTACTGACCATATGTTTAGAAAGTCTTATTTACATGGTATACTATATGTTGGGTTTATCTTGCATAAATATTGTCAGTTTAACTGGCTTTATAAGACTAGATTTATTAATTATTCTACAGTTTAAATTCATTATATGGCCTAGATTTGATGTGTTGCTATTTGCAAAATTTTTACTAATGTAGATAGTTTATACCCTTCTCTGACTTTATATCCTTATATACTTTATTAACAATTAGTTCTTTGACTGGTATAACAGTGATTATTGATTGTACAATTAAAATATAACACCTATCTCTATCAAAACTGGTACCTTGAATAAAACCTTTTATGTGTATTGATTACACCTAGTAACATAAATAAAAACATTTTATAACATGGGGAATGATATCTACCTTTAGATATGGCATTCCTAATTTAAATTAACAACAAAATAACATCTTATAACAATAATATCTCTTACTAATAAATCTTATTTGTCTAGTTAATATATGGAACAGGAACATAACATATTGGTTCCATATAATGGTTAACACTTTCTTAAAACTAATTATTGACAGTCTGCTCTGTATTTCCCAATTTTAAGGATGTATTCCCCGTCTTAAAGTATAACACTAGCTATCTGGTTATTATTTCATTCTATGGAATGTTCTTATAGATTCAGTAGCATTTCATTAGCAATATTATTACTTCATATCAAATATGATACTGTTCAAAAAACACTTAAAGCTTATACATTTGTACGGCAACTCATGCACCTTTTCAAAGTTATCGGTTATAATTCAATAACTTACACTTGTCCATGGTTATTTATTAATATTATTACTAGTCCTTTTCTAGCTTTATAACATGAAATATTCAACCATGGGGGGACTGTGAAGATTTGTTCATACAAATTAAACAATAACTTTTTTGGGTGCACTGTTACTTAATACTATTAACACCTTTGGTTTTTGTCAGTTTTACATTGTGATATGGTTTTTGGGGGTGTTATACTTTCTCTTTGGACATTCATTTATTTTTGGGGTTTTTGGGTTCTCTCCCTATGGGGTTTCTATTTGGTATGGGTCGTCTCACTTCCTTTTTCCTAGTGGATCTTCTCAGGTTTCTTATTCTTCAGTATTTTTAGTCATTCCATATTTCTTCTTTCTTCTTTCTTCAGTATTTTTGTTCATTTTATATCTCTTCTTTCTTCTTTCTTCAGTATTTTTGTTCATTTTATATCTCTTCTTTCTTCTTTCTTCAGTACCATTCCGCTGTGTATGCTTTAGTTTCTTCTGGTCTGGTTTCTTTGTCGGGGTATCTTAATTGCCTGCTTCTATCTTACCTGGGTAATTTTGTTATTCACATTTTTAGTTTTCTGGGTTTTTAAATTTGTAGTATATAGATTATTTGCAGAGTTTTTCTTTATTTTTACTTTTCTTGTGAGTATATTAATTAATAGTGCCTTTTAATTGATTCTCATCTGTATATTCCATATATTAGAGCTTTATTAATGATCACTGAGTAATTTATTTATGCGGATTATCTGTCATGCTGCAGATTGCTCTCTTCCAGAAGTGATTAGTTCATATCATACTTAGTTTGTCTGAAGTAATTGCTTATGATATTTCATTATAAATTATATTTCTTTACTTCCTTCACATTTCTAAAATTTTTTCTTCTATATTTTTGAGCTTATCTATATTTCATTATTAACTGGATTCTTCTTGATAGTAATAGTCATCTGATGTTCGTTATTTTTTATTTTTCCATTTTCTTCTTAACTTGGTTCTTTATCCTTGGGATATTTATTCCCTAAAATTCCCTAACTCGTTAGCTGGGGCAGTCCAGGGGGGCTCTGTAGGCTACACTCTCTGCTGGCCATACTACGTCATTTATTGATTACAGAGGCAAATCATCTCTGATCAATACATAATAATACTGCTGGACTTATCTACAGACAGTTATTAATAAAAATTACATAAGAATAGTCCACCTTATGACTATAAAAAAAATTAAATATCTTTGAATACTTCACTTCGTATTTGCTCAGATCTGTTAATATTTCTATCTTAGTTAAATTCTATCTCAGTTACTTTTCTCAATGGTTAGCTCTGCTGGCATTTTATTTCTCCTTATGGTTGGAAGCTGGTTTAATATAATTATCACTTGTTATTCAGTGTAAAATTTTTATTTATTTTTAATTCTCTGTCATATTTTGACTGTTATTACAATCTCTTTCTGGTCATTCTTAGCATATATTTTCTATTATATTTTTGTTCTTTTCTTAATTCTTATGAACGGTTCCACTAGTATTATGTTCCTGCAATTACTCTTTTAATTGTCTTTCTTATAATTGACATTTATTATATGATCATATTTTTCTTATGGATTTATTTATTTATAGTTTTTCTTTCTTTTTCAAAATTTTATTCTGCTCTTGCTTTTTATCCAAATGCACTCTTTAATTATTAATTCCATGTGGTTATTATCTCTGCTTATTTTACGTAAAAGTCTCATTAATTTTACTTCACAATAAGTTTATTCATTGTAATTGTATCAGTGGTTTGTATTGCGATTTCTTTATTCTCGAAAGTTTTTCAGATTTAGTATCATATATAATTGTTGGTAATGTGAACTTCTTCTTCCTTTTGAATGTTGTGGTTATTCTTCAAAATTCTTTTCCTTTCTTTTATATTCCATGATTTGAGTTTCATTGATGTTTGGTAGTAAGTTGTACTTACATGGTTTTTTTAAACTTATTTGTGTTTTACTAAATTCTTTTTCTTTTAGTTTTTTTTTTACAAATAGTTCCATAAATATTTGGGTAAAAAGTAGTACTTACTTCGGTTTTAAATTTTTGTAATATATTATCCAAATTCTTTTTCTTCTTTATTAATCCAAAAGTTGTTCAAATATAAGGTAGTAGCTAGTTCTTACTTGTTTTTAGAAGTTACATGTTTATTCTAAATTCATTTTTTTTTTAATTTTCCATAAAGTTTTTCATAAATATTTGGTAGTAAGTAGTCCTTACTTCATTTTTTAATTTCATTGTTCTTGTTTATTAATTCAATAGTAGTTTCAAAAATTAGGTAGTAAGTAGTTCTTACTTGTTTTTTTTTTTTCATTCATAAATTGTTTCCTAAATACTCGGTAGTAAGTTGTGGTTACTTAGTTTTAGAATTTTTAAAAATTTTTATTCCAAATTCTTTTTATTCTAGAAATCGTTTCACAAATAATAGGTAGTAAGTTGTTCTTACTTTCTTTTAGAATTTATTCATTTTAATAAATTCCTTTCTTTTTATTTCATTCATAAATTGTTTCCTAAATATTCGGTAGTAAGTTGTGCTTACTTAGGTTTAGAATTTTTTAAAATTTTTATTCCAAATTCTTTTTATTCTAGAAATCGTTTCACAAATAATAGGTAGTAAGTTGTTCTTACTTTCTTTTAGAATTTATTCATTTAAGTAAATTCTTTTTCTTTATGCACACAAAATTCAATCTTCTATACATTCAATTACTCATAATATTTTTTCATATAAGCCTGGTTATATACACCCTTTATCCTTTCTGAATCTATTTCCTTTATTTCATAAGTATTATTATTTTTCACATTGGATATGACATATGGTCCGGCGTATAACAGCAATAACTTCTTCGTTATTCCTTCCAGTGTGCTGGGTAGTTCACGATTTTTTAACAAAATTTTTTCTCCCTTTTCATATATTATTAATTTACCACTAGCCTTTTGATACTTATTTTGCCGTTTTACCTGGTCTTCTGCCACTTTGTTGTAGAATTTAGCTTTGTCAAATTTGTACACATGGTTTATCGGGAACTCGAGGATATCTGCGATCTCTCGTGGGGGTGGTTTCTCGTACATAGCGGAGTATGGGGTTATCCCTATAGCTGGATGGTATGCCAAGTTGAGGAACTCCTCCGTGGCTTCCAGAGAGTCTTGCCACCTTTTTTGTTGATGGTGACAATAAGTTCTTAGGATCCTCCCCACTTCTCGTAACACCCGCTCTGCCGGATTACTGCTCGGATGGTAGACCGAGGTCTTGTATGTACGAATGCCCATTGACAATAATGTATCTCGCCATTTTCCACCCTTAAATTGGGTTCCATGATCAGTAATGATCGAAGATGGTTTCCCCAGGTGTGGGATATACTGTTCCGTTAGTATCCCCAGAATTTTCCGCGTAGTCGCTCGATTAGTAGAGTATAGCTTAACATACATTGTGAAGTGGTCCATTATGATGGTTAAGTACCGATCTCGGTGGGACCTCCATTAAATCCTAAAAATTGCACTTCTCTGGCAATAAACTTGGATTTTTCCAACTTCAGCGTGACGTTACTGACAGATAATTTCTCAAGCACATGTTCTACACGGTAGCAGTGCTCCTCCCACTTTTCGGATGTTATTAGTAGGTCATCGACATATACTGTGGTAAACTGAAGTGCTTCCTGTCCCAATATCTGATCCATGCAGGTCACAAAGATGGCAACTGAATTTACCAATCCGAAGGGCAATCTTTTGAATTGGTAATTGCGTCCCTCGAATATGAAAGCCAGATATTGGCGACTCCGTGGGTGTAACTCTACCTGCCAGTAACCGCACACCGTATCCCAGGTACTGAAGTATTGGGTACCATGGAAGCGTTTCAGTATTTCCTCAATCTCACCGGGCGATATTCTATCGTTAATGATTTTTTTGTTTATTTCCCGTGCATCCAAGCAAAGCCGGACTTGGCCGTTCTTCTTGGGAATAGCGACAATAGGGCTGGTGTATGGGGATTGGCTATGTTCTATAATATCGCTATTAATCATTCGGTTGATTTCCGCTCTCACAGCCTCCTTTCTAGAATGCGCAATAGGGTAGGATTTCCTATTAAACTCCACTGTATCTCGGAATTGAAGGGTACATTGATTATTTCTTACCTTGCCTGGCTCATCTGAAAATACTGAGCGGTAGTTTTCATAAATCCTTATCAACTGATTTGCTTGAGTAATGGGCAATTACTCTCTATTAATTCCGCTCCGGAAATCCCTTATCTCCTGTATTTTTTGGGACCATAAATCTTTGTCCGTGTTGTCGTATACTATGGTGTTAGAAATGGTGTTAATATTCGTATAATTAATACTACGTATTTGCTGGTGGATACTGCTGGGAAGTGTTACATCACTACCGACTAAATCGGCCGTCCAGGTCAGATCTCCGGTAAACAGTGATACCTTCTCCGATCGTAAATCGATGATAGCCGAGTTCCTTCTCAGCACATCACATCCCACTAATATGTTGAAGGGTAGTCCTGCCGCAATTAGGAATACCATGTTTATAGCTATACCCTTACTAATCACATTCAATGACACTTGTATTCTGATTGTCTTGTTTTGGCGACCAGTGGCACCGATTAATACTATGTTATTTATAGGTAAGGTCGGCAATAACTTACCACATTTTTCTTGGATTCTCTCCAATTCTGTGGTGTTAATTATAGATACATTCGCACCTGTATCGATCATTAGCTGTGCGAATGTTCCTTCGATTTCTGTATTAATATAAATTATTTCATTGGTTATGCTAGGGAGGCGAGTGTCATCCTCCTCCAGTAGTTCATTTCGAATTTTTTTCAAATAGTTACACCGAATGATAGTAATTTTATTGTGATGATCTGCTTTTGGAAATTCTTTTATATACCCAGGCGATAGAAGCAGCAAAAGGTCCTTATTGTTTATTACTGCCTCCTCCCGTTTAAATTCTCCTCATCCTGGTTATTAATTGGACCAACAGAGGCATCAGTGGGGAAACCTTGAGTGGGTTCCAGCCTTTCAGTTCTCTGTTCGTATGTTTGTTCATTATTTGTATGTCGCTCCGGGACATCTAGGCTGGTACTTCGCCTTGGCGGATTATAACTGGAGTTGTCCCGCTCTCGGCTTCTGCGTCGATCTTCGTACTCGTGAACGCTGCTCCGCCGTTGATGGTTATACCTGCGTTGGCTGTTTCCGACTGCACGTATAAAATTTACCCGGGGTCGGGAGAACCTGTTGTTGTTGCTATTGTTATTATTAGGATAACCCCTATTGTTATTGTAAAACCGCTCAGTCTTATTGGTATGGTTGGGGTTTCTCTGGCTATTTACATTATTATTCGGGTAATAATTATTTCGATTACCGGAGAATCCGTTATTATTTCGGTTAATGTTCGGGTTTGTATTACCGTGGTTATTGTTGTCATTGTTACCGTTCGTGGGGTGCTGATTATGGTAATTTGGTTTATACCTGTTTCCTTGGTACCCACTGTTGATCTGTTGATTATTATTGTTCGATGACGGATTATTTCGAACTTCTGGCCGCTCATTTCTTCTTCTACTCTGCCTGTAATATTCTTCGTTCTCATAATTTTCTAATAGCTCCGTCATCGCCTGTATGGTCTTTATCTGGCTACCTCTTCGAGCTCTTATGACCTCTTCGTCATAATGATAGGAAAGCTTGTTCACCAGGCATTCCTCTAGTATGGCTGGTTCCAGGATCTTGGCCAGGCACACCTTCCCAAGGAAGTATGCAGTCATGGTATTGCCAAACTGGGTTTTGTATCGGCCATGGCAGATGTTGTCCCTTATTAAATTCTGGGCGGTCTCTGACCAATACTTGGACTTGAACAAACTTTTAAACTGCTGATAATCGTTTATCTCGCTCCTGTTCGCCATCCACCAATTGTCCGTCATATCCCGGAATGATTCGTCCAATAGTTCTCGACTATTGGACTATCGATTATTTCTATGTTTGGCCATATATTCCTCGATACGGGCCAAGAACTCCATCGGCTTCCTTTTATATTGGCGGAAGTTAAGCCATTCTCTGTTCTCGTTGATGGGGATATTAGTGAAGCTGGTTAGTCGGTTCCGAATTGCTTCCATGTCCTCCTGGTTCTGCCTCACTTGACCAGTTATGTTAGTCATCGCTTCCTCCATTCCGTCACATCTTTCCGTAATTCGAGTTCGTACTTTACTGAGTTCTTCCAGACTTTCCTTTCGGTTTTCTTCTGCCTTCTTGCGACTAGATTCTTCAAGACTTGTGACCTTGGTGTTTACCAATTCCTTGAACTCTTGTACCTCCACTTCCGTCAGCCGACATCTTTCATCAACTTCTCTTATCTGTTGATTTATAGTTATGGTTTCGTCTTCCAGCCTTTTGGTCGTAGATTTCTTATTATCTTTGAGTTCTTGGTTCATTTCCTTTCTTAATAGTTCCATTCGTTCGTCTAACTTGTCTAAATTCTCTTGGTTAACTTCTCGTAATTCTTCTCGTAATAGTTGGTTATCCTCTTTTAACTCTTCCAACCTTTCCCCCATCGTCTCTTCCATCTTCTTGTTATTTTCTCTTAATTCTTCCCTTAATTGTTGGTGGTCACTTTCTATTTTCTTACTGGTTTCTTCCATTTTTTCTTCCAAATTCTTCTTATTTTCTTCCATTTTCTTTTCCACCTTCTTACTGGTTTCCTCAATTCTCTTATTGGGCCTTTCGATCTTACGGCCCAATTCTTCCTTTGTGGATTGGTTGTCCTCCTTCAATTCTTCTAACTTTTTGCTGGTTTCCTCCATTTTATGATTCGTTTCATCCATTTTCTGACTTAAAGATCGGTTGTCTTCTTTCATTTCCTTGCTTAATTCTTCCTTGGTTGACCGGTTGCTGTCATCCATTTTCTTGCTTAAATTTTCCTCCATCTTCTTGTTACCTTCTTCCATTCTCTCCATCAGCTGCCTGATCATTTCTTGCATGTTCCCACTCTCTGCTCGTTTGGACCCTTCTACCTGTTTCTCTGGGATATTTAAGTCCCCTGTTTGTGTGGGTACTTCGGGTTGTTCCTCTGGTGGTGCTGGTTGTTTATGTTCCACCCGTGTTAATATCGTTTCTATGTCCTCCACTGGGGTCGCCTCCTTATCATCGATATTGAGTTCTTTTTCGGCCTCCGCCGCTCTCTTCTTTGATGTGGCACGACGCTGCATCTTTCCTGGTTCTCTGGCTAGATAACCGCTGCCAAGCTGAATTAGAAATTGGGCGATTAATTACCGCCTTTCAACCCCTAATTACAGCCCTTTAGTTGGACGCCAATTTTGTAATAAGTAGTATATAAATGTTCTTTCTGGGACAGGTCAGAGGTCTAGGACAAGGTCAGAGGTCATGTCAAGAGGTCACCTTATCAGCGATAACCCCGCCTTATCAGCGATGACCCCAATTAAAATCCAATTAACCCCGCCTTATCGCTGATAACCCCAATTGACCTCGAATTAATCAGCAGATAACCCCGTTGACCTTTCGTAATCACCAGATAACCCCGTTGACCTTTTCTAATCAATGTAAACACGACCTCGAGGTCACTAGACCGTAACACACTGACCTAGTAAAAAACGTAAACATAAACAAACTGTCTAGTGATAACGTCGTAAACATGACCTCGACAACACGCTGACCTAGTAAAAATGTAAACATACACGTCAGCGTTGCACAAACGTAAACATAAACATTCAGAGTTCGTTGACACGTCGTAAACTGTTTTCCTTTCACAGTGTTGATACATAAACGTTACACGTTTTAAAAATGTAAACAATAATATTCAGAGTTCGTTGACATGTAAACTGTTTTTTTCCTTTCACAGTGTAGATAGCATCGTCTTTAGTGACACCTAGTATTCAGAGTTCGTTGACACGTCGTAAACTGTTTTTCCTTTCACAGTGTTGATACATATGTAAACAATAATATTCAGAGTTCGTTGACATGTAAACTGTTTAGTGCAGATAGCGTCGTCTTTAGTGACACCTAGTGATGAAATCGTGTGTCCAACATCTTTGTTAATAACATGTCGTGAGTTAAAAATTTATTATATAGTAATTGTTCAAATATTACTAATAAATTCTTTAACCGATAATACAACACAGATTGAAGAAACATACACGTCGGCTTTGCACATTTAAAAACGTAAACATAAACTGCTTATTTCAGTGTTCCAACATCTTTGTTAATAACATGTCGTGAGTTAAAAATTTATTATATAGTAATTGTTCAAATATTACTAATAAATTCTTTAACCGATAATACAACACAGATTGAAGAAACATACACGTCGGCTTTGCACATTTAAAAACGTAAACATAAACTGCTTATTTCCTTTTACAGTGTAGATAGCGTAGTCTTCATCTAATATATTACATTTGTAAACATAAACAAACGTTCTTTGTGATAACGTCGTAAACATGACCTCGACAACACACTGACCTAGTAAAAATGTAAACATATACGTCAGCGTTGCTGTTTTTTCCTTTCACAGTGATAACGTCGTAAACATGACCTCGACAACACACTGACCTAGTAAAAACATAAACATACACGTCAGCGTTTTTTCCCTTTCACAGTGTAGATAACGTCGTCTTTATTGACACCTAGCGATGAAATCGTGTGTTGTATAGCAGTTGAAAATGAATTGTTGAACGTGGTACAACGTTCTTCCATACGATATGTCAACGTGATAACGTTGTAATCAACGTAAACATGAACTTTGATAGTTCAGTAAAAATGAAGAATTTAACATTGCAAGATGTCTTATCTCATCCTATGTTTGAAAGATTTATTAAGAATAAAACTAAAACAGAGATTGAATTTATGCGAGATACATTGTTGGTACTCCAAAAGTGTCGTAAGGTGTTGGAATTTTATAATTCAGACGGACTGAAAGAGATTACACCGGAACGTAGAGAACAAAGCGGTGAGACGTTTACACATTTTCTTGAATGTTCATGGGCACATGAATCTACTGTGGATGGACCGGATACTTGTGTTTGTTGTTATGTGTCTACACATTGTAGTGATATTATCAAGTTTCTCAATGATCGATTTAAATGACTTAACGATAACGAATGAAAACATGATCTATAGTATATAAACTTTTTTGTGTATACAAAATCGTAATATATGTATGTTTTTGTATATATGATTTTAGTAATTAATAAATCTGTATAACGAGTAAGAAATCATATTTTTTAAACAGTAAAAATCAATAAAAAAATAAAAATAATTGTTACCTTAATAATGATCATAGATTACATCAGCAAGTTGCATCGTTACAAACTAACATTTAGACATCACCCTCGCATGTAAATGCGACAGGACAATCGTTCGCTGCCCAATCCTCAAACCTTACCCGACACGATAAACACCGTACGGTATCCTCATTTCCTTGATATACAAACCCAGCGCTTACCAGTCTGTAAGGATTTTGGTTGGTATTTGGATAGATTCATTGCAGTTTAATACAATTACGTTTTTTCAGTACGTGTTGTAAGTAGAAGATCAAAAGATCAAGTAAATAACTTGTTTATCGAATTTCTTATCAGTTTCATTGCAATTAATTCAATCACGTTCTCAGTAAGCGTTTTAATGAGCATTTTTTGTGTAATGAAATGTTGTGTAAGAAATTGTTTGAATCTTGTTGATTTATTCATCATTTTTTTGTTCAGGTATTAAAATAAATACACATACATAAAATATGTTATAGATTATTTTATTCGGATAATTTTAACAACAGTTTATATAATGATAGCAAAAGATTAATATAGGTAAACTCATACATTAAATTGGAATGAAATATTTACAATTCATAATATTTAAACAAACAGTACCTAGAACATATATTTTTTTAAAAGATGATACAGGAACCGTATTAGATGGTGGATTTATATCACAGATCATTTTATTCGAATAATTTTAACAAACAGTTTACATAATGATAGCAAAAGATTGATATAGGTAAACTCATACATTACTGATTATATTAAAAATACATACATAAAATATGTTATATAGGTAAACTCATACATTACTATAATTGTATTAAAACACATACATAAAATATGTCATAGATCAGTTTATCCGCATTATTGTAAGGAGTAATGACCATACGGCAATGTATTTATACCGTTTTCACATATTACTCTTTTATCATCTGTGTTACTCAATGCAAATTTATTAATAGTTACAGTTTTAACGATGTGACTTTTCGATCTAAATATTGTCATCATTCTATGTTTTTGTTCATCTGATAATGAATTAAAAAGACATTTTTTAAAATCACTAAATTCAATGTTTTTTTAATTACGCATTTTTTTATACCTTTTGCTTTTTTTGTGATTTTGTTTTCGTTCGTTGTAAAAGTATATAATTTTGAACGTAAACCAATAAATTCTTTAATTGGAATACTTTTACATTCGTCTTTAAATTTACCTAAAACTTTTTTATTTGTTAATGAGTAGCACATATGATCTGATGAAAATTCACTAGTATCAAAATACGTTTTTAAATCAGGATCCAACATATCTCTGTAAAAATCATTTGTAATTATTTCGTAAAACAAGCTATCTGTATCTGTATATAAAAGGGAAATGTTGTTTCCATATTTCTTTTTCATTACGTTATAGTGAAAATCATACATTAGAGTCTTACTTAATTCTAAAACAGAGAAACCTACATAAATGGGTTTGTTTAGATAAACGGATGTTTTATTTGATAATACTGCACAAAGTGATTCTTCGTAAATAATTCTGTCTTTGAAAGTTGGTTTTGATATGAGTTTCAATAATTTTTTTTCATTACATACTAGATTTAAATTTATTTGTTTCCGAACATTTTCCATACACTTTCCGAAGACGGAATTAGTTAGTAATTTAAAAAAGTCTTTTTCAAACTCATTTTTTGCATCTTGTCGTTTTATAGTATTTAGATTTATGTACGGCTTTAACCATGGTTTTTGTGAAAATTGTAATATTCTATGAATTTTCGTTACTTTTAAACCATGATTAATAGCTTGTTTTAAATTAACATAATGATAAATATATCTCTCTTTATTTTCTAATGTAGCAACTAATTTTGTTTGTTTTGTATTGTTTACGCTTTTATTAACAGGCATGAATGGTAGATCTCTGTCCTCATCATGTAAATTTTGTGGATACTCTATATCAACTTCTAATACATATCCTATTTCTGATTCGTCAGGTACGTTTAAGATATTTATTTTATCAGTTTCTTTAACCCACTTAAAATTTGAATACGGTATACATTTACACATTGCCCACCCATACAAATTATTTGCATCTCAATATGTTAGAAATGTTTTAGGCTTATCTGGGTTATATGTTGATATATATGTATTGTTAGCAATTGAATGCTTCTTGATATTAACAGATAAACCCCCTCGTACCCCGCTCTCAAAAAAAATGTATTTATCGATATCAATGAGTAATTCAAGTTCAATTTTAGTAAGATACAGCATAGCGTCAAAGGCAAACCCTGGCAACGTGAAATAATGTGCGGAATCTAAGTTGTATGACGATACACAAAGAGATCTAAAATTTTCAAAGCAATCACATAAAAGTAGTACATCGATTTTTAAATATAAATCGCTGTATTCTCCTAAATTTTTGATTTTGAAGTGGTTCCAAACGTTAAGAGCGTGAATGTAATCTTCATCGCTTACGGTTTCGTCATTTAATTTACTATAAAAGTATGTTTTTGATGGAAGCTGACACTCTACTAATTTATCCCACGAATCTGTATATTCGTATGGATATACACCTTTTCGTGTAACTAATTGCATGTCATTATCGGAAAAAAATATACTTGTATAACAAAATTTATTTTTTGGTAAATTGTTACTTAATTCAGAAAGTGATCTATCTAAAAAGCGATAGGTATCAACAAATCTAATAGTTATGCCATTTATAGTTTTTTTGGAAAAAGAAATATATTTTTCTGTCGAATTTGGTATAACATAAATATTTTCGTTATCGCAACCCAACTGTCGAATAATAAAATGTGAGTCATAATTAGAACTTGCATGAATAAAAATAGGAATGAACTTTTGATTCTGACGTTTTAGATTGCAATCGTTACATAATGCTGCACGATATAAGCCGGTAAGATGACAATGATCTCTGACGGGTTTGTAGAGTAATGTAAAACTTCGCATACACATTTCACAATGTGTTGCTGCTTTGAATTTAATCTTGTCTTGTTTTGTTATTTGTATTGGTTCGACTTCTTTTAATAATGAACCAAGTTGATTGGTAATATCTATAAGATAGGACATAAAGTTTTGTGCAGCGTTTATACCTCTATATATGTAAGGTTGTGATGGTAATTGATTTTTAATAAAATTGGGTACTGAATCATCGATTACAAAGTAAACACAAAAACTCATAGGTTCATGAAGTTCATTAGCTACTGTAAAAGAATATTTTGGATGTGGGTAGCACGTTTTAATCGGTCTCAAAATACATTCAAAATCTGCATACGCGACTATTGGTACCCTAAATTGATAATGAAAATTTCGAAATTGTAAATTGTCAGAAGGCATTGTTACACGAACAGGTGTATATTTTCCACAGTACCTTTTATGATCTTTTAATTTTTTAGATTTTGCAGTAAAATAGGTAAGACAGCTTTTACAGACTTCAATATTGTCATGATTTTTTGTTAATTGAGATTTTATTAATCTATTAAAATTACTGATGTAACAATAATGATAGTTGTCATCTTTGTTTAATAATAAAAGATCAAAATGATTACATTGCTCATTTTCGCACACTTTTAGTGGATAAATTATTTTACCTTTTTCTACACCATAAACATTTATAGAAATGTTATTATTCTTTTCAAAAACTTTTATATCTCTTAATGGTGTAGGAAAATTAATATTATTAAAATTAAATTTATTTTCGATATGCTTATATCGAAAATTAATTCGCTCTGGATGTGAGTCTTTTATATAACGACAAAGAATCGCCCATTTAAAACATAAATAATCGTTATTTTTGGGATTAATTATACATTTTTTTGTGATTAAATGTAACGGTAGTGGGATGTATGAGCTGCCTTTTAACGGTTTGAAACGATTTATTCTTAACAAAATTCCATCTATTGAATGTAAAGCCCATCCGGATCCTTTTTGTAAATATGTCTCTTATTCAGAGCAAATATTATTAATGATATCTCGTATTATACTTGTTAGTGAACTACTTTGGAAGAGAGTAATATTTTTAGTTTTAAATGATCTATCTTGATAATCATTTAAAACAGGTCTTACGTAAGTGCATTCTACTACTATGTTAAATTTAATTGCGTTATATAACGAAAACATATTATATAAAATATTTATTATTATTAGTTCTAAATGTAATAATAATAAACAGATATCTTTAACATGTTCGTTGGTATTTTTATAAAAAAATGTTTTTAAGTTACCTTTGAACGCGTTCTCAATTTCAATGAATTCATTTTCAATTGTTGTATTCCTTAATCTACTTGTTTTCCTATTATTATACAATGATGATGATGATGCTGATGATGGTGATAAACTTATCGAATCAGACGTTTGATACCAATCGTGTGACGGTCCAGGTTGAAGATCGTTTGCGTCATTAAAATCAGACGCTTGAGGTCTGCTGTGCGATGGATCAGGTTCTGTATCCTGTACGTGCGATGACCCAGGTAGAGGATCGTTTGTATTAATAAATGAATCGGACACTTGATATCTGACATGTGAATCTTGTGCATGTGAAGGTCCAGATTGAGGATCGTTTCTATTATTAAAATTTTCGTTTCTAATAAACTGACGTTTTTTAAAAGGCAGATTTTTTTCCATGTTAACTGAAATCAAAATTTGTAAACGAGTTTATTAGCTACTGTAAAAGAATATTTTGGATGTTTTTGTTATCTATACGAGTATATTTTTACTTATTATCAGACAACGTGATTGCTTACATCAATGCTATTTTAACCTTGTTTACATGTGATTACAACATACTAATAAAAAATTAAAAATCTTTATTTATTAGTTACTGTTGATAAATTATACTTACAATTTTGTTGAGACCTATGCTGATTCAATCTTTTGCTATGACTTGTTGTTTTTACTGTACGACTATTTATACTAACAATCAACCGATGACGCCGTAACCTCTTGATCTCATCGTGACTGATAATGAATTCGGTAAACAAGTTATTTACTTGATCTTTTGATCTTTTGATTTACGTAACCTTTTGATCTCGTCGTGATTGATAATGAATTCGGTATTTACTTGATCTTTTGATCTCCTACTTACGTAACTGATAATGAATTCGGTAAACAAGTTATTTACTTGATCTTTTGATCTCCTACTATTGAGAACGTGTAACTGTATTAACTACAATGAAACTGATAACGCATTTTCTGTGTATATAAACCGATTGAAAATTGTGATTCAACATCCAGAAACATACCAGCTACTACAGTCTGCGATCGTCATTAAGGTAACAATATTATCTTATGTTAATTTACTGTTTTAAAATATTTTTTCTTAATATTTTTTTCAAGAACATGTACAGTGATTCTTGGTTATCTGTAAATGAGTTGTGTTTTTCGTATGTCATTTTTTTTAATTATTAAGTTTTATACTCTTCAAAATTTAACCTTTGTTATAAATCTTTCCTAAATTATTAAGGTATAATATGTTTTACATACGATCATGTACAGTAATTCTTGGTTATCTGTAAAATAAGTGTGCTCTTCCTATGTCATTTTTAATATTATAAGGTATAACGTTTTTTACATTTCTCTATTCAAAAAAATTAATTTGTCTTTGTTATAAGTGTTTCCTATGTCATTTTTAAACCGTATTTGATTTACATAGATCACATTTACAGCTGTTTTTTGAACCGTTAACGCCTGTATCATCTATCTTGATGGATCAAGAATTATCAACACAGGAGAATCGTTTCTTACATTTAAAACAGGAGGAGGACCGTCTTCTTTCTAAATGGTTTTTTTCAACAAAAAGGTTAACATCCGAAGAAATTGTAAAATTAAAAACGATAGTTGACAGACCAGAGTCAACTCTAAGACCGTTTATAAAAAAGTTAATAAAGGACTTATAGTTTAATAATTTTTGTACGTTTTCTCTTCTTTTTTGTCTTTGTTTAATATATGACTAATATTTTTTTTCAAGGGATTCTTGTTTACCAGTCACAAATTAATGTAACGAAAAAAATATTTTTGTATGTTATAGATTTTGACAACTTAAATCTAAAAGTATTTTAATGGATGCTCAGCGTGAAGGAGATCTTCATCATGAAGACTTTTTATCTTTAGAAGATATTATAAGATTAATTTATTATATTGGTTTGACTTCTTATGGTCAATGGGAAGACATGATAAGAAAAATAAAACCTGAACTTATTTCACTTGATGATGTAAATGTGTTTTCGTTATTTGTACAGTTATTAGATGTCACAAAAAAAATAAAAATAGCCCTGGAGATTACAACTGTCCGTTCACAGAAAGATATGTTATTTTTAAATACGTCTCTATTTGATATAGACGAAATTTATAATTATTTAAATACACATATTATGAATTTTAAAGACAAAATTATTTCAAGAACAGTTTTTACGACTATTAATTCTATAATTAAAAAAAATATGTATACTGAAGGAGAAAATACAATGGACGTTGTTAATGTTGATGATGATGACAATGACGATAATGATGATGACGATGATGATGATGATGATGATGAATTTAACAAAATATTTACGTCAATTAAACGAAAATCTAAAAAAAATGATAAAACTGATGAACTGTTTGAGCAGTTTGTATCTTTTAAATCTAATGGTTCCAATAAGACGCTAACGACACCCGGCGAAAAGGGGTCATATTTGATAAAAATAGATATTTCTGATACCAATGATTTAAGAGGCGTAGATAGGAAAGACAGATGGCTTAAAGCGGCTTATAGAAGCCAATTTTTATTGCAATGTAAAGATACGACATATACACAACTACATAAAATTATATTAATGAAATCTCGAGAGTTGGCAAGAATTAAAAATGTTAAGAAACAGCTTTTCAAAAATTGAATCTTTTGTATGTAAAATATGTTGTAGTATGTAGTACATCAATTTTGTATTGTAAAAGTAAAATTTGCAAGTTCCTCTTCATCATAATGTTTTCTAAGTATTAACAAAAAAAGCTGGTATCAAAAAATCATATTGTATGTATGTATGTTTATGAATGGTAATTATATATATTTTTTGTAATATAAAAAATCATTGAATCTTTTGTATGTAGTACAACAATTTTGTATTGTAAAAGAATGTATGTATGTTTATGAATGGTAATTATATGTTTTTTGTAATAGAAAAAAATTATATTATATGTATACGTGTATGCTTTGTATTTAGTAAATAAAAATCAAAAATGAAAATGTTTTTTAAATTTTTTATTTTTTTAAAAAACCTTTATTTTACATATAATTACAATAAAAGTTAAGCAATCATACAGTCCCAACAATTTATTCTTTTAGTTTCTTCATCATGTTCATCACACAAACAGTTCCAATATTGAATTATCCATTTAGTAATATAAAACACGTTACTTAATGCACAGTTTGTTGAAGAGTGATCATATGGACAACGTATACTATTTACAGACTGCTTCTTCAAAACGCTTAGAGATGGACACTTGAGTGATTCAATATCCACTATTTTTACATGACAGTTCAATTCTTTTTGTAAAGTTATTTTTTTTTCACGTCCTTTTATATAAATACACTTTCCATATATATATATGAATTTAATATTACTGGAAGTTCACTATATTCTGTTAATCCACAATTCCAACTAAGTCCAAGATAATTATTGTTAATCCAGTCATTAACTTTTTTTTTCTTTTCTGATAAATGTCTATAATCGAATGGAGGTAAGAATAAGTATTGATTACAAATACCAGCGAATTTAGCGTTTACTATAGGTTGCACACACAATTCTTTAATAATATAATTGTTTCCATCATCGCGAAAACTTTGAAAGTCGATAACGTATTCCATTGCGTGCAACAGCAGAACTGATATAAGTTTTGCGTAAGTAGGAGATCAAAATATCAACTACGTAAATCATACAGTCCCCACACTTTCAATTTCTTTAATTTGTAATACACTGTTCCAGTATTCGATAATCCACTTAGTTAAATGATGTACATTATTTAAAGCACAATAATACGAATTATGTTTGAAAGGACAGTGAATAGAATATGGAGTCTGCTGTTTTAACACTTTTAAGGATGGACAATCGAGTGTTTCCATATCTACTATTTTCACATAACAATTAAATTCTTTTTCTAATGCTACTTTTTTTCTGATCCTTTAACATAAATACATTTACCGTTCATATATTTATTTAATATAAACTCTAGATCGTTATAATCTTGAAGACCGCACTTCCAGCTAAGTCCAAGATTGGTTTTAATCCATTTATTAACGTTTTTTTTCTTCTCTGACAAATGTTTGTAATTAAATGGTGGTAAAAACAAATACTGATCACTAGCACCAGAAAATTTGTTATCTTGTATACACTGAATACAAAGTTCTTTAAAAATGAAATTGTTTCCATCATCGCGAAAACCTTGAAAATCGATAACGTATTCCATTGCGTGCAACAGCAGAACTGATACACTTTTTATCTACGTAATTATATTTTAAATACTTTTCTTACAGTACGAGATAAAGGCGTATATTGCATAATTGTATCGTAAAAAATGAGACAGTAGATAGTAGTTTTTTCCGGTATGTCTGTTGACGTCTCAATATCCAGACGAATGTCTATTGAACCAGTTTTTAATGATTCATTTTGTTTTGAACAATCAATTACACAAAAAGGTGTATACGTTAGAAAGTTTGAACGATTTATCATTGGCGAATTTTCACTGTTGTAATAATACGAGGACTGAAATAATGAATAATACTCATGTAGAATCGACGTTTCACCATTAAAATTATCATACGGATAGTATTCTGAATTTAAATATAACTTTACGTTATAGAAAGAGGCAAGATCAAAATGTGCTGGGTTTTTATGTACATTATTTTTTCTGTCAGTCTGAAAACCTACAATAACGTAACGAGGTTTATCTGATTGTGATGACGTTTTAACAGTCCAAGTAAGTTTGTTTGCTTTTGGCACAGACGGATACTCGTAAAGTTCCCATTTTCGAAACGGCATTAATAATGGTCGATCAATTTGTACTATCTTCAGAAAATCTACCTTTACTACGTCGTTAACATAAACATACGGAATTCTCCATGATATATATTTTATTTTAAATTTGTATGTGTTTACTGTTTCAAGTAAAATTACTGCATTATTATCAGTGGACGCTCTAATTAAAACTAATTCTTGCTTTACATTTAACAAAATCTTTTTAAAATCTTCAGCAAATCCAAACAACCTTTTTAATGGGATACAGAAGCTAATATCTTTTGATGATGGTGCCATATGACTTATTAAATCTGAGGCCCATCCACTATTTTCTAAAGTGTTAATTTAGTATGGTTTAATCGTTAACATATTCTTAATTGTTGATGTTATTCCAACATTTTTAACTCTATCGACTTCTGATCCACTTATTTCGTATCTAATTTCATCAAACAAAAATGCTAAAGCATTTGAACATAATTTTAAAGTTTGATCATATATACCATTATTATTAGTGTATTCTAGTTTTATATGAAGGTAACTTTCACACGGTAATGTGTACACATCTTGTTGATTAATTGGAATTCTAATTTCGTCATTATTATTGAATGTAGTAGAGGTGTACGGTAGATGAGTGTGATAAGCTAATCCTACTATCGATTCATCTTGATACACAACATCTTCTATAATATTTAGAATGCTAGCGTTTACGTTTTGAATATTAAGGTTCATTTTTTGTTTAAATAATCCTTTATTACTGTTAATCCCAATGACTGTAGAAATTTCAGGTTTTGTGGTGTTAACCGGTCGATATTCATATCTTTACTACTTGTAATTGGCTTATTTGCAGTTGTTTTATTGATTCCGTAATAAAAAATAAGACCCATTATTATTGTTTTCTCAAATACAAACGTAACGTAATTATTTCGTTTCGAAAATTAATCAGTCTTCCTTGTTGATCTTCTAGTCTTACTACAATATTATGTATCCTAGATGTGTTTACTGGTAAATATATCACGTTGGTAGGTTTTTCAACAATTTTAAAACCTGGCGGAACACTAGGATAGAATTCGTGTATTATGTGATCTGGAATTCCGTTGTTATACGAGCCGCTAATTAAATTACAAAATAATCGGATGCTCTCTACTCGAACAATACTTATCGGTAAGGTTGAACTGTACCATTTATTTGGATTTATTATACATGTTTCAAATCCTAATATGGTTGCTAACGAATCGGGTTTACTAAAATCAATTTGAACGTTAGAATAAATTTCACTTTTTAATGTATTATTATTCGCCTTTATAATTATTTTTACATTTTCATCATGTTGAATTAAGTAATCGTTAATAAACGTTGCGATATCTGAAATTTCATAAGAGCCAGTAGGCAATACTATTTTCTTATCAGTACCATAATATAATACATTGTTAATTCCTTCCTCTATATTAGGTATTGAATGATATGTCATAAAGTCAATTAATCCTAGTTCCCATTTTTCATCACTTAACTCGATTGGTGGAAAAATATCACATGTTAATACGGATCCTTTACCGCTTAGACAAAACATTATTACTAAGAAACTGTAAACACAAATGACCGCAGTTGACTGCATCCATATTTTGTCTTCGTGTATAATTATAAACGATTTCGATAGATGGTTGATTTGATGAATAAAAGTAATTAATTAGTTCGATAGGTGGTCTTAAATTACCAAAACTATCAAAATAATTAACTTTATTTTTACGTTTAAAATAACATACCCAGTGAGTACCATGACCATAACTATTATCTAAATTAACTATTCCAGTTTCATTTTGCCAAATTCCAGCGTGTAACGGTAATGTGTCACGCATAAACACTCCTCTGAAATTAGGAATCTTTAATTGTTCAACATACAGTAGTAAATCTTGAATTGAAAGCGGACGTATAGGAATACTCTTTATTATTTTCGCCGTCTTTGTTTCGTTTTTCTTTTCTTTTTTTTTTTTAGACCTCCTCCTCTTTTTTTATACGGTCTCAAATATAAACCTCTTCCACTTTTACCAGCAAAACGTTTTAAATAATTATAAACTCTGTTAGACATAGTTTTTTTTTTTTTTTTTATTCCCCCACCAAATTTACTTTTAGCTTTCATTATGTTAGTTACTGACCACGCTGCAGCTTTCTCCCCGAACGATGCGTCACTTGATTTAACACGTTCCCAAACTCTTTCAGCTAATTCCTTATCAGTCTTAGCGCGATTTGTAGAATCTGAATACTTTGAATATGCAATATCGTGTTGTTTACAAGCAGCGTCAAGCTTATTAATTCCTGGATCACCTCTTTGTAATCGTTTCGCTAAATTTGTACCGGGTCCACAATACTGATAACCGGGTAAATGAAGTTCGACAGGTAATAAATCAATTGATTTGTTTATAACTTTTCCAAGAATATTACTCACTAGACCACCGCCTTCTATCTTGTTTGGATACAGATGCATTTATGACGTTTCATATAAACTTTGTATTATATATACAATGCGAAATTCGTTTATAGTTTTAACAGGATTATCTTTAGTGCACTCCTTATATAATTTATATAATATTCTAACTAAGGTGCTGTCAACTTTATAGTCTTCTAGATCTAATTTAAATGCATTCATAACCCTTGTTAAAGTCTTTTGATTTATAACGTCTGTATCATCTTTAGGATCAGCAACATTAGTCAATCTGCTTTCATTAAAATCTATACTATTTTCCTCTTCACTTCGTAAATAATATATTTTATCATCTATATATCGTTTACATTCATCTTTTGTATTATTTATACCTGTTAATAAAGTCTGTTTATTTATAGCGTCAAGCAAATTAATAGGATCTGCTACATTAATTAACCTTTTTTGCTTGAAATCACAACAATTAGTTTGTGTTTTTTCATCAGGTAATTTATTATCAACATAAAGTTTATTGGCAGCATCAAATTTATAAACAGGTGGTGCGATATGAGCCACACGATTATTCTTGAATGAATACACTGGATTATTATCCACCTTAATTGGTATTCTATCAGCTAAATATGATTTAGTAGCATTTTCTAAATAATTTTTATTTACAGCGTCACAAGGTTCGTTAGGATCGGCTAAATTAATAACTTTTTTCATCTTAACATCGTAACAATCGTCTGTATTTGTTAAAGTAATCGAATTTGTTCTCATATATTTTACATTTACGGCATCATCATCCAATTCAGGATCGCCCACATTACATAATCGTTTATTACTTATATTAAAATTTCCGTCGTCAGTTAATTTAAATCCTTCTCCAGGCGGTCCACGCTGAACGTTGGAACTAACCGCTAAGTCACCACTATAGTGTCCGAATTTATCGATACTCATTTTGAAAATATCGCTTCAAACGTTGCTGCGTCTTCTTTTATTATACCGGCCTCCTGTAGCTCTTCAATAATTGATAATATTTCATTTTCATGACCCGAATGACCTGCACTTTGTGAAGCAATCAATAATTTTAATCTATCGCATAATTCATTTACATTATTCCAGTACACAAACATTGGTTTATTGTTACTGAAATTTAATAAACCGCGACCTTCTGTATCACTATGCAATCGGCTACTTCCAACTTTTGATGCGGATGATTGTGAAAGCTTATTAATAATAGGCTTAATTATATTTTTATATTTGTAACTAGTACTGCTTTTAACTCTGTTTGTCTTTAAAATTAAATATGCCGCGGTTTCACTTATTATACGCGAGTAGTCGTCTAAATCTTCTTGTGAATATACATAAGCATTTGGGGTTTTCATAAAAATGAGATCGTACAAACCAGGTGTACCTTTGTACATAACATTATTAATTGTAATAATATCACTTTCATCAGTCTTTAAAGGGTATTTACCTAACATTAAAATATTATTATCTCCAAAATATGGACCAAAAACATGATCAATATCATGATTACTGTCATCAAAAAATTTACGCATATAGTGTCTTATTAACGGACCTTTAAACCATATATCGATAAAAGGTTCAATTGATTGTCGTCCTTTTGATGTTGACATCAATTCTTCAACCGTGGGTAAGGTTTCATACGTTATTTCTTCTTCACGCGGCAATGGTAACGGTGTTTCTACTGTTCGTTTGTTCGATATTGGGATGTTTTCGGTCTCTTCTGAAAACCTTTTGTTTTGTAAACGCGACTGAATATCGTCCATTTCAACATCTAATTGTTGTTCTTCTTTTTTACTCAATGACGAATTCGTTTTCTCTTGTACTAATTTTTGTAACGGAGTGATAATAGGTTTCAACGATTTTTCTGCAAACTGTTCTTCATCAATAACATTTTGTGTTAGAGTCTGATGTTTTTTTCGAATATTTTTTCTTATTTTTCTAATTTCATTGACAAGCTTCTCTTGCTTGTCAAGGGAACGTGACTTCTTCGATGACATATTGATAAGTAATAAAAACATTTTCGATTACAAATTAGTAATATAGATATCAAAATCAAAACGATAACGACCGCCACAATTCATATCACTTTCTTTATCTATAACAAAAAAGCCTTTTTTGCGTCTTGTCCATGCTTTAGAACAAAGTTCTTTAAACATTTCAAATGTCATATCAGTATTAACATGATCTCTGTATATATGTTTTAAATTTAGTTCGTCTTGTTGAAAAATAATTATTAAATTCGCGTTATCACGAATCAAGTGTTTTGGGATTCGAACATATGTTTGACATATATAAATAACATTATTATTTTTATGTCTACATATTGTAAAATGATTTCTTATATTATCTTGTTGTTCACATGCTAAATCATCAAATATAATAACTGAATTTTGTTCAGTATCATCAGGATGAATGACTTGATCATTTTCTGAAAATTTATAGTATTTTATTGTTGGTATACCTGATAAAACTGTTTCTAAAAATTTGTACTTTGACTGATACAACGATTTTGAAAAAACATAAACGTTCTCAAAACATAAACCATTAGGACTGAACAAAAGATTAAGCATTAGGTTTGTTTTACCAGTATTACTTGGCCCAATGATAAGAGCCCTGACATTATTTGGTAACAACTCGCTATGGACTCTTTCTTTTTTCTCCATAGATTTATCAAAATTACAAATACGTATTTTTTTTGTTTGCTGCACTATTTTCATTATTAAAAAAATAGTTCAAATGATTTGGTTTTTATCAATCCAACTGTTATGCGACTTATCGTATCCTAACCACTGAACAAGTAGTTTATTACCTTTACGTTTTAATATTTTTTCAATTAAAAATATATTGTCGTATTTTGTTTTACTAATTTCTTGTTCGTAAAATCCACCATCTAATACGGTTCCTGTATCATCTTTTAAAATATATGTTCTAGGTACTGTTTGTTTAATATTATGAATTGTAAATATTTCATTTGTCCAATTTGGTAAATAACCTTTGGTAAAAATTTGTTTGTATTTACTAATTCTCACTCTATCCCCAACTTTATATTTCGCAGGTTTCTTATTAACAAATATTCGTTTTTTATTTATTTGTATCAATACCCTTTTCTCATTACTTATATTAACATCTTTAGGTTTCATACTTATAGTTCTGTGTACAGTATTATTATATTTTTTCAATAACTGAGGAAGTACTTCGATCCATGTATACTTTCCACTTGTAGTAAACCACTTCCACATATGGTTTTTTAAAGTACGATTAAAACGTTCAATGATAGAGGCTTTTTTATCTGAATAAGTCGAATAATGATTTATATTATAACGATTAAATAATTGCTGAATCGGTAAATTGTAAAATTCTTTTCCTTTATCAGTTTGCAAATGTTTCATTTTGTTTACATGTAATATAGGCATTAGAGCTTTTACAATTTCGTGTGAGACTTTTGATTTTAACGGAACTGCAAATGCAAATTTACTAAAACAATTTATCACTGTTAGTATATATTTATAACCTTTATTTAACTTTGAAAAAGAAATCATTTCTACAAGGTCAGCTTGATATAAATTGTGAATACCTTTCAGTTCGACATTGCGTGTAGGAAAATTTCTTCTCGCTTGCTTATGCAATTCATTACTTATCTCCTGTCTGATGCTCATTATTCAAAGTACAATAACAATTAAAATTGTTTAAATCTATAACCTTAGTTATCAGAGGTTACTTTGTATCAAAGTACAACAACTAATTAACAACTGTTTACATCTACGACCTTAGTTTATCAGAGGTTACTTTGTAAATACGTCAATATAAATTACTGATAACTTTTTATTATCAAAGGTTACTTTGTTAAGAATAAACAACATTAATTAACTAAAGGTTATCCTAAGGTTAAACAAATAACTAACAAAAACACATCAACTCTTTTTTTTATAAATTTTATTTTCACTTTAATATATTAACAAAATTAGCAACACACTTTTTTGATCTGATATAGTCTTCATATTTATAAGATATATAACGCACAGTTTTACATGTCGGATACAAAATTTTGTGCATAAATTGAATATCCGTAATAGTATTAAAACATTTCGTTTTAAAACCACATTTAGAACAAACAATATTATCCGAATCATCAACAAATCTTTGATTTTTAAAAAAGTCTTCAATACACTTTCCACTTTTGTCACTCAATGAAGCCATCTTTTATGACTCTGTGTAATTTAACAAGTAAACAATTTGGAGAAGCCTTAGCGTGTTCAAACCATGGATCGTCTGTGTCTTGCCAATCGTGAAGTATAACTTTACAGTCTATACACATTACATCATCGTCAACACCAGTATACAAAAAACCTGCCGATACTAAATTATCAACTCGTGGTAAACGTTTAGGCCAACAGCAAAATGTTAACTTCATGATTTCTTCAGTTTCTGATATACATTTTTTCGCATTCATTATATCATCAATATGTAATAATATACTGTATAATGCATAATTATTATATTTATCATATATATAACATACCATTTTACATTCTGAATTAAATAGTTTGTGCATAAATTGAATATGTGAAATAGATAAAGATCCTCTCGTTTTAAATCCACACTCACGACACACAATACTGTCTAAATCACCATTAAAAATAAATCCTGCTTCTTCAAAAAAATCTTGCAATAACTTACAGGGGTTCAATTTTTCGCACAACTTCGCCATTTTTGACATTGCGTCCAACTTGTTGAGCCTCTACTAACTAACTACTTCCAACGGAGAGTTTTGTATTCTTCTTCAAAATCAATATCGATTATTAATTGATTTCGATATTTTTCTAACCTTTGTAATATATCATCATACAAGCAAATCGCTGGAAATTGTATCTTGATAATTTGTTCATTTTCAATTATAGTAACATTTACTTCAGAAAATTCATTATTTACAAAATAACATATTTAATTAAACGTTGAATCAGTAGATTCTATGCAATATATATACCAATTGAAAGCATGAATATTTCCTTTCTCCATGTTAACAGCTTCACGTATTCTTCACAACTGTACGTTCAAATCATTATGTTCTTAGAAACTGAACTTTTATTCTTCTTCATCAACATTACTATCGACTATTGTTTGATATCGATTGACCTATCTTTTGTATTATCAATTGTAATATTAATTCTTTCAATTTATGTAGTACATCATCATTTACACATTTCAATCCAAATATCGATAGATTATTTTTTTCTGTTCTAACTAACTCACCCGTAAATTCATTAAAGACATACACAGTATTGTTTTTAAAAAAGTATAAATTACCATCAGAAAATCTAAATGATGAATCGATTTTAGGCGGAATTCCAGGAAATGTTTCAGATATATAACCCCATGATTTAGTAGTGAACGTACACTCATTGACTTCTCTATAATAATTATCATCATGAAATATATAAGTTTTACCTGTATAACTGTTGAATACCGCATGTAAATTATCCGGTTGTATGTTAAATAAAGACTGGATATGTTTCGGATAACCATGACTTAATTTAAGACTCGTTAAATCAAACATGAATACCAAAGAATCTATAAACATAACTATCTCACCAGATGGTCGTTGATATACAGCTAAAATTTTTGTGAAGTTTTTTGGAAGAAACGTTAACCAATGTTTTATTATTAGCGGTTTGGTATATATCATCTCTGCCGGATTTAATATCCACAACCATTTTTCATATAATATATATAATCGTTTATCAGCAATTAAAAATATATTAATATTTTTAAAATTACAAAGATCGATTTTATTTGTATCTATAGGATGCTCGTCTTCTATCTTTGGTACTGAAGAAGATGGTGACATCGGTATGAAAGATGATATAAAAGTGCTTCCTGCCTTACCATATAAATTTTGAATGGCTAAAACATCATCATCACCTAACTCGATTTTACCGTTATAATAAGCATACATTACAGAATCTGATACATCTGAATGTGACAAACCTAAAACATGACCGATTTCATGTATTAAAGTTGCATACAAACTTGTGTGGTCTAGAGGAACAACGTTATCAATCGAATATGACCACTTTTCATCTTCATCAATATGAATTTCTCGCCTTGAATTATTATAATCAGGAAAATATGCATGTGCTAATGTTCCACCTTTGCCGTCAAACGTTCTCGTACATTGCCACGATTCTTTTTGCATCATATGTTTCAATCGTTTATTAGAAATTAAAATATCTGTATTTACTCTATCATGTTTAAAACGTATACCAGACTTTTCCTCCCATACTGCAAAAGCTTGTTTAGTCAATTCTAACACCTCTTGATTCGCTAAATAATAATGCCATGTTACTTCAGGTTTGTTCCATTTAAAACTGGATACTCGATAATCAAAAATAATATCACTATTACCGCACCTAGGTTTTAACATTAAATTTATAGTTTCATTATTTAGCTTACCATCAGTAGGTAATTTATAGTACTCTTGAAATATAAGTAACGCATTAGTAATATCTGTTTCATTTACAGTTTGCAACGAAGATTCATCGTCTGTTTGAAGATAACCATATTCATATAAATATTGCTTAGCTCTATCCACTTCAATCTGTGTTGTATTATCGGCTAAAGAATTTATTAGTAATATTTGAACAATTACTATATATAATAAATTTTTAACTACCGACATGTTATTAACAAAGATGTTGCTTTCAGAATTCACGTTGGAACACTAATAAATCAACTGCTAACAAGTATTATATATAAATCAATATATTTTTTATTCAAAAAAAAAGTATGAATTAGCTAGGGATTGAAAAATTGATACTTACCTTACATAGAATCTATTATTAGAATAACATAGTTGCACGTTACCGACTAAGCTAATTCATATCTTATCTGTATACCATGACAATCGTTACATTTAAATGTAATATATTAGATGAAGACGACGCTATCTGCACTGTAAAAGGAAAAAAACAGTTTACGTGTCAACGAACTCGGAATGTTTATGTTTACGTTTTTAAATGTACAAAGCCGACGTGTATGTTTATGTTTACATTTTTTACTAGGTCAGTGTGTTGTCGAGGTCATGTTTACGACGTTATCACAAGAACGTTTGTTTATGTTTACGTTTTTTACGGTCGTGTCAACGAACTCGGAATGTTTACATTTTTACTAGGTCAGCGTGTTGTCGAGGTCATGTTTACGACGTTATCACTAGACAGTTTGTTTATGTTTACGTTTTTTACTAGGTCAGTGTGTTACGGTCTAGTGACCTCGAGGTCGTGTTTACATTGATTAGAAAAGGTCAACGGGGTTATCTGGTGATTACGAAAGGTCAACGGGGTTATCTGCTGATTAATTCGAGGACAATTGGGGTTATCAGCGATAAGGCGGGGTTAATTGGATTTTAATTGGGGTCATCGCTGATAAGGCGGGGTTATCGCTGATAAGGTGACCTCTTGACATGACCTCTGACCTTGTCCTAGACCTCTGACCTGTCCCAGAAAGAACATTTATATACTACTGTAATAAAACATTTCGATCATATATATACTGGGGTTTAATCTAGCTCCACGTTGGTTTGCGCCAATTTTGTAATAAAACGTAGACTCCTGCTCGGGTCTGCTTGCTTTTATTTTGTGCCCCACTGTTGTGAGCGCCAATTTTGTAATAAACACTTTTGATATTAAGATCGGTAATAATGTTGTCACAATTTGAAATAAAAAAATTATATTTATTTCACAAAAAAAAATAAAATTTTCTGAAAAAAAAACATATTTTCTGGGTAATATGTATATATTGTAATAAAACAAAATATTATCTACTGGGTTTTAATCTCGCTCCACGTTGGTTTGCGCCAAATTTGTAGCAAACCGTAGACTCCTGCTCGGAATTTTGTAATAAAACCAAATATTAAGATCTGTAGGAATGTTGTTACAAATTTTTGAAATAAAAAAATTTAAAATTTATTTAAAAACAAAAATTTTCTGGGTAATTTGTTTCTTAAAATTTAGGAACTAATCGTGTTTATTGTTTGTAATTAGAAATGAAGTGGTACTATGTTTATTCTTATAATAGTGTCACTTTCAGTAAAATTGTTAAAGGACAATCTGGTTAACTCCAAATCTAGTCGAAAGACGGCTCCCTTCTTCTTCTTCTTGGAGCGTTCGTTGTTTCGTATATACCGCCTTTCGGTTAGTTGATATGCTTGAATAATTTATTTGTTAAGCTTTTTTAAAGAAAACCCAAATCCAAATTACAAAACAGCACGTTTATTAATAAAATAGTTATTTTGTTCGATAAGAATCGATGTTACAGAGTAGTATCGACTCACTCAGGGTCGGTCGATATAAAAAGTTTACATTAGTATTATAAAAATATGGTTCTTTAACCCGTTATTTAAGATATAGCCAGAGAAGGTTATGGGCAGGAAAGTATAACACTTAGAATTATAAAATGCCTTAATATTAAACAATACAATGATATAATTAGAAATAATAAAAGTTTACATATGAGATTTATTCAAACCAAAAGCAGCATCCGAAAGTCGTTCGCTACAGCTGACGGGAGTAGATGACGACGATTCACAAAATGGCCGACTGGCGCATGCGTAGTTAACGTATAACTTGGATGAAAGTTTTATTTAAATAAAGATGTCTTTTTTCCGTGTAAATGGTCTCAGCAATTGTATATGATTGTCCTGGATGTATTTGAGTCTCACTGGTGTATGGTGGAATAGTTCACTTGGTGTAAAATGTTGTTATTGGATATATCTCATTGGGTCTATGTGTGTCGGTTTAACCTTAATTTTTCGTCAGTAAACTGTGTGATATTGGTGTTATTTCGATTAATTAGTCTTATGTGGTTCAGTTTATTGGTGTAACACTGATCATATTTAACTTCACCGGTTCACAATAAAAAAAATAGCTCAAAATAAGTTTTATACAAATTTTCACCGAACTCGGTTTATAACGTTAATCGCCATTATAGGTTACTTCTAGCAAATAATCACGTTAAGTTCACTCGTCAACGTATAGTAATGAACTGTTCTCATTTCCTTCGTCTCCTGAAAATCTTAGCCCATTTAATATATCTTATACATTGTTTCAAATTATCTTAGCTTCCGATATATTTTATTTTAATACATTATACTCAGAAAATAATTTCGTTGTTAATTAACTGTACGAAACACTAAATGCATATTCGGTTTCATTATTCTATTCTGCTTATTTTGCTAGTAATTAATATAGTGTTACAAAGTTTCATTAGAAAATTATATTTATTATATTTTTGGAAGGTAGGCCTAAATTTATATTTCCTGTAGTCTAAGCAAATAATAGCCATTTTCCCTAATATAATTATTATTCTATTAAATCTGAAATTGATATAATTGTCTGTTCTTACTTAATTTCTTGCAATTTAGTTTATTAATGATTGTTTTTAAATACAATTCATTTGTCTATGACTCCTCCTCTGATAATGTCAGTTAGTCCATGCCATTTTTATTGGTAATTTTATTAGATAAATAAGTAATTTTACTTATCTACTGACCATATGTTTAGAAAGTCTTATTTACATGGTATACTATATGTTGGGTTTATCTTGCATAAATATTGTCAGTTTAACTGGCTTTATAAGACTAGATTTATTAATTATTCTACAGTTTAAATTCATTATATGGCCTAGATTTGATGTGTTGCTATTTGCAAAATTTTTACTAATGTAGATAGTTTATACCCTTCTCTGACTTTATATCCTTATATACTTTATTAACAATTAGTTCTTTGACTGGTATAACAGTGATTATTGATTGTACAATTAAAATATAACACCTATCTCTATCAAAACTGGTACCTTGAATAAAACCTTTTATGTGTACTGATTACACCTAGTAACATAAATAAAAATATTTTATAACATGGGGAATGATATCTACCTTTAGATATGGCATTCCTAATTTAAATTAACAACAAAATAACATCTTATAACAATAATATCTCTTACTAATAAATCTTATTTGTCTAGTTAATATATGGAACAGGAACATAACATATTGGTTCCATATAATGGTTAACACTTTCTTAAAACTAATTATTGACAGTCTGCTCTGTATTTCCCAATTTTAAGGATGTATTCCCCGTCTTAAAGTATAACACTAGCTATCTGGTTATTATTTCATTCTATGGAATGTTCTTATAGATTCAGTAGCATTTCATTAGCAATATTATTACTTCATATCAAATATGATACTGTTCAAAAAACACTTAAAGCTTATACATTTGTACGGCAACTCATGCACCTTTTCAAAGTTATCGGTTATAATTCAATAACTTACACTTGTCCATGGTTATTTATTAATATTATTACTAGTCCTTTTCTAGCTTTATAACATGAAATATTCAACCATGGGGGGACTGTGAAGATTTGTTCATACAAATTAAACAATAACTTTTTTGGGTGCACTGTTACTTAATACTATTAACACCTTTGGTTTTTGTCAGTTTTACATTGTGATATGGTTTTTGGGGGTGTTATACTTTCTCTTTGGACATTCATTTATTTTTGGGGTTTTTGGGTTCTCTCCCTATGGGGTTTCTATTTGGTATGGGTCGTCTCACTTCCTTTTTCCTAGTGGATCTTCTCAGGTTTCTTATTCTTCAGTATTTTTAGTCATTCTATATTTCTTCTTTCTTCTTTCTTCAGTATTTTTGTTCATTTTATATCTCTTCTTTCTTCTTTCTTCAGTATTTTTGTTCATTTTATATCTCTTCTTTCTTCTTTCTTCAGTACCATTCCGCTGTGTATGCTTTAGTTTCTTCTGGTCTGGTTTCTTTGTCGGGGTATCTTAATTGCCTGCTTCTATCTTACCTGGGTAATTTTGTTATTCACATTTTTAGTTTTCTGGGTTTTTAAATTTGTAGTATATAGATTATTTGCAGAGTTTTTCTTTATTTTTACTTTTCTTGTGAGTATATTAATTAATAGTGCCTTTTAATTGATTCTCATCTGTATATTCCATATATTAGAGCTTTATTAATGATCACTGAGTAATTTATTTATGTGGATTATCTGTCATGCTGCAGATTGCTCTCTTCCAGAAGTGATTAGTTCATATCATACTTAGTTTGTCTGAAGTAATTGCTTATGATATTTCATTATAAATTATATTTCTTTACTTCCTTCACATTTCTAAAATTTTTTCTTCTATATTTTTGAGCTTATCTATATTTCATTATTAACTGGATTCTTCTTGATAGTAATAGTCATCTGATGTTCGTTATTTTTTATTTTTCCATTTTCTTCTTAACTTGGTTCTTTATCCTTGGGATATTTATTCCCTAAAATTCCCTAACTCGTTAGCTGGGGCAGTCCAGGGGGGCTCTGTAGGCTACACTCTCTGCTGGCCATACTACGTCATTTATTGATTACAGAGGCAAATCATCTCTGATCAATACATAATAATACTGCTGGACTTATCTACAGACAGTTATTAATAAAAATTACATAAGAATAGTCCACCTTATGACTATAAAAAAAATTAAATATCTTTGAATACTTCACTTCGTATTTGCTCAGATCTGTTAATATTTCTATCTTAGTTAAATTCTATCTCAGTTACTTTTCTCAATGGTTAGCTCTGCTGGCATTTTATTTCTCCTTATGGTTGGAAGCTGGTTTAATATAATTATCACTTGTTATTCAGTGTAAAATTTTTATTTATTTTTAATTCTCTGTCATATTTTTACTGTTATTACAATCTCTTTCTGGTCATTCTTAGCATATATTTTCTATTATATTTTTGTTCTTTTCTTAATTCTTATGAACGGTTCCACTAGTATTATGTTCCTGCAATTACTCTTTTAATTGTCTTTCTTATAATTGACATTTATTATATGATCATATTTTTCTTATGGATTTATTTATATATAGTTTTTCTTTCTTTTTCAAAATTTTATTCTGCTCTTGCTTTTTATCCAAATGCACTCTTTAATTATTAATTCCATGTGGTTATTATCTCTGCTTATTTTACGTAAAAGTCTCATTAATTTTACTTCACAATAAGTTTATTCATTTTAATTGTATCAGTGGTTTGTATTGCGATTTCTTTATTCTCGAAAGTTTTTCAGATTTAGTATCATATATAATTGTTGGTAATGTGAACTTCTTCTTCCTTTTGAATGTTGTGGTTATTCTTCAAAATTCTTTTCCATTCTTTTATATTCCATGATTTGAGTTTCATTGATGTTTGGTAGTAAGTTGTACTTACATGGTTTTTTTAAACTTATTTGTGTTTTACTAAATTCTTTTTCTTTTAGTTTTTTTTTTTACAAATAGTTCCATAAATAGTTGGGTAAAAAGTAGTACTTACTTCGGTTTTAAATTTTTGTAATATATTATCCAAATTCTTTTTCTTCTTTATTAATCCAAAAGTTGTTCAAATATAAGGTAGTAGCTAGTTCTTACTTGTTTTTAGAAGTTACATGTTTGTTCTAAATTCATTTTTTTTTTAATTTTCCATAAAGTTTTTCATAAATATTTGGTAGTAAGTAGTCCTTACTTCATTTTTGAATTTCATTGTTCTTTTTTATTAATTCAATAGTAGTTTCAAAAATTAGGTAGTAAGTAGTTCTTACTTTTTTTTTTTTTCATTCATAAATTGTTTCCTAAATACTCGGTAGTAAGTTGTGCTTACTTAGTTTTAGAATTTTTAAAAATTTTTATTCCAAATTCTTTTTATTCTAGAAATCGTTTCACAAATAATAGGTAGTAAGTTGTTCTTACTTTCTTTTAGAATTTATTCATTTTAATAAATTCCTTTCTTTTTATTTCATTCATAAATTGTTTCCTAAATATTCGGTAGTAAGTTGTGCTTACTTAGTTTTAGAATTTTTTAAAATTTTTATTCCAAATTCTTTTTATTCTAGAAATCGTTTCACAAATAATAGGTAGTAAGTTGTTCTTACTTTCTTTTAGAATTTATTCATTTAAGTAAATTCTTTTTCTTTATGCACACAAAATTCAATCTTCTATACATTCAATTACTCATAATATTTTTTCATGGAAGCCTGGTTATATACACCCTTTATCCTTTCTGAATCTATTTCCTTTATTTCATAAGTATTATTATTTTTCACATTGGATATGACATATGGTCCGGCGTATAACAGCAATAACTTCTTCGTTATTCCTTCCAGTGTGCTGGGTAGTTCACGATTTTTTAACAAAATTTTTTCTCCCTTTTCATATATTATTAATTTACCACTAGCCTTTTGATACTTATTTTGCCGTTTTACCTGGTCTTCTGCCACTTTGTTGTAGAATTTAGCTTTGTCAAATTTGTACACATGGTTTATCGGGAACTCGAGGATATCTGCGATCTCTCGTGGGGGTGGTTTCTCGTACATAGCGGAGTATGGGGTTATCCCTATAGCTGGATGGTATGCCAAGTTGAGGAACTCCTCCGTGGCTTCCAGAGAGTCTTGCCACCTTTTTTGTTGATGGTGACAATAAGTTCTTAGGATCCTCCCCACTTCTCGTAACACCCGCTCTGCCGGATTACTGCTCGGATGGTAGACCGAGGTCTTGTATGTACGAATGCCCATTGACAATAATGTATCTCGCCATTTTCCACCCTTAAATTGGGTTCCATGATCAGTAATGATCGAAGATGGTTTCCCCAGGTGTGGGATATACTGTTCCGTTAGTATCCCCAGAATTTTCCGCGTAGTCGCTCGATTAGTAGAGTATAGCTTAACATACATTGTGAAGTGATCCATTATGATGGTTAAGTACCGATCTCGGTGGGACCTCCATTAAATCCTAAAAATTGCACTTCTCTGGCAATAAACTTGGATTTTTCCAACTTCAGCGTGACGTTACTGACAGATAATTTCTCAAGCACATGTTCTACACGGTAGCAGTGCTCCTCCCACTTTTCGGATGTTATTAGTAGGTCATCGACATACACTGTGGTAAACTGAAGTGCTTCCTGTCCCAATATCTGATCCATGCAGGTCACAAAGATGGCAACTGAGTTTACCAATCCGAAGGGCAATCTTTTGAATTGGTAATTGCGTCCCTCGAATATGAAAGCCAGATATTGGCGACTCCGTGGGTGTAACTCTACCTGCCAGTAACCGCACACCGTATCCCAGGTACTGAAGTATTGGGTACCATGGAAGCGTTTCAGTATTTCCTCAATCTCACCGGGCGATATTCTATCGTTAATGATTTTTTTGTTTATTTCCCGTGCATCCAAGCAAAGCCGGACTTGGCCGTTCTTCTTGGGAATAGCGACAATAGGGCTGGTGTATGGGGATTGGCTATGTTCTATAATATCGCTATTAATCATTTGGTTGATTTCCGCTCTCACAGCCTCCTTTCTAGAATGCGCAATAGGGTAGGATTTCCTATTAAACCCCACTGTATCTCGGAATTGAAGGGTACATTGATTATTTCTTACCTTGCCTGGCTCATCTGAAAATACTGAGCGGTAGTTTTCATAAATCCTTATCAACTGATTTGCTTGAGTAATGGGCAATTACTCTCTATTAATTCCGCTCCGGAAATCCCTTATCTCCTGTATTTTTTGGGACCATAAATCTTTGTCCGTGTTGTCGTATACTATGGTGTTAGAAATGGTGTTAATATTCGTATAATTAATACTACGTATTTGCTGGTGGATACTGCTGGGAAGTGTTACATCACTACCGACTAAATCGGCCGTCCAGGTCAGATCTCCGGTAAACAGTGATACCTTCTCCGATCGTAAATCGATGATAGCCGAGTTCCTTCTCAGCACATCACATCCCACTAATATGTTGAAGGGTAATCCTGCCGCAATTAGGAATACCATGTTTATAGCTATACCCTTACTAATCACATTCAATGACACTTGTATTCTGATTGTCTTGTTTTGGCGACCAGTGGCACCGATTAATACTATGTTATTTATAGGTAAGGTCGGCAATAACTTACCACATTTTTCTTGGATTCTCTCCAATTCTGTGGTGTTAATTATAGATACATTCGCACCTGTATCGATCATTAGCTGTGCGAATGTTCCTTCGATTTCTGTATTAATATAAATTATTTCATTGGTTATGCTAGGGAGGCGAGTGTCATCCTCCTCCAGTAGTTCATTTCGAATTTTTTTCAAATAGTTACACCGAATGATAGTAATTTTATTGTGATGATCTGCTTTTGGAAATTCTTTTATATACCCAGGCGATAGAAGCAGCAAAAGGTCCTTATTGTTTATTACTGCCTCCTCCCGTTTAAATTCTCCTCATCCTGGTTATTAATTGGACCAACAGAGGCATCAGTGGGGAAACCTTGAGTGGGTTCCAGCCTTTCAGTTCTCTGTTCGTATGTTTGTTCATTATTTGTATGTCGCTCCGGGACATCTAGGCTGGTACTTCGCCTTGGCGGATTATAACTGGAGTTGTCCCGCTCTCGGCTTCTGCGTCGATCTTCGTACTCGTGAACGCTGCTCCGCCGTTGATGGTTATACCTGCGTTGGCTGTTTCCGACTGCACGTATAAAATTTACCCGGGGTCGGGAGAACCTGTTGTTGTTGCTATTGTTATTATTAGGATAACCCCTATTGTTATTGTAAAACCGCTCAGTCTTATTGGTATGGTTGGGGTTTCTCTGGCTATTTACATTATTATTCGGGTAATAATTATTTCGATTACCGGAGAATCCGTTATTATTTCGGTTAATGTTCGGGTTTGTATTACCGTGGTTATTGTTGTCATTGTTACCGTTCGTGGGGTGCTGATTATGGTAATTTGGTTTATACCTGTTTCCTTGGTACCCACTGTTGATCTGTTGATTATTATTGTTCGATGACGGATTATTTCGAACTTCTGGCCGCTCATTTCTTCTTCTACTCTGCCTGTAATATTCTTCGTTCTCATAATTTTCTAATAGCTCCGTCATCGCCTGTATGGTCTTTATCTGGCTACCTCTTCGAGCTCTTATGACCTCTTCGTCATAATGATAGGAAAGCTTGTTCACCAGGCATTCCTCTAGTATGGCTGGTTCCAGGATCTTGGCCAGGCACACCTTCCCAAGGAAGTATGCAGTCATGGTATTGCCAAACTGGGTTTTGTATCGGCCATGGCAGATGTTGTCCCTTATTAAATTCTGGGCGGTCTCTGACCAATACTTGGACTTGAACAAACTTTTAAACTGCTGATAATCGTTTATCTCGCTCCTGTTCGCCATCCACCAATTGTCCGTCATATCCCGGAATGATTCGTCCAATAGTTCTCGACTATTGGACCATCGATTATTTCTATGTTTGGCCATATATTCCTCGATACGGGCCAAGAACTCCATCGGCTTCCTTTTATATTGGCGGAAGTTAAGCCATTCTCTGTTCTCGTTGATGGGGATATTAGTGAAGCTGGTTAGTCGGTTCCGAATTGCTTCCATGTCCTCCTGGTTCTGCCTCACTTGACCAGTTATGTTAGTCATCGCTTCCTCCATTCCGTCACATCTTTCCGTAATTCGAGTTCGTACTTTACTGAGTTCTTCCAGGCTTTCCTTTCGGTTTTCTTCTGCCTTCTTGCGACTAGATTCTTCAAGACTTGTGACCTTGGTGTTTACCAATTCCTTGAACTCTTGTACCTCCACTTCCGTCAGCCGACATCTTTCATCAACTTCTCTTATCTGTTGATTTATAGTTATGGTTTCGTCTTCCAGCCTTTTGGTCGTAGATTTCTTATTATCTTTGAGTTCTTGGTTCATTTCCTTTCTTAATAGTTCCATTCGTTCGTCTAACTTGTCTAAATTCTCTTGGTTAACTTCTCGTAATTCTTCTCGTAATAGTTGGTTATCCTCTTTTAACTCTTCCAACCTTTCCCCCATCGTCTCTTCCATCTTCTTGTTATTTTCTCTTAATTCTTCCCTTAATTGTTGGTGGTCACTTTCTATTTTCTTACTGGTTTCTTCCATTTTTTCTTCCAAATTCTTCTTATTTTCTTCCATTTTCTTTTCCACCTTCTTACTGGTTTCCTCAATTCTCTTATTGGGCCTTTCGATCTTACGGCCCAATTCTTCCTTTGTGGATTGGTTGTCCTCCTTCAATTCTTCTAACATTTTGCTGGTTTCCTCCATTTTATGATTCGTTTCATCCATTTTCTGACTTAAAGATCGGTTGTCTTCTTTCATTTCCTTGCTTAATTCTTCCTTGGTTGACCGGTTGCTGTCATCCATTTTCTTGCTTAAATTTTCCTCCATCTTCTTGTTACCTTCTTCCATTCTCTCCATCAGCTGCCTGATCATTTCTTGCATGTTCCCACTCTCTGCTCGTTTGGACCCTTCTACCTGTTTCTCTGGGATATTTAAGTCCCCTGTTTGTGTGGGTACTTCGGGTTGTTCCTCTGGTGGTGCTGGTTGTTTATGTTCCACCCGTGTTAATATCGTTTCTATGTCCTCCACTGGGGTTGCCTCCTTATCATCGATATTGAGTTCTTTTTCGGCCTCCGCCGCTCTCTTCTTTGATGTGGCACGACGCTGCATCTTTCCTGGTTCTCTGGCTAGATAACCGCTGCCAAGCTGAATTAGAAATTGGGCGATTAATTACCGCCTTTCAACCCCTAATTACAGCCCTTTAGTTGGACGCCAATTTTGTAATAAAACATTTCGATCATATATATACTGGGGTTTAATCTAGCTCCACGTTGGTTTGCGCCAATTTTGTAATAAAACGTAGACTCCTGCTCGGGTCTGCTTGCTTTTATTTTGTGCCCCACTGTTGTGAGCGCCAATTTTGTAATAAACACTTTTGATATTAAGATCGGTAATAATGTTGTCACAATTTGAAATAAAAAAATTATTTTTATTTCACAAAAAAAAATAAAATTTTCTGAAAAAAAAACATATTTTCTGGGTAATATGTATATATTGTAATAAAACAAAATATTATCTACTGGGTTTTAATCTCGCTCCACGTTGGTTTGCGCCAAATTTGTAGCAAACCGTAGACTCCTGCTCGGAATTTTGTAATAAAACCAAATATTAAGATCTGTAGGAATGTTGTTACAAATTTTTGAAATAAAAAAATTTAAAATTTATTTAAAAACAAAAATTTTCTGGGTAATTTGGTTCTTAAAATTTATGAACTAATCGTGTTTATTGTTTGTAATTAGAAATGAAGTGGTACTATGTTTATTCTTATAATAGTGTCACTTTCAGTAAAATTGTTAAAGGACAATCTGGTTAACTCCAAATCTAGTCGAAAGACGGCTCCCTTCTTCTTCTTCTTGGAGCGTTCGTTGTTTCGTATATACCGCCTTTCGGTTAGTTGATATGCTTGAATAATTTATTTGTTAAGCTTTTTTAAAGAAAACCCAAATCCAAATTACAAAACAGCACGTTTATTAATAAAATAGTTATTTTGTTCGATAAGAATCGATGTTACAGAGTAGTATCGACTCACTCAGGGTCGGTCGATATAAAAAGTTTACATTAGTATTATAAAAATATGGTTCTTTAACCCGTTATTTAAGATATAGCCAGAGAAGGTTATGGGCAGGAAAGTATAACACTTAGAATTATAAAATGCCTTAATATTAAACAATACAATGATATAATTAGAAATAATAAAAGTTTACATATGAGATTTGTTCAAACCAAAAGCAGCATCCGAAAGTCGTTCGCTACAGCTGACGGGAGTAGATGACGACGATTCACAAAATGGCCGACTGGCGCATGCGTATTTAACGTATAACTTGGATGAAAGTTTTATTTAAATAAAGATGTCTTTTTTCCGTGTAAATGATCTCAGCAATTGTATATGATTGTCCTGGATGTATTTGAGTGTCACTGGTGTATGGTGGAATAGTTCACTTGGTGTAAAATGTTGTTATTGGATATATCTCATTGGGTCTATGTGTGTAGGTTTTAACCTTAATTTTTCGTCAGTAAACTGTGTGATATTGGTGTTATTTCGATTAATTAGTCTTATGTGGTTCAGTTTATTGGTGTAACACAGTTCATATTTTAACTTCACCGGTTCACAATAAAAAAATAACTCAAAATAAGTTTTATACAAATTTTCACCGAACTCGGTTTATAACGTTAACCGCCATTACAGGTTACTTCTAGCAAATAATCACGTTAAGTTCACTCGTCAACGTATAGTAATGAACTGTTCTCATTTCCTTCGTCTCCTGAAAATCTTAGCCCATTTAATATATCTTATACATTGTTTCAAATTATCTTAGCTTCCGATATATTTTATTTTAATACATTATACTCAGAAAATAATTTCGTTGTTAATTAACTGTACGAAATACTAAATACATATTCGGTTTCATTATTCTATTCTGCTTATTTTGCTAGTAATTAATATAGTGTTATAAAGTTTCATTAGAAAATTATATTTATTACATTTTTGGAAGGTAGGCCTAAATTTATATTTCCTGTAGTCTAAGCAAATAATAGCCATTTTCCCTGATATAATTATTATTCTATTAAATCTGAAATTGATATAATTGGCTATTCTTACTTAATTTCTTGCAATTTAGTTTATTAATGATTGTTTTTAAATACAATTCATTTGTCTATGACTCCTCCTCTGATAATGTCAGTTAGTCCATGCCATTTTTATTGGTAATTTTATTAGACAAATAAGTAATTTTACTTATCTACTGACCATATGTTTAGAAAGTCTTATTTACATGGTATACTATATGTTGGGTTTATCTTGCATAAATATTGTCAGTTTAACTGGCTTATAAGACTAGATTTATTAATTATTCTGCAGTTTAAATTCATTATATGGCCTAGATTTGATGTGTTGCTATTTGCAAAATTTTTACTAATGTAGATAGTTTATACCCTTCTCTGACTTTATATCCTTATATACTTTATTAACAATTAGTTCTTTGACTGGTATAACAGTGATTATTGATTGTACAATTAAAATATAACACCTATCTCTATCAAAACTGGTACCTTGAATAATACCTTTTATGTGTACTGATTACACCTAGTAACATAAATAAAAATATTTTATAACATGGGGAATGATATCTACCTTTAGATATGGCATTCCTAATTTAAATTAACAACAAAATAACATCTTATAACAATAATATCTCTTACTAATAAATCTTATTTGTCTAGTTAATATATGGAACAGGAACATAACATATTGGTTCCATATAATGGTTAACACTTTCTTAAAACTAATTATTGACAGTCTGCTCTGTATTTCCCAATTTTAAGGATGTATTCCCCGTCTTAAAGTATAACACTAGCTATCTGGTTATTATTTCATTCTATGGAATGTTCTTATAGATTCAGTAGCATTTCATTAGCAATATTATTACTTCATATCAAATATGATACTGTTCAAAAAACACTTAAAGCTTATACATTTGTACGGCAACTCATGCACCTTTTCAAAGTTATCGGTTATAATTCAATAACTTACACTTGTCCATGGTTATTTATTAATATTATTACTAGTCCTTTTCTAGCTTTATAACATGAAATATTCAACCATGGGGGGACTGTGAAGATTTGTTCATACAAATTAAACAATAACTTTTTTGGGTGCACTGTTACTTAATACTATTAACACCTTTGGTTTTTGTCAGTTTTACATTGTGATATGGTTTTTGGGGGTGTTATACTTTCTCTTTGGACATTCATTTATTTTTGGGGTTTTTGGGTTCTCTCCCTATGGGGTTTCTATTTGGTATGGGTCGTCTCACTTCCTTTTTCCTAGTGGATCTTCTCAGGTTTCTTATTCTTCAGTATTTTTAGTCATTCTATATTTCTTCTTTCTTCTTTCTTCAGTATTTTTGTTCATTTTATATCTCTTCTTTCTTCTTTCTTCTTTCTTCAGTACCATTCCGCTGTGTATGCTTTAGTTTCTTCTGGTCTGGTTTCTTTGTCGGGGTATCTTAATTGCCTGCTTCTATCTTACCTGGGTAATTTTGTTATTGACATTTTTAGTTTTCTGGGTTTTTAAATTTGTAGTATATAGATTATTTGCAGAGTTTTTCTTTATTTTTACTTTTCTTGTGAGTATATAATTAATAGTGCCTTTTAATTGATTCTCATCTGGATATTCCATATATTAGAGCTTTATTAATGATCATTGAGTAATTTATTTATGTGGATTATCTGTCATGCTACTATATATATATATATATATATATATATATATATATATATATATATATATAAACACATAGAACGCTCATTGAAATCTTCAATATTAGGTACAGTTCAGCTCATCTTAATTTTGAAACAAAGGAAGCAATTATGTACTCACCAACACACACACGCACAAATCCTACAATATTCTCTTTCTAATAAAGGATGAGTGAACTTGGTTAAACATCCATAAGTCTAAATGTTATAGATTGCAAATGTTAAAATAATAATTGAAGATCACTTAACAACTAAATGATATAAATTTGTAAGAAGTGTCACTAAAATCTTGGAATATTGTCAAGCCTTTTGTACGACTTCTATAAAACCTTTCTAGAACCTTTTAAAGAGAAGTTTTCAATTCAAAAAGTATAGATAATTATTATGATAATATTGTCACGACGGTTTACATGATCGTCTTATGGTACAGTGGAAAACAAAATACAAGACACCAATTATGTCACTAATCACCAGCTTTAATTATCACAATTAAACAGTTTATAACCAACAAGATGGTCTCTTACAACAGATCAAATAAAAATTCTTCACACGCAATAAAATGTCAACAAATATAAAACACAATTCTATTACAATTGCCCAGCACAATTATAAAAACACATAACACTCCGCCACAATACATCGAACCGCACGTTAATAATTCGCAACTCAAATTCACTGTGTAATCGCCCGATAATAACTGAACTATGATACTTCAAATCGCATTCCAATAAATCGCAACCCAAACTGAACTTAACGTCGCTGAGTACTTGTATTTATACCCCGCCTAAATACCATAATATTCCATACTACGCAGTAACAATAAAGGAAAAACATTATAGCGTAATTCACTGTGTCCTTGACACAGTCTAGCAAATGCGCTGAGAATCACATACACACACATTACAGCCGGATTCCAATGGAACATTCGATAAACACGTAGACTGTTCTGTAATGTCGTAACAATATGAAATCTGTTATGTGTAAAACAGAAAATGATATTAATATACCATATATTAATATTCTACATTTTTACTAAGATAGCGTGGCTGGTAATTTTATATTACTGTAGTAAGTAATTATACATTGGTATAATTGACACACAGCACTTTTTAAATCTGTAATAGAAATAATCATAGCCGTCATAAATTTATTCCTCTCTGTTATGCAAATATCGACAAGTAGCCTACTATACATAGTATAGAAATATCTGATAGGCATATTAAAGTAGCGCAACGTACGTAAATAATTGTAAAACATCCACAACATTTTAAACTTGCATTATACTGTAAGCCATCCGTAATAAAAAAGTGCGGAACAAATTAATAAAACTTTATTTAACTACATATAACTAACCAAGATCATCTTTGGAGTAATTTAGTCTAAAGATTCCACACGTACTGCTTTATTCGAACGGATTCCAAAATGTACGAGTGCTGCTTGATTGTGTGAAAACGTACAGGAATATTGTATACAGTATACTTGTTTATGAGACGTACTCTTAGGAGGAAGACTATATGTGTTCTTTTTTTTCTAAGCATCGGTTACTTTCAAACGTATTATTTAATACTATTTATAATAACAAAACGACTGTACACATCCTTTTTTCTGTGTGTGTGTGGGGGGGGGTTGTAAACAGGCCGGAGCGCGCGCGTCTAAGAGGAATAGAGTGAGTGAGAAAGTGTGTGATGGAATACTAATGATGCCAACGTTATACAAACAAATGCAAATATATTAACTGATGACGCTATAAATCTATTTTATGTAGGGTTTGTAACATACATCATGATGTTAGCAATTTAGTCATATGTAATAGATATCTGTAGTGACTAACTTTTATATAACAAAGCTTTGCAATCCGAGAGCAGGTTCTTTATACGAGAACTCATTAAAATTATTAATATTCGATTAACTGATATACAAAAAGTGACTGCAAAAAGAACACGGGTCATGTGCAGTAGTAACCAGTATCCTTTTACACTGCTACGTTCATTTGCTGCCCCTCTGTTTGAGTAGAAGGTTTACATCTGTTTTGAGTAGTGTTAGGCGAAACATGGTGCCTGTCGTCGCTTCTCCCGCCACCTGTAAAATGTGCGGTGGTATTCGTTTGATCGTCTGCTAGATATGTTCGAGACTGTGTCCTGAATTTTTGCGCGACTATGAGTCTCTCAGTTAATGGAAGGAAAGAGGAAACCGATTGGCAGCTACTGGTGGCCGTTCGCAACAGTGTCCTGACAGTGGCCATCCCAAATAATTCCTGACGGATCATTTCATAGTATCCGGCGCCGGGTCATCTTTAGCTGATCGACCCCTTCACCGGGAGTTCGTCGTCACCGGTTTGAGTATTATCACGAGCGAACTCCGTTTATTCGAGAATCTTGCACTTTTGGATGTTCACAGTAGGACTAGCACAAGATCGTGTGTGTGTCCTGTCGGCGGCAGATTCAAAACCGGCCTCCGTCTCGGTAAGAGTGTCATAGTGTCATCAAGCTCAAGTTTTATATTTACTAATTAACAAATAAGAAATATGTGTTTTAATATTACAATTAAATCAGCTGGCTATATAAACAAACATTACAAAATCGATTATTCTGTAATTTATATTACAATAGAAACAAAATATATCATTCATCAATTTACATTGAAACCTCTGATGATGCAGATTTGACCTGTGAAATGTGCGTAATGTTTTTATATCCTTACCTTGGAGCAGAACTAGCGTATGTCTAAATTCAGAGATTTTTGTTTTTATGAGCATTTCATTTTGTCATTGTCTGTCTATTGTGTGGAGAAGCATTGTAAGTCCAATCTTAAAAATTACAATGTATTTTACATTTAACCGAATTAGCCTATGTCCATCATCCTAAATTTTCTTAATGCAGAATTAGCCTGTGTACACGCAATAAAAAATATTTCCAGGCATTTATGTAGTAGCTAGTGTCGGTATAAGACTATTGCAGAATGGGTATAAAACATTTTCTTGTAAAAACTATAGACAAATTAAACTTTTAAATTTCTCTCCTGTAAAGTTGTGTTTTTGGACATAGGTTATTTCTGCTCCAAGGTAGCGATATGTACTTATAAGCATAGTTTTAGTGTACGAACATTGAGACATATAAAATACGTTTTATATACAGAATAAAAGTGTTTTACTCTGTACTCAGTGTCGTCATCTGCAAGTTGTCTGTTCATAATTCCCTGAATACAGATCATTTCCATGACCTTAGTTTTCTTCTTCTGCTTCTTCTTTGTCCCATAGGTGTCCAATTCAACATCTCCCGAGGCCGTCTTAAGCGTATTTTCTTGATTGACCATTACATGTAAAGCTTCCATCCTCTAATATAGCTATAACATTCTGAACAACATTCATCACTTCCCTGATAACATAGTTGGGTACGTGTTGAAGTGTAACATTCAAAACATTTGAAAATGTTTACATACTGTAATTCCATTCTTTAAAAAAAAATTATTCTACTTGTCTGTTTCCCTTCTTTCTCTGTCTCTCTTCTTCTTCTTCTTCTTCTTTTCCTCTCTCTTTCTTTCCATTTTCTCTTTTATCTCTGTTGCTTTTGTTTACGAAAAGTAAGTGCCAAAAAACTGCAAAAACATTTGTGACTAAATTAAACCAAATCTTAATTCAACACTGAATTAGCACGATCCTACTGTTTTTACGTAACCGATGTTTACGAAGATGTATTCTAACATTTTTAGAACACGTGATTAACCTTAAACGTTTTTGTAACATAATTTATTAAAAGTCTGGGGATCGTTGTTACCATAAAATTTATATATTATCCACCATTTTTCTTATGTTGATGCATAAAAGACATTAATATTTTTTATTAAAAGTAACTTTTTTGTCACTTATAATACCTTTAAAAAGAAACCAAAAAAAAAATTGAAAAGCGAAACGACAAAGTCCTGGTGCTAACAATGTTAAGAAGAAACGGAAAATCGAAACTTGATTTCAGGAAAGGAGCAAAGATAGTATCTATGGAGTGCTCACATTAGACACTCAATATTTTTCTAATATTGAGTATCTGTCTAATGACATTTGGGCATCTCAACAAGAAACAGGCACACATCTGGGTGCTTGAGACAGGAACTAATTTAGCTAAATGCTGTCGTGAAGATCAAATAATAAATACTCATAATGGTAACTAACAGACAGATGAAGAATCAGGTGGTTTTGTACAAGGGTTTAATTGTGATACAGCAAGATTCAGAGAATCCACACGTTATTTTTTAAGATGACAACGAATATAATTAATTGTATTTTTGGGGTGAATGTCCTTAGGACTCTATTCAATAGGTTTCCTCCATTTGTAAGCAGCAAGTGTATCATGTAGGTAGACATTTTAAAAATTTGATAGCTCCTTATTCTTTCCGGAACCATTACGTAGAACCTTTAACTCACTGCAATAATACCCTCATTAAACGCTATACTCGGGTAGAGTAATTTTACATAAACATGTATTCAGAAAAAAAGTTTGGTATGTTGTGGAACAATTAGGGGTTTAGTGTATGCGAACGATGTAGATGATGATGAGCTAATGTAATGAGATGATGTAGCTAATGGGTGCCTCGTAATCGATCTGAAAAACTTTATGAAAAACGTTATCCCTTATTCATCAGTTGAAATAAATTAAGATTACAAAAGATTGTTAATAATAATATGCGCTATTATAGGAAACTTAATCATTTATGAGCTGAGATAACATTTTTTATACATATACATCTTAACTGAACCAGGAACTTGTTCATTAATGGTTATATTTTTATCGAACAACCATTCCAGAAAAACTACATTATAACGTTCTAAAAACAATGTGTCCAGATCGCTCCTTTATTAAGTAAATATCAGCTATTAGTTTTAATTAAATATTATATCTTATCATTATAAGTAGTAATATACTATTCAAAGACAAAACCAAACTATTAGTTAACGTAATAAAGAGATGAACCGGAGGCAATTCTTAACCTTCTAGTTCGACTCAATTAGCCTACAAAAATAATTAAATAAATCATTAGTCATAATTTTATGTAATTGAAATATTAATGTTACTATACATTCTACAGTACCACACGGCGATATATTTTAATTAAATCTATCAACTAATTAAATAGCTTCATTATTTTGTCTATTTTATATGCTAATTCCTTCTTTTGTGTAGGCGTGTCAACTATTGAAGAAAAATTACTTTATCTTTACACCCTTGATACATTGTTGGTTTCCATGGGCAACTTTTTTATAATTTAATCTCGCCGTAATAGCCTGTGGGACGGAACCGTCAATGTAATTTGTCACTGCGCCGACAGCGTGGTGGTTTACTTACGCTTGGGCTACACTGTCGTTACATATCTCTGACGAGCGCTCGACCTTATCAATTGTTTACGTCACTAGGGAACTGGATCCAAATGTCATTAAATCCTTTGTGTGTTAATGGGTAAAACCACTACCTTCGCCAATGCTATCCGTGTAGAAGGACAGTGTAGTCGGCCGATATAGCTAATGATTGTTTATCAAGTTTTGGACAGGACATCTTATACGTATGACATCGTCTAAGGAAAACCTTATCGTTTTCAGGAAAATCGGTATATTAGAGGAAACGAGAAAAAATGTAACTAAATTACTTCATTAGCTCCTATTGAGTACTTTGTATTACATCTGACTGTTAGTAAAAATAAACAGTTGCAAAAGTAGAAAACTTTGACTATAATATGTAGTTATTACGAAAGAATCGTATTACTAAGAAATGAAATTAAAATGAATTGTAGGGTGTTAATGATTTATTGATTAGTCTTGAACGGGTCACTGATCACTGCATCACTTATACTATACTTTAGTGTTATAAAATAAAAATTATTCTGTAGATAGCTGTCATTTTGTGTTTAAAAATGAATAAAAATTATTAAAAATTGATGTGCATGTGTTACCAGTACAGTCAGTTTTAAATCATACTGATGAAAGACAGTAGTAACTGTTTTTATGGTATTTTTAAAAAATGACGAATTGACTAATTCTTTTTCTAAAACGCCGTATAAGCCTTATTTTAATTTCGAGATCAAAATACAGAATTTTTAATTAATATATTGAAAGGTCCGACACTTATACATTTGCTCTAACGTTTTAAATCTGTAATTATTATATTGTCAAGCGAACCGTATTGAATCGCCGAAAACAGCCGCGAGCTTCCTTCCACCCGCCCCACTCAAGTGTGGCAGGTGTTGCCTCAGTCAAAGCCGCGTTAAAGTATGTTCCAGATTCCTCAATAGCACACTTGTAATATGTATTAGCGTCAGCAATTAAATTGAGGATGGAACATTACTAGAACGCGTGCGCGACCTATAGAAAGCCGTATCAGCCGGTTTGTCAGTCAGTTACTTGAGGAGTCATTTTCCTTAGTGCAGATCGAGTGTTTGTAGAAGTATTGTAGCTAAGAGTTGTTGTGTTATAATTAATGCGGAATTCTTTATAGTTGACATTGTTGTACGTGAATTGTTGTAAGAGACTATCTTGTTGATTACAAACTATTATTTGTCATAATTGAAACACGTTATTAGTGACTCATTGGTGTCTTTATTTTGTTTTCCACTGTACCATACGACGATCAGTCAGACCGTCGCAACAGTGGGTCAGAAGTGGGACAGAACCGTTAACAGTGGAAACTGTGGACATTTTGTACAAGACTAGTGTTATTTGTAATTAATTGGTAAACAATGGATGCCAGTCAGATGATGGAAATTTTCCAGGTGCTGCTGTTCCAGACAGAGTAACGACGAAGACAGGACGTAGAGGAAGCAGAGAAAGACACCGACAATAGGTGGACGGAGCAGAAACACGATGGGATGAAAAAGCGGAAGAGATACAGAAAACCCTCCTGCTGGAAACAGAAGAACGCAAGAAAGCATTGTTGCTCGAATCGGAAGATTGACAAGACGAGAAACGTAGGCAGGAAGCAGATAAAACTGAAACGCTTTTTGAAGCTATACACAAACAACTGCAAGAATATACTACCGCAGATCTGGATCTTATACGTGGTGACTTGAGTGAATTGGGCAGTGATCTGAATCGTCAAGAGGTAAGATTTCTACAGTCAAAAATCTGTGTCAAATACAAAACAAACAACGTCAGAGAAAATATTTCAGTAGAAGACTCAATTGCAACCATAAAAAAAAAACAAATTAAAAATGAAGTTGAGCAGTATATGCGTTTTAAAACAAACTGCTGAACAGACTGTATGTATAGTAAATACAGAAAAAGACTCAGATAATAAGACAATAAAGAAAATCACTTTGCCTGCAGTTGGGACAGTTCATGCCAAGGCTCCAACCTTTGATGGAAGCACTCACTGGGTGACGTATCGTTAACAATTTAAAGCCGCTGCTAGAGCAAATAATTAGACAGAGAAAAACTAGGCAGTTTCACTCGTTTTCTCATTAAAAGAACCTGCGGAAACTACTACTGAAAGTGCCACCTAACAGCCAAAATACCTATGCCGAATTGATAAAAGCCTTAGAATTGCGGCATGGTGACTGACATTTGCGAGATGAATTTGCGAGTACTACGCTCAGTTGAGAACAAGGCAACAACGTTCCGGGGAGAGTCTTCAAGCTGTACAAACCGGCTTGTCAGTCAGTTACGTAAGCGATTTTTCTTAACGCAAATAAAGTTGTTGTAGAAGTATTTGTAGCGAAGTGTTGTTGTGTTAATTAGTGTGTAATTCTTTATAGCTGACATTGTTGTACTTGAATTGTTGTTAGAGACTATCTCGTTTATTACAAATTATTAACTGTGATAATTAAATCTGGTTATTAGAGACTTCATTGGTGTGTTTGTTTCCACTGTACCATACGATGATCAGAAAGACCGTCGTAACAATATTTTAAATTATTGTGTTTTGTTATTCATGTCGGGTCTCATTATCGCTATTGATTTGAAAATACTATTCTGACGTGAAACATAGGATTTTATATAAACATTATAAAAAACCTTTACCTTATTACATGAGCCAGCATTTGTTTAGTGCAAGCATTTCCAGAGGCTGCTGCTATTTCTGTTATCTGCTTCAGAGGCTGCTGATCTCTTTGTTAGTTCTGTTCTTGGAGATAAGCTTAATAATTAGACAGATTTAAACCACTGGAAATATACATACATACAAAAGTACACAGACACTACGGTCGTTAAAACATGCACGTCATCACTAAGAAATGAACTGACATACACCTAGCGGCTGTCTTTGTCGAAGCTCGCAATGAACGAAAGCTAAAAAAGGCAATCAACTTTTACGAATTTTTATAAAATATACCAGTGTTTGAGGTCGGTATAATATTTGGAAATCAGTAATGTTTTAAAGTGTGTGTAATGGAATCAGATTAAAAACTAACAATGTGGGTTCCAATTATGTAACAATTAAATTAGTTTCATTATAGTAAACTTATGTTATATTTGGTAAAAATTTATTTAATCCCTAGCACACTGTTTACTATGTATTATCATATTCCATCACAGCTGCTTACTGTTGAATGCTGTCTGAATATGTGACTTATTCCATTTCTATCGAGACTGAATAATTAAGGTTTCCTTTCTAATATTTGTTTCACAAAAATATTATTACGTATACTACTTAAAACATTTGTGTTACCAAACATAAAATATTTTAATGTTAATTAACGCATAGAGGTCAAATCTAATCAGTGAAGATAAAGAAATAAAAATCACCCCAGATTTTTTTAGTTGATAACCGGTTGTAGCATTATTTAACTCGATTTGGAAATACCAGGTATTTGAATAGCCCTTTAGTAGCAAGTAAAGGTGACTGAAGTGTACCAATTACTTGTTATCTTGTAAAGTAGTTCTCGAACACTAGCAAACATTTTATTCTCCTTCATACACTCCATGATGTAGTGAACGAACCTTCCATTGCTGGATCGTAAATTTACCTTCACTCCAAATTGATATATTGGATTTAAGTCTGAATTTAAAATTAATTCTTTGATTTTTCTGAGTTGTAGTTATTTTAATAATTTTGATATCATGAGAAGTAAACTTATTGGTCGCTATGAAGCAGCTATAGGTTTTGCGGCTTTGAGAATCACTATAATCTGTGAAAATTTCTACTGTATGGAATAGTAGATATGCAAATTTTTGTTAACAATACAAGCTCCTTTTGGAGAAGTAGTTTCAGGATGTCTTCTACAATCAGATTGTAATCAAGAGCTTTCTGGGCATTGATGAGGCTAATTTAATGATTTACTGTACTTATGATGGCAAAAATGCTTTCATTGGTAGGATTAGTTACCATGGATTATAAAGGTAGATTTTTATTTCATTATCGTTAGGGTTGTCGTCACGAGGGAGTACAGTGTAAACATTAGTCAGGTTTTTCGTGAAAACAACAGTTTACTCAGTGTCCGACAGTTCCCACCTATTGTCAGATTTTCTTAAAGGGGAAATGCTACTAATGACCCATTTAAACTTTTTGTTGGTTTTAAAATTGTGTAATCGTCTGCAATCAGATTAGTGATGTAACGTTGAAATTACGCATTCTGATATTCTTACGGAGTTTACGAGTTCGTCTACTTAGATGTGGTTTATCAAGCGGATTTTTTAAATTTGCCGTCTTGCATGGGGCCTTCTCCTTTCTGCTACCAGTTCTTTCATATATATTAGTATGTTAGTGGTTCGGTGCTTAGTGCAGTTAGCAAAAGATTTGATTGCCACGCTGCATTTTGTAATAATGTTGTGAAATACTGCACAGCTTTAACAATTTCATTTTAATCGGAGATTTAAGTTATTGTATTACTACTGAGGATTCGGAATTCATCCCATATTATACATCTTGTACATAGCTTGGGTACAGGATTTTTTGAAGATAAAAAAAATCTTAAAAGTGGAGTTATAACTGGACTATAATCCGAGGACAAAACAAATTAGATTCCATTTCTCAATAGATATCTGATACTCCTCTGACGAATTTAAGAAACATTAAATTAGGTATTTTATTTAGGTCCGTCGGCCTATACGTTGGTTAACCTGCATAACGGTAATTCACGTTTTGATGTTGGATGACACAGAGAAGACTTCGTCCTTTGGCAGTAGTGAGACTTGATCCCCAAACCATGTTCTTAGAGTTCCAGACGCTGTGTAGAGTAGAGGCCACTGGTGATATAGGTCGACAGCCTAGTTGTAAATCGAAAATTGGCTTTGCATGTTATCTGTAACATCTAATGAGAGCTCGTGATAATTTAAAGCGGACCTTATAATAATCGCTGATCCAGAATATTCATGATGGTCAGGGTGGTTTGCGTATTAAACGTATAATACGGAATATTTACGACTATTCGTTCAGTTGAATGCCGTTTAGAAATTAGAAGTATATTGACTCCATTCACTATTAAAAAAACATTAATTTCATATATATGGTCTGCCAGGCTATTTGTATTCCAGGAAGCAGTAACTACTTAAGAAAATAAGTAAATTTATTGATGACAGTTGCGAGAAGAGTTAGTTTCCTGCTGCTTTGATTCATAAGTTGTGTAAACATAGTTTTGAATACAGAAGCAAATATAGTTAATGTTTTCTCTAAGATGCTGTATTGTTTATTTACGTTGGTTAAGGTGCTCCCATTTATGGCTTGTACATAACTGGGTACTGTATTCTGACGAGATCACAATTTAACTGGCTGCAAATGCAAGTTTTCATTTGTGTCGTCTTGTCTTTAAATTATATTTCTGTTTGCATATTGCTGTTTGGTTTTGATTTCTTACAACAAACAGATTTCTGTATAAAATACAACCTTTATAAACAGAATTATCACTCTTACACCCCACTATAGAAAAATTATTCCGATTAGCGCTTTCAAGCTTCTCAGCTCATCGTCAGATCGGAAATGATTTCCGATCTGACCATGAGCTGAGAAGCTTGAGTGCGCTAATCGGAATAATTTTTCTGTTGTGGGGTGCAACAGTGATAATTCTGTTTGTGATTGTAACCACTAACACAACTTTCTTCATTAAAGAACCTTTATAGTTTGGAGGGTAAATTCCACTACACAGTGCGCATTTTCACTCCCGAGATTTTTACAAGTTTTGTAGTACTGCGGCTGGCCACGCCTAATTAAATAGTTTCTACTGTAGGTGTTGGTGCTTAAATAGTTTCTACTGTAGGTGGTGGTGCGTCCATTTCCTTAGCAACCCGTGCATCCCATTACATAACTTTTCTTTAGAAGGCTCCACTCACATTCCTGAATTATTTAAGAATTCAAGATTTAAAATGTTTTTGTTATTCTTGTTGTTAGTTTTCAGATCTACAAAAATAGACATGAAGATCTTTGACAGTCTTGTGTCTCACGCTAATAATTTTTCTAAACGTAAGGCCTATTTTGCTTACTTTTTGACGTATTTTGTCAAGCAGGACCGAATGATGTAGTTCTCTTATGTCTACTAATAATGCTCATTCATTTTCTAGCTGATGGGTATTGTAAGTAATTTACTAGTCATGTAGATATCTGGTAAAATTCCTATACGTGTCGGGTGTTGGGATTTATTTTACATTATTATTCGATAATGTTTTAGTGTACTAGTTTTATTCTTTGGCAACTTGTACTAGGCCACTGAGGATTCCGATATAGTCAGCGACGTCGCTTACGTTGATTGTTGCAGGCTCTGGCTAGTTTGGTTGTTTTGTATTTATGTCGAAAGGCATGTATACTATTTGCGTTTTGATTTCCTGTATTGTCTTTTACACAAAGTCCCTAATATACGTTTAACGTGTGCACATGGAATTTTTTAGTATTCAGTGTTGTGTTCAAGGAACGTTTCATCTTTTATTTGACGATTTGCCAGTAATAATGTTTGCATTTATTTCCAGTGATATAATTTTCCATTTAACTGTCACTACTGCTTATACCTAACCATTAGAGATGATACATTGTGATGCCGATATTGGATTAAGGGGGTGTTAGAAACTGGCTGGCTCGTGGTAAGTAGGTTATGACGTAAGCATGTCTCCTGTTGTTGACTGTTTATCTCGTTTGTAACGCCACCATGATGTGGGTAATCAAAACTTGTGTACATACAATCTGCTTTTTTCCAAACGGACAGACGTACACGCAGTCATGGATACAAACGCATTCAAACACTGGGTTACTGTTATCTGAGTGCATTAATAACTAAATACTCTATGATGACATAATATACAAAAGTAGATTACAAGGAAAAATCTAATTCAGTGGCTTTTTGTAGACGACTAAATAATGATAATGGTATTTACTAAGTAATAAAATAATATTGGGAATGTATTATAAAAGCAGTTCAATGTAGGTTAGGGTCAAGTGGTAAAACCGAGATAATCACTAAACATAACTACATTTTGCTTAAGAAACAGTTCACGTAATACATAAACGCGACAATGCTAAGTAAACAGTTTCCTCAGAGCATACAAAGTGACTTTTTACTTTCTAAAGCATAAAGCTGATGAACTGGTCAGGAGCATTACTCTTCATGTTTAACTCAATTTTGTTTGTCTGATACTGCAAACACGCTTCAATACATTTAATTATATGTATTTGAATACTGAAAATACGCTTAAAAATTTAATTCCATAATTACGCGATTTCATTAGGTCTATGTTGTATTTCAATTGCATTGATATTAAACTAATATTCCTTGAAAAACAATTTTCGTCAATAGTATTTAATATTTTCTGTGATATTTATGTAAACAAAACATACTTATCTGTATTATATCGTGATCGCCTTAGGTGGTATGTTTAAACTGTGTTATCGCAATGATTTTTATAATTGGAATAGTTTAATGGGAAGTGCAAGGTATTTTATAGCAGCGGTGTCACACCAACCTAGGTACGAGAGATACATATGTTTCACGAATGCGTTTGGGGCGACTGGCGTCTTGTTACTTCATTAGGGAAGTGAATACTTTTAGGCGTTACAAACAACAGTAAAATTGTAGGCGTGGAGGATTAAAAAGGAAAGAACAATTAAGTGACTCGTTAAACAGCAATCGATATTTTCAGAAAAAATTACTACCGAAATAAAGATCACCTAATCAGGCAACGAAAAGACCAATAAAAAATGAGTGTTGCAGGTTTTTCAATTTTTAACGTCAGAAGTGTTAATACTCTCCCCCAAAAAGAGGAAATAAGGAAATGAAATCTATCTTACAATTAAAAAATTATTTTTAGATTATTGATGAACAATGTACAATGATATTTCGAAGAGACCTATTTATAATATTTACGACTTGTATCTCTTGTAGGCCATAAAGTTGTAGTCCTATTGATGTCGGTTAACAATTAATATTCTACTTCAATAAACTAATGGCTTGTCAGAATTAACCTATTTACAGGCATGAAGTATTCTGTAGTATATTAACATTTTAAGTTTATGTCTATTTTATTTAACCCATATTGTATTTGTATTTAAATCCAGTGTAAAATTATATTTTCTATCCAATGTATATGTATATATATATATATATATATATATATTTCTTTGCCTTTTTTATATTACATACACGTCTGTGAGTCTATATTGTGGTTAATAAAAATAGTAGTTATTTTACAGTGATGTGACTCTCAATTTTGTGATACGGTTAAATATTTTAGAACAATAAAAATTTGAATATTTTAAATTAGAGGAAAGCTTTACAATGCAAAATAAGCAAGAGGACTGCAGAGTGAAGACGAATTCCACAGAAAAATGCGGAATCTGGAGTTGGACAAGCTGAATGACTTCTGCACAGACGTTTGGCTATGTAGGTGAGGATAACCTTTCCTTATTTTGCATCTCTTATCTCGTCTATATGTATTATATTTTTTATGTGATTTACTACTGAATTTTATTTTTATATTAACTACTGAACATTACAGTACGTCATTTAAAGAAGAATTAAGTTACGGACGCTTACATTTGACGTCACAATTTAAGCAAAACTTTACGTGCAGCAGAGGATCTAATATACTATAGATTTACATATTGAAGTGCGTAACAGTTTACGTACTTTGATGTCTGGAATCAAATGTAGTAAAAACGTCCTTTTAGGTGGAATATGTAAACGTCAATTGGATATACCAGGAAGGAAACACTGGAACTATAAATTTTTACTTGTGGTGTTTTTAAATACTCTAGAGTACGAGTCGGCAATCCTGTTTCCGCTGCCGCAAGTGTGCCCGTCGATAAGGTTTGACACGCCCACAAACCAATTTGTAACTTTCTTTTCTTCTGAAGGAAGGAACGCACCCCCATTGTATCTGCTTCGAAACACTGTATTATAAAATAGTATAACCCGTTTCAAAATTTACTTTTTCTAATACAATAATTCAAGAAAGGGAACTGAAAATTTCATATGTTTTAAAGGTGACTTATTCAAGTTTAACATTTCTGTGCCTTTTATAAAAGTAAATAGTGTTACTGTGGTAAGTTCTTTAATTTTTGTTTTATTAAAATGTTTTCTTGTTTAACAATGATGACAGATTGTTGATGATCTACTCCTAGTGTTAACATTTTTCGCAAATTTATATGAAAAATATTGCACAGATTTTTTTAATTCGGTATTCCACGTCTCTAAATATAAGCGCAAGCGGTATTATAAAGCTTATGTTTCATAAAGACAGTTAATATTTGTAACGTCCAGCTATTGACCAAAGATGTCCAATTGTCCAACGCCCAGCTCCGCATATTTCTATTTTGGTGGGGAGTGATGCGCCAATTGAACTGGTCCTCAGTTATCTATGCGCCCCCCCCCCTAAATTCAAAGGTTGCCTATGACTGGTCTAGACTATACGCCTACAATGGCACGGAAAACAAAGCAGGTGTTTAAAGCTTTCACGGTGCAATGAACACACTTCCAATATATCTCATACGTTGTGGATATTACGTGGGTGGTGACAATAAATTTGTGATTACATGCCGCTACATTGATCGCGTGCGAGTACAAACAGTGTCGCGTGTCCGACCTTACCCACTGATAACTAAATCGATTGACGCCTGTATTGTGGTCAAATCATGTTGTATGAATTATTAAGGTTTATAAGTATTGCGACAGAGTAAATTCATAAATCTCCAACGTCACGACACTGAATACCCGTTTGATGGCCACATTTGATGTTCTGCCGATTTCTTTATAAAAATAATTTCTACAATTGGATAAACGAAGCTCAAAAACATACCGCGTAACTGCATCTATCTTCAAATGAATACAACATAAATTCTGATCCAAACAGCATGTACGGGCAAAATTTATTTCTTATTTCGCGGTTTGCTTAATTCCAAAATCGTATATTATTTTCATGAAGACATAGTATATATTACAGGAATAAAGGTAAAGCTTTATTTACCTCAGCATTTTTACTCACACGCTTCCACACGTAGGCTCATGTGTACATGTATACGAAAATGAGAATATGAATAGTGAATTTATCCTTAAACAAAATTCCTAAACGACAGACTAAGAAAAAGCACAAGTCTTGTTAATCTAGACTAATTTGTTCAGAACAGCTTATAGCCTCACAGCTAGTAGTCTCCCAATTTGAGATACTGTTCATGTTTACTCATTTACTTGTTACACCCTCTCGTTTTTACTCTTAACTTTAACATTAATATAACGAATAGTCTTGCACCCTATGTTCACTGGCAATGCACAGGAGTGTCAGAGTGTACACTAAATAAATAAAAGCATCACACAATTTTACATCTTTTAAATAACATATTTTGGATTACTTGGAAACTGATGATAACTGAGATTTGTGATTTGAAATTAAGATTTCATATTATATCAGAGATTCCTGAAAATAATCGAGACAGATTGTAAGTAGGCCTAGTAAACAGTTGCTTCGGTATGACTAAATTATATGATAAAACAATAAGAGGTATGAGAAATACTTCAGTCACAAAAGTAGGTTAGAGTTATAGTCAAATAAATCAATTTTTATATTTTTTACAAGATTAATTATCATAATTAAAAAGATAATTTTTTTGCTGAGTAATATTGCTGTTTTTATTATTTTATTATTTCTATATTTAAAAACGTTTTGGGGCCAAGGGAACTTGGAGAAGTAGTACTGTTTTAACGGAATGAATGGGCACTCGTCCTCACAAGTTCCTAGTGTTAGATAAAGTGATGTGAGCTCCTAAAGGAGCCCTTAGACTCTCTTCAGCAAAATCCGTACTGCGTGGTTACCGAGTGGTGACCGAGTTGATAACAATAAGGACCTTGATCGGAAAGTTGATAGATATTCCTCGTGGAGGGCAGTCGTAACCACGAGTACCACTTTAGGGGGTAAGGGAAATGATCCTGGACCGGCTTATCTTTGGAACATTACAGACGTGAATCAAGTTCGATTTAGTCGACTGTACTACTGCGTCCTATAGTTACAGGATTATATTTTATCCCCATGTCCTTCGCGTCCTCTGCAACACCTTCTTCCCACCTCTTCCTCGGTCTGCCTCTAGGTCCCGTTCCCTCCCATGTACCCAGCAGAGCCCTTTTGAGATTCCTGCCATCCTCCATTCTCATAACATGTTCGGCCCAACGCAATCTTTGCATTTTTATAAATTTTGTGACTTGTATCGCTTTATATATTTGATACAGTTCATTGTTGTATCTCAGTCTCCATGAGCCATTTATCTCTATTAATTAAGGACTTCATACGCTTGCCTGAAGTCCACAAAAATGTGGTACACATCAGTATCGCGTTTCCATCCGCATCTTAGTATCTGTTTTACCGAGAAGAGTTGGTCGATTGTAGACCTTCCATGTCGGAATCCAGCTTGGTATTCCCGTATTATATTTTCTGTGAGGGGTCTCAGCCTTTGGTTCAAGACATATGTAAAAACCTTGTAGCAGGTGCACAGCAACGAAATGCCTCTGCAATTTTTACATTGAAGTTTGTCACCTTTTTTATAAATAGGGCATATAATGAATTTTTAATATTCCATGAGCATTTGTTCCGTTTGCCATATGTCCACAATTAAGGAGTGCAGTGCGACTGCCACATCAGTACCTCCAGCTTTAAACAATTCCCCAGGAATTAAGTCTGTACCTGGTGCTTTGTTGTCCTTCAGGCACTATTAGCTTCTTCTACTTCCTGGAATTGATGGTGGGTAAAATTCCATCTCCCCAATGTTTGCATTCCACGGGGTGTGAGCAACAATTTCTCCTCCCTCTATCACACCACCAAGGAAACCATCGAAGTATTCTCGCCAGATAGTGTTAATTTTCTCTGGGTCACTGACAATTCTATTCTTTCTGTCTCTACATAGTGTTGTAGATGGTTTATATCCTTCCCTGAGATGCTTAAGATATTTATAAGGATTCCTTATTCTTCCATCTGCAAAGTCCTGCTCCATTTTAAGAAGCAGCCCGTTTTCAAAAGTTCTTTTCTTTTTTCTACATACTTTATTTGCCAGTCTTCTATTCTCTTCATATTCGTGCTTCCTTTCTCTAGTCCTACACTGAGAATCCTGTGAGCCTCATTCCTTCATGCAATACTCTCCCTGCATTACTCATCAAACCAGTCCTCCTGCCTCCGTCTCTCCTCTATTTCTAGCACCTCTCTGGCGGTCTCCAGGAGTCCGCACTTAAGGCTCTGCCATTTATCTTCCACTGTTGCTGCGACTGTACCCGTTCAATTTATTGCTCACTTTCCCAGCATATTCCTGTACCTTTTCTGGGTCCTTTAAACTCGCTGTGTTAAACTTTTCCTGCCTGCTGAGTCTGTCCTTCCTATACGTGGCCACCTTGCATCTTAACTTTATCTGCACCATATAGTGATCAGAACCAACTGACGCTCCTCTCCGGATTTTGACATCAATAATACTTGTAGCTGCTCTCTTATCTATGATCACACGATTTATCTGGTTGACTGTTTTCTCATCTGGAGCTACCCACGTTCCCTTATGGATATCACGATATGGGAATTGGGTTGAGCTGATAACCATATTCCTGCTTGTAGCGAAGTCGATCAGCAGTTCCCCGTTTCTGTTGGATTCATTGTGTAGACTGTGTCTACCTATGGTGCCAAGGTATGCATCTTCCTTCCCAATTTTTGCATTCATGTCGCCCATGATTAGTTTAATGTCATTCTTAGGGGTGGTGTCATATATTTTTTCTAGCAGTTGGTAAAATTCTGCTTTTATCTCTTTATCCTTCTCATCAGTCGGGCAGTGTAGGTTTATGATTGACAGATTGAAGAATTTTGTAGCCAATCTTATTCTACATATTCTCTAGTTGACTGGGTGGAAGTCTACTATGAGGTGTTTTAAGTTCCTGTCAACTACAAATGCCACTCCCAGTTCTCTTTTCCCTTTCTCTCTTCTGCTGTATAATACCGTATGAGTTTTAGTATCTCTTACTCTATTTCCCAGCCATCTTGTTTCCTGCACTGCTGCTACACAAATTTTATACCCTTTCAGCCCTTCAAATAGTTCCTTTTGTGCCCCTGGCCTGTACAAAGTTCTAACGTTCCACATTCCAAAAGACAAGTCCATATTCCTTTGCCTGAGTCGTTTCCGATAACACTGTCCTTTCCGAGTCTTATTTGATGGTTTCGTAACATCAGATTTTCCAGGACTGGGTTGTTAGCCCATAGCCCCCATCATATTGCTGTAAAGTAAACAAAAATAAAAAGGAACTGTACACCTCAATGGATTTACAATGCCCTGTAGTAGAGTTGACCAAGAAAAGCAAGCAAGCAGTGAAGTAACAATACTGATACATCAAAAATTAAAGTCGATCAATAGGTAGATTGGACAAAATACAAAATAGAAGGAGTCTTCGATTGTGAAACGATGAAATTGTTAAAGCATCAAAAGAGAATAAAGGCGCATCACTATTATCTAGAGATACGTATTGTAATATAATTTATTAACCAAGTATTAAAATTAATTCATTTGGCCTCAAGTTGTAGAGCCAATTTTGTAATATTATTTTACAAAATATAAAAATTAATAAAGAATGTCTCAATACTTCTGTTTTTTAATGGTTTTAATTTATTTTTTAATTAATTAAATTGTTGAATAATTATGAAATTCTATTTACATTCGCTTGTAGTTTACTCTCTCCGATTGCTCTTACAGTACATGACATTTTTATCTCAGGGCAGTATAAAATATTTAACATACATTGAAAGTCATTAGTCGAGGTAAGTTATAACATTGTAGTTGATACACATAAATTAATTATGTTGACATATAGTTGATATATGTTGATATATATATTTATGTTACATATTGATATGTTGTAGTTGTGGTTGTGGTATTGATATGTTGTATAGTGGGTTCTTGTGGTTATACAAAAGAAACAAGTCAACATTAATTAAATAAAACAAATTAATACACCATATAAAAAAATTGAAGGGCTTTTAACTTAACTTAAAGTAACAAAACATTGAATAAATTATTGTGAGTTCAAAACTTCGCCACCAATATCGCTGCGTCGTGCTTACTGTCACTCTCGGACTCATTCAGTGTCCATAAGTTCTCTCTCAAACTCATTGGTCAAATGCACATAGTAATCGAGGACGTTCGCCATCTTGGTGTAACCCACAAATTTGTCTATCAGATATTTGCAATAAAAATACAGTTTTTTCTCTATTCTTAGTACATAAGTTTATGTTCATCAACAATTAGTATATTATTGTGTTAGTGTAGGGTTGTTTCACTGTGTTAGTTTTTCTATTGCTTGTAATCACCAACGGTCAGTATACGCTTAACCTACTTTTAAAGAAACATAATTTTGGATATATCTCACCAACCGTCCACTGAGATATTGAAAACTATTTGTTATCTTCCTTTTATATATACTTCAGTATAATTATAATTCCCAGTGTTAATAGGTTTCTTGATTATCACACTATGATTTTCAACATTAATTTTATTATTCAATTAAAATTTTTTAGTCAGACTTCTGCAATACAATAGACTCTAACAATACTGTAGCTGCTACCAATAGACTACTTTCTTCTTTTTTATTCAGTTATACATATATAAATTGACAAAACTCTTGACCCCAAAATGTGCCTTAATAGAGTTTTTCCACAAATTTATAATTAATACAATCCTCAAAAATTCTAAATTTCCTTATTAACTATTATACTATAGAGTTTTAGGGACTGTGTCCATTAATTTAGTAAATCATAAGCACTGCTTAAGTATGTTAGATTGTTTAAATTATCATTTTATATAATCTTCATGTTATTCACTTTATGCCCCATAAAAGGTCTATTTTACTTTATAAATCTATACCTAAACACTGTTTTAATTCTATATTGTTCTTAAAACTATTTACAATTATATAGTACCTCTCAATAATCCTTCAAACATTTAATAATTGGTCTAGGGCCTATGACCCTTCTGTTGGATTATTTCATTACACATTATAAATCCCACATACTTTTACTTCTTACTTCTTACATCTTACATAGCCTATTTCACTTCATAATCCAAACACTAGTTTATTCTATTTCATTATTCAAGATTATATCTCTTCTTTACTGTATTCTAATTAACAAATCTTGCACTGACATCATATAAAATATTTCACTTTCCTTTAACTAGGCTCGTTATAATTCATCATATAAATTATATATAAATAATTCATTATTTAACAATCTTAATTTATTGTGTTTTATAATTCTTGTTATACTTTCTTAATAAAGTCAGTAACTTCTCCTCTTTCACATTATGTGTGCTTAGTCTATTATATTAATAGTATCTTAACTATTTCTATGAAAATAATAATTTCGTAACAGTTACAATGTTTGTTCTAGATTTGTACGCATTAGTACACTTTTTTTTCATTAAAACACTATATATTATTTTGTAACCTAATTGTTAATATGTAAACATTTATACTCTACATTTATCTATTTACATGTTACTGTATTTACATATTAGTATCAGACGAACTTCCTCTGGTTATAGGCAAGTCTTAGTCATTAAGGATTAGGTCATTGTCAATTGGTAATCTAGTTATTATATTTTATCTCATTTTCTTTACATTTAACTAACAAAATATTTATTCCTCTGTATGCATGACTAATTGAAATCTTTTAATGAATATGTTAGTGTTTTCCTTGATTCTTTAAATTCTATTTAATTGCATACAAGTGTAAAATAAAAATTTGTACATAGGCATATCAGAGTGAATTTTGAGGATTACTATATACTTACTTATGTAACGAAATTGTAATGTTACAACATAGATGAAGCTAGAGATATCTATAAAGAAAAAGGAAACAGAGCTAAGGGTTTAGTGAAACAGGTACACGATGAATCATGGCGTCAATTTATAGGGAGCACTGAATATGATATACGTAGAAGACAATTGTACTCGATATAATGCTAACAGTTAAGAACAAAAAATGAAAATGATACACCGAATTTAATAAAGTACCCTAATGTAAAAGGATAGATCACTATAAAGCTATCTGGTATAACGATGGTATGGAAACAGACCATTGTAATATAGATACAAACAACTTTGTTACCTGTGAGGGAGACTTAATGACAATTAAGTTGTCGAAAAGCAACAACACAGAATGGATTCAAAGGAGAATGTGTAAGTATAGGGGTACCTTCCTTAAACTTCGGTTATCAGGTTTTTATAATACGTGTTGAATTCTTAAAAGATCGGCTAACTCCTCGAGTGGTGTCTAATTTGAAGAAGGGGAAACGGAATGACTTTAATACCTATTTGATACTGTTTATAAAATATATGCAAGAAACCAAACCAATAGTCTCCAGACTATTTCCAACCATCGTGTCTTGAAGGAATTAAACGGCTTCAGGAAGAGCAGATCTTGTACTGACAGCGCTTTAATATTACACAAATCATTTAGAGACATCGTGAGTTCAATAAGGAAAAAATGTACCTTTCATTGACTTTGAGAAGGACTTTGATAGAATAAATAGACGTTTTTTGTGGCAAGTGTGACAAGAAACTGGGAATACCCAAAATTTATAAGAGCTATATAAGGCCTATTTAACGGTACAAGAATAGCTATTAAAAATAATTGTTGCACATATCAAAAATGGTCCCTTTTATGCACTTCCGTGAGTAGGTTTCCTGCCGCGCGTTTCTTTGCGGCCCGTTTTATAAAACACCGGAGGCAAGTGAGGCCATTATGCACACGCGCGGCAAAAATCATAACGCGCGTTCTAAAAAACATGCCGCCCTACTCTAGAGTACGCGTTACAGAAAGTCTTGCCGCATGTGTTGTAAGTACATGTGTGTAAATTGGTGCTTTTATGCAAACGCGCGGCATACCGGGTCGCCCGTTCCCACGGCCTCAGTACAGCTAAATTCTCCTACAACACACATAGTTTTCCTTTCTAGTGATTGGTCAATAACTACAATAGTGATGTTTAATTACGCAAAAAATAATTATTTTTTGACAATGAAATATGCTATGATGAAAATATAGAATAATATTATTTTATTTCTGTTCAGATTATTTGATTATTACTATTAATTAAACTGTTGCCAAACAATTTGGAATTAATTGTATGACTTAATAAATGTTCATAAAACAAATTTCATTCTTATTCAAATGTGACGCTAAGCAAAAAAATACTTAAATTATTTAGAACAGTAACTTATTTGTATTTTTGTAGCATTATATATGTGGAATTACTTTTCTGTTAGCTCTCACTGTGTTTAACTTTTGTAATATAATCTTGTGTTCAATATTGTTTTAACTTAAAAATTGCTTTTAGGATTTCCATGTTAAGATTTAATATGGTGTTTCAGTTTTCACTCTGTTTATTAGAGTGCAAATTAGTAAATTAACAAAAACGTCAGTAGTAAAAATAATTCCAGATAATATTGAACAATTAACCGAATAGTACATGTACTTATTTTTGTACACTGTCATACTACACCTGATAATTAAACAGAGTTAGCTACCCTTGTATTCTTAGATTAAATTTTATTTAGTATTTTTTCTTAGATCAAATTTAATTTTATGTACGTAACTCATCTGATAGTTATTGCCAGCATTTCCTGCGGAATAAATGCCAACCCTGTACTAAATCCTGTCTCATTTGAATCATTTCTGGCATTTACTGACAAACTCCATCAAATGATGCCACAGACATTCGAAAAAATTAAAAAACGTCTCTCCGTCTTTCCGTAATTTTCCATAGAGTTCCATGGAATGCCCCGTCAACAAAACGACTACGGTCGATGGGATGAACACCCCATCGTCTTTTCCGTCGTTGTCGATTCGCGTAATACAGCGCGAGCGGATCCATCTTCCAAGAGCAGTACCAAATGAATGTGAGAGAACGTATACAGAGGTTGGCAGCACTCCTTGCTGCGCGGCAGAAAACCTTGTCGCGCGAGTGCATAAAAGAGGCCTTACAAAACGCGCCGCAAAATAACTCGCGGCAAAAAACCTTTAAGAGCGAGTGCATAAAAGGGGCCAATATCGTTTCAATAAAAATATTAGACAAGGGTATACAGTACATCACTTACTCTTTTTAACGTTTGAAACTACGATTTAGTAATGAAATGGAAACCTCCAGTGACCCTGGCTCCAGAGGACTTCTTCTGGCATTAAGATAAATTCATCACCATCGTCGACATCATTATCATCATCGTTATCATCATCAGCTAAAGACGATCTGTGGCACAATCAATTGTATTTTAAAAATCAAGGTAGGTCGAGATACAAAATTAAATTTTACAAAGTTATGGCGGGCTTTATACTGTACTATGGGTGTGATTTATGAACGACAACCAAGAATAAAATTCAAACCTCAACAATGACATGCTTAAGAGGAGTTAAAAAATACTCTAAAGTTGGTCATATAAAGAATAAGGTCATAAGATAAGAATAATAAGTTTTTACCTTAAAACAACGGTGGAAAGAACTCTTAAAATAATTTAAAAAATACTGGCCTAATAAGTCTGGAAATATAGGAGTCAGGTGTGTGGTTTTATATCCAGGAAGAGATGGTTAGAGGATGTTTGAAGGCAGGACGGGCACCACCTTGCCTATTCCGCGATTTAAAGCTGATTTTCTTACAGCATAAATATTTTTTATGATATTTAATCCCATGTTGATATTTTATAATTCAATAGAATAATGTTTTGTTTCCTCATTGTTCAAAGCAAACCTCATTTGAAAACGTTGTATAACAATCACACAGTAAAATCTATGGCATGTTCACCCATGTTGAATGTTTATATAAAAGCATAATTTATTGAGTTTAATGTCTACACTGTTTTATATCACCACTATATTATATGTAGAACGTGATTGTTGCGGTGAGTGGCCAATTGACTATCCGTAAAGTATCATCAGTGACATAAGTTTTTATACAATCTAAACACAAGAGTCTGACGAGAAATTTGTGCTAAGCCTATTGACATGCATCTCCGCGAGAGGCGAGTAACGTGGCCATTAAGGACTGTTACAAACCTTTTCTATAGATTTATCCGACCGTACTCCGCAGTTCTGAAATGTATCCCATCAGAGTGCTGTTCAGCTTGTCCGTAACAAGTACTGTTATCTAAATAAAGAGGCATTTTATTCACAAACATGGAATGTTAAAACTGTTTGCGATTGTGTCATTAAAAGTTGAGGGTATACGGCTTATTCTAGGGTGCAGTAAATTTGAAATATAACACAAAATATGTTTGGACTAAAGGGAATTTGTAATAAAATTTATTTACGAAATAAATATTTAATATTTACGAAATGTTAGATAATATGATTATAGCAACAGATGATAATTGTTTTATACTTGTAGAACACAATTTATTTGTAAATTTGTGTATGTAAGAAGTTAATGACATTCAGAGGCAGTCATTTCAGAAAGCAGTGGTATTTTCGGTTAATTTATTAGGCCAAGCATCGTTGTTAGTCAAATAAGCGTTTCAGTGATTTAAAATAGACTGCGTATCCTTTTGCAGTTTTCCAGTTTTAATTATTTGAATGTACTGACTTCCATGGACGCTTATGAAACAAAATTAATTTGTGATTGTTGGTTTAATTTCAATCATTAAGCAACGCTTAACTGTAAGCATAATCATATTAAGCATAAAGTGTTTATGTTATCTGGCCTAATGGATGAAAGTTCGCATTGTACCTAACCCAAAAAGTGTGAAAAATAATTGTATAACCTTTCGTCTGCATAAAGTTTGTATCAGACACCATTCGGTGCCGTCTGCTCTCTGTACCTCTAACCCTTCTAACCATCATGCACTCACGGGTGCATTACAACCTATACAGAACGCAACTTATTGAGTGCGCCCGTATCACTATTATAAATATTAGTTTCGAGATACATACACGTAGGTTATATGTATGTACATATGTATTGTTCACCTCATGTATTGATGTTAACAGGCAAAGTAGCATGGATTACACAGCAGTAATTCTTGTACGTAATGTCAATAATGTGGGTTGTTAATGATGCGGCCCGTGGGACCAAAAAATGTGTTAATAAGAAGAATGATCCGTTACGTGAGGACCAAAAAGGTTATGTTGAGATTCGGTCGAGTGGACCAAATAAAAATGTGTTGAATGTCGGCACGTGTGCTGTAAGATTTTTTCCATCAGAAGGAATGAAGCTTGGTGTGTTATCGCCAGGATGCAGAATGATAAAGATAGTGGACTGTATTAATACATTTATTAAGTTTCCCTTTTTTACACTCAACTCATAGTACTAAGGTTGGCTTATTCTGAAGATTAATTTTGAATATACCGATTCGTAAACGAAGCTACATTTTGATTAGGCACAAATGCGTGCCACTCAGCTACATTGAAAAACGTTAAGGCCTAAGGCCTAAATAATTGTCGCGACAACAAGAAAATGAAAACGACAGAATCAGGCAGCAAACGTGATGACGTCCGCTGCCAGCCAAGGCTCGTGGAACTGTAACTGTTGTAAAAACATGATAAGAACGATTTGAAAGCGTACAGATTAGCCAACCTATGAATGCAAAAATTACCACACTACTGTCCATGGGTAGTATTTAAATAAAATATTCATCTATATGCAATAGACACTAGACTGGTAACTTGAAGGCAAGTAGCGTGTAGAACAGTAATTTATGTAGGCCTAAACTCAAAATTGAGGTGTTACAATATTTTCACGTCACTTAATCCCCCCCATAAATTTTATAACTTCCATCTTACGTAGGTTATTACTTCCGTCCTCTTTACTTTAAGACTTTACTGGTGTCATTTTTCGCACGTTTATACAGATAACATAAATAACATGTATAATTTAACTAATTGTAGCTACTTATTGTATAATAATTTATATAATTTTGTAGTGCACTGTGTTAATAAATGGTGTATTAATAAAAAGTAAAGGGGCATCTGTAAGTTAATGAACATGCGCTTATAATGAACCAGCGGAAACGTAATGATTTTGACAGGCACTTTAATGTGTTTCCCGCGCATGTGTCTTATTTTAATGTAACAAAGAAGACACGAAGTTAAGCGTCCAATTGGGGGATAGTTTACGTATTCACAAATATCCCCGAAATTCGAGCTTTTTATGTTACTTATGTAAATAATTAGAATTAATATTCTCTCAAAATACTACTTACGTAGTTAACATTCATTAATATATGACTTCTACAGTTGCTGTTAAAGCATTGTAAGAGGATAGTATTATAAACAAAGACCACAGTTTCTTTATAAGGTGTTTCACTTATAAAAATGCACAGCTGTCAGTCTGTCACTTGGGGAGCTTTCCTCTGACAACATAAAACCTATTCCTGGAAAATAGGTTCTTATAAAATTATTAAGAATATTTATTATTATTTTCGTATAATGAATTAAATTTTTAGGACTCATTTTAAGAATAACAAAAAGCGTATTAAGTGTTAACTTAATAATAAATTTAAACTTTGAGCAAATAAACAATAAAATGGAAATGATTATACAACGTTGAAAAATCTAAACAATTCTAGATTTCATCTACGATAAAATTGAAAATTGTACTACCTTAGACATGAATATGCCTATATCTGTCTATGTCTACTGCATCAATGATTACACCTAGAAATGATTAGACAAAATTATTATTTACTGCAGTGCAGTATAAACTAGATTTCCCTAAAATTATATAATAGAGTCAGTAAATAAAGTAAAATTTTGTATTCAATTTGTAAAGACAATTAATTTTAAATATTGAAACTACGACAAAAATATTGTTTTATATACATTTTCGTTACAGACAAACGTTTTCAGTAGAATGAATAGAAGGAATGTTTCTAACGATTAAGTAATTTCATATTAGATCTAAAACTAAATATATACTTAACTTAACATTCCTAAATAATGATCGTTTCTAGACGTTTGCAAAATGTGCTGACTTTTGAAACAAAATGGAACTAAACAGAATCAAAATCTGGGTTAACTACATTTTTGCACAAGTTTTTTTAATGGCTCCTACCTTTTCTACAGTTCAGTTTGAACTGACAGTTATATCCTTTACTAAACGAAATGGTGCCGAGAGTAAAAGGAAACCACAGGATTTAGTTTAAACCGTATGCATTCCATGCGAACCAGTTTTCATAGTGTGTTGTTTAAAAATGTTATCTGTTAGTAATAAACAATGTTAATGTTTTGTATGCCATAGCGCAACTAGGTCTTATCACCATATGAGAAGCTAGTAACATAACGTTTTATTAAGGTACGTTTGGTTAAATAGTGTAATTCTCCTATTGTGTTATGAATACTGAAAAGCACATGCATTGATAAATCGGTAAGTTAAAGCTTAATTTAGAAGTGTAAGTTTCATAATTTCGTAATACAAAATTCTAAAAAACAAGTGAGTAATCAATTCTAATAGAATTCTTCCTGAGATGAAACTATAAAACATAAGGACGATGCTTCTCAGTTGCAGCTTTGTAACTACAAAACCCTGCGACAAAAATTTCAACGTTCAAACTAACATTCGTACATTATTTACCATAAAACATACACCGTAGTTTATCACTTAGTCATAGAGCCTTAAAAATTTGGTGCAAAATATTAAAGTATATTTATAGATGAGGCCAAATGTACCAATTAATAAACTTTTGTCATTTTATCGATTTAAAGATAGGATAATTCTGAACTGAGGAATGTGCAACTTAAGATACTTAAGAGAAATCAACCAATAAAATTATTATTTTTAGGTAAATACCAACACATCCATGATATCTAATTAAAACATATTTGCTTTCCTCACCATCAGGGAAGAACAATTAAAATTATTTCTAAATGTTTTTCTTGTTTCCAAAAATTATATTAAACTTCAGTACTAATACTATTAAAATATTTAGCTGTATATCAACGGCGCAGATAAACTGCTGGAATAATGGATAAAATAAGTTAATGTGGAATAGATATATTAATTATATTTACTGATTTATTAATTTTTAATTTTCCATCTGGAAAGTGTCTCGTCTTTAGAAGTGTCAAAATACATTGTTCCTATTTTGTTTTGTGAATCACAGAGTATACTGCTTGCGTGGAAAGATTGTTTCGACCCCGATTACTACCCGTGTCACGCGAATGTGCCCAAGTGTAGCGTCCATGTACAAAATTTATCGTCTAACCTTCAAAAGTAAGTATTTCTATCCACAACTGACATTCCACTATATACCATGTGCAACTGCAAAACAACGAACAAATACATTAAGACTATATGTTCTTCCTAAACAACTGACTCCGTATCTTCCTAAACAACTGACACTATAAAGAAACCAGTATATAAACAACCAAGGTTATAAATATCTTGCACTTGCTGAATAATGAGGATTTAATAGCAGACATCTCTATTAGTGTGGAGAAATACTTTATCAGTATCAAATGTCATTCACAATTCATATTAAAAATCAATATTATTTCGTACAAATATTAGAATTACAGAATTTTTATGAAAACTTGAATATTTTGCTTATTTACATTTAGAAACACTCTGGCTGGAAACATATCATGTGATCCGTTTGGAATGGCGGGTCTTTCCTAAAACCACCGTACAAGGACAAGTATAACCAAAAACGTTTATTGTACTAACACAATTAAATACCTATCAAGTACTTAAAAATAAAATTATGTATAATTAAATCATATTTGAAATGTAATATTGATTAAAACGTCAATATTTCAAAATATTGTAACGTGACAGTTTTCACCTTCCATAAACAATTTATGATTTAACACCCAATGATCACCAAAAACCCCTTTCTATTAAACGTAACTATTAACAAACCATTTGAAGTAGACTGAATACAGAAAATTTGAATAATAAAGCTTAATTATTAACGTATAACTATTTTCCCCCATGACTACAAGAAAGTACAAATTCAATAAGAAAGTACAAAACAAACAGAGCCTAGACCACTTAGGTTAGGTATGATGTCAATAACATAATTTATGTTCATTAATTATTATGTAGTTAGAGGTTTTGTGTTAAGTTATTAATTATGTTTGTATTAGTAACATATAAGAGTTGTTTAATAATAAATAATCTGCCCAAATATTTAATAAAAGACTAAGAAAACAAAAGAAAATGAAATTGACACTCAAATGTAAAAAAAATTCTGTGTGTAAAAGTGACATACTAGATACAGTGAGTGAGAAGTGACACTAAGTACAAATTAAGTGCTTCATATTAGTTTAAGAGTATCAATAAACTCTAAACAAGTATATAAGCGAAAAACTGACATAAATGTAAGATCTACTAGGGACATGGTTAATGTGAAGTTATATTGTAGATTGCATCTAACAAACTTTGAACACAAGTTAACACTTAATACTTGGAGCAAAAGATGGATTGAATATTTTCTTTTTTGTTTGTATGATGTTATTATAATTTATATGTGTTATGTGCTGTCATTAATGAAAATAGTCATAGTTTTCTACATATGCAGGTTTCAAGTATTAGTGTCCATACTATGTACACATAGCAGGTTTATAATATTAAAGGATTTGTACCGAGTCTTGGCTTAGATAATGTAAATGTATTTTGTATTTAATGATGGAGAGAATGTTTTCTATGGAAGTTATGGTACTTAATTTATGGTATTGAATTGTATAAACTAAATGTCAGTCTTTAAACAGAAAGTTATTAAATATTTTAACAGTAATCTATTAATTTATTGTTGTATTGGAGTGTTAGTGGTCTCAATGACCTGAATATGGCTTGTAATGCCGAAAGCGCTCGTCAATACCAAAGACAATATAGTGGTTTGTATTGACTTGTAATACATAGTGTCTCAATGACTTGTAATGTTGGTAAATGACCTGAAGATGGCTTGACTGCCGGAAGCGCTCGTCAATACCAAAGACAACATAGTGGTTTGTATAAAATTAGTAGTAGAAATATTGGAGAGGTTGGTAAATGACCTGAAGATGGCTTGACTGCCGAAAGCGCTCCTCAATACCAAAGACAACATAGTGGTTTGTATAAAATTACTAGTAGAAGTAATCTATTACACTAACTTTTAAATGTTAATTGTATACTATTGTTTATGCTTTTCAATTTTCATAATGTTAGTTTTAATGTTACAGTTAATGAGATTTTATGTTAATAACTAAAAATGTTGTAATAAGTATTTTGTTTAGTAACTAAATTAATGTTCACACCATTAGGAGTCAAATTGGCAAGCATCTCACATTATATTTTATTGTTTATGTTAACTGTTTGTAAATTCAGATAGGATTTAGTATGTGGTTTTCGATATTGTATTTTAGTAATTTAATAGTGCAACCAAAATATGGCTTGTGAGATATCAAAATTGTCAGCATCAAACAGTGATTTTAGATATACCAATGTATTTTGAATTAAATTTTGCATAAGTTCAGGGTTTTTGAACGAAAAATCAACTCGTTATTCTAGCAAGAATCCAGGCTGGTGAGTTAACAATGTCAGTCTAATCGAGCCAATCAAAAATATTTATATTTTTTGACAGGGACGCCAGCGAAATTGTGAAAAAAACGTCATTCGTCTGTTGAACGTGGTTGTGTACAGATATACTCACCGTAGTAATTCATATCAAAAAAGTTAATAATCGAACCCAAGACAGGTTAGGTTGAACCAAACAGTGTTTAGAAGAAACAGTGTATTTCGTTGAATTATATTATTGAAGAGTTAATTAAAGTGAAATAGTGAAAAACAGAAAATCAGTCACAAATATTATTAATTTGTGAGATAAAAACAATTTTATATTAATATAACCCGAAATTCACTAACCATAAAGACACTTATTTCTGATGAACTTTATTGATCACTCTACACACGAGAACGTATAATCACACTATTTTATGTAAATTTTGGTACTAGTAATCATTTATTGGAGAGAATCAAGCAATTTATTATATTTTCAACTCGTTCACTTCGAATCGAAAGAAGTCAGAACTTGACTAAACCTAGGTCCGCCACATTTACGAAATTTGTGTTGCTAACTGTTAAGCTGATTAACCACATTAGAATAAGATCCAAAAATATTGTAATTATTTTGTACTTTCATTTGGTATTTTCGTAACATTAATATTTGTAGTCAAAGGAATCCACTAATATTGATAAAATTAAAATAAATATAATATTTTTTTTTAATTATTGCGATGAGTCTTGCCAACTTTCACACAACTCAACTAGTATAGCCAAGGGTAATTGTATGTGTTGTATGTTATAGTTAGAAATTAAGGTAAATACTAAGGAAATAAAATACTTAAACTTTCCATTTTGAAGAGAGTGGTTAATTTATAGTTAGTAAAATTTAAAACTTCAAAAAAAAAACTACTTACTCAAAATCCTTATTTTCATTTATACACATCAAATCATAATAATTAAGTCATTTCAACGTTGACACCCCGAAATTAAGACCAACCCAGATTAATTCAAGAGTACAACAATAAATAATATACATCCACGATAAATAAAATAATTAATAAAATATCATGTTATATAGTTTGGCTCCAACAACGTGACAAATGGTGCCAATCGTACAACTCTTCGTTTTTTGGTGACTGGCTGGCGAAAACGCTGTGATGGATGTTTCGCCCGAGCCGCGCTGAGATGCTCGGTGGCTGCGCACGCTGTTCGTGGCGTACTGCAATCCTCCTCTTCTTTCGGCATCGGTTTGTAGAGTCCGCTGCCGGCCCAGCGACGTCCATCGCTGGTTCATCACAGGGCAAAGAATGCAAAGAACGTCCGTTCTACTCTTCTTCCTGTTCCTTTCGGTTGGCTGCGCGTCGACATCGTCCGATAGAGGAGAGGCGATGAAGTGCGTCCGATGGCGTGGCGACAGAGTGCGCCAAAACTACGCTCTGGGCTGTGCGGTTGTGCATCGCAGAGACGAACCGCTCGGTAACTGAGTTCCGAGTTACCTTCTGGAGCTCCTGCCTCGTGGCCCTGCCCAAGTAGGGCGTGTGCTCCGTAGCAGGCCGATTCTCGGCTGTTGTGCTAGCCTACACTAGCGCAGTATACACCGAGGGCGTTTCTACGAATCACCTGGAGGTATACGGTACCTGCCCAGCCCAGCCACGAGAGGATTGTCTGAGAGCCTCGCCGCGCATACCATTTGCGTGCAAGCCGACTGAATGTTTCGTCTAAGGAGTGGACGCCAAGTCCTCTCCTTAGAAGGCGTGAAGAGAAGCGACGGGGGACTTTGGCCGCTAGCCGAAGACCCCTGTCGAGGACGCTCTGCAACTTCTTTTTATGGATTGCGGCGAGGAAAAGAACGTGCCGACGATCATCTTGCCCAATTTCCTGCTCATGGCTGAGCTGATCAGGAGTGGAAACAGTAAGCTCAGACGAGCGGATGCTCGCTTAAGAGCTGTCTGAGAGTGGATACGTCAGGTGAGCCGACGGTCGAGGTGTAATCCGAGGTACTTGACCTCGTTGGACCAGCGCAAGTACGTTCTGCCGATACGTAACTGCCTAACAGGGTGCTTACGTCGCTTCGATAATTTGACGCCTACACTCTGGGTAGCGTTGAGTTGCACTCTCCAAATTTCAGTCCAGTCCCCGAACGTGTCAAGCTGGTACTGCAGTCGTAAGACGGCTTTCTCTATATGACGATTTGCCGTAAATACGGCCGTGTCGTCCGCAAAGAGGGCCACCTGGACTCCAGGCTGTCTCGGCACGTCGTTGACGTAGAGTGAGAACAGGAGGGGGCCAAGAACACTACCTTGAGGGACGCCGGCTGTGATTCGTCTAACTCTCACGCAGAAGGTCCTCTCCGTCAGAAAGTTAGCAACCAGATGGAGGTAGCAGTCCGGGAGCTGGACTTACCTAAGCTTGAATAATAGGCCATCATGCCATACGCTGTTGAAGGCTTTTTCAACATCTACGAAACAGCCAACGGTCCGTTCTCTCCGACACCCGGCGTCCGTGATGTATTCCACCATTCTCATCAGTTTATGAGTGGTCGAATGCCCCAAACGGAAGCCGAACTGTTCGGGGACCAGCACGTCAAAGTTAAGTAGATATTCTCGCACACGACGCTGCACGAGTCGCTCAAAAACCTTGGACGTAGCGGAGAGTAGGCTGATAGGCTGGAGGTTGTCAAGGCGGGAAGCATCCTTTTCCTGCTTCGGGATCACGGTGACCGTCGCCTTTTCCTCCATTTCTTGGGAAAGTAGGCCTGTCTGAGACACGCGTTGAACAAATCAGTCAAGAATTGAACTCCAGGCTCCGGGAGAAGTCTTAGAGCGGTGTTCGTGACACCGTCCAGGCCTGGAGCTTTTCTTGGCTGAAGGTCAGCGAGCCGATCTGAGACCTCTTCCAAAGAAATGGGTCCGGGCTCCGCCGTGATCGGAAGAGATAGAAAGTCTTCCACAGCCATCTCGACTTGTTCGTCGACGTCCCAGTCCATGGGCGGGTTGGGAGCGAACTGTCGCTCAAAACACAAGCCCAAGTACTCGGCCTTCTCCTCCGGGGGACCCAGGAGTCGTCCGAACGGTCCAACAATGGCGGGGAGTGGAGGTCGTCGCCTCCGAACCCATCATTGCGGAAAGTATTCTGTACGGGTGACTGTGCGGGTCCGCATCCCCCGTTCGGGCTACAGCGAGTTCCCAACAGCTACGTCGGAACGCCTGAAGACTGCCACGCAGTCGTCCGGTGAGACGATTGAATGCTGCCTTATCGGCCGGATCACCAGTCCTCTGCCAACGTTTCCGGAAGTAATTCCTCTCGCTGGCGAGAAGAGAGACTTCCTCAGGGATGCGTTGGTAGTCATGCGTGAAACTAGATCGCGTACGTGAAGACACGCCTATAGCCTATAGCCGAGAAGAATTACCGCTACTGCTTCGTCTAGGAGGCGAACGGAATCGAGTGGGCCCGCTGGCGGCAATTTACGGCACACAGCCGGGCCGTAGCGGTCCCAATCGATAACCTTCTTCTCGTCTCGTGCATAGGCGGGCTGGGTAGCGACGTGGACCAAGATGGGGTTGTGGTCGGATGTCAGCTCCGTAAGCGAGAATACCTCGACCGGACCGACAATTCATTGGGTTACCGCAATATCCAGAGCATCGGGAGCCGCGTTAGATAGCGTCGGAAACAACGTGGGTTGCGCTGGACCAATCACCATCGCCCGGCGCGATTCAACATATCTGAGCAGGCGCTTACCGTTCGGAGTAGACAAGCGACTATTCCAAACGCGATGCTTGCAATTCAGATCGCCGACCAAAATTACCCTTCGGAGGGAATCGAAGATGACGTCCAGGTCGCCGACAAGGAGTTCAGCGCGATGGGGCTTGTATGCTGAAACTACGAGGACGCCGCTAAGAGCTCCGTGTACCTCAATGGCGGTGGCCTGTAGGTTAGTACGCTGCGGCAAAACGACACGATGATGACCTATAGAGGTCCTCACCGCGATCTCCGTGCCGCCTCCTTGCCGGCCAACTCGGTCATCCCGATAGACCACGTATTCGGTAATCGAAACCGGTTCGCCGGTGTCAGGTGGGTTTCTGTGAGGAGAAGTACGTCGGGTTTGAACCGAGCCAGGAATTCCAGAAGGTCGGAATGTTTGGAACCGATGGAGTTAGCATTCCAGGCTACGAGCTAGAGGTCTCGTCTAAGGGCTCGGTTCATAGAAGACCTGTGACATTGCAAGCTTCCACCAAGAGCATAAACATCTCAGTTGGGTCAGCAGTTTGCAGGTGGTCTCGGATGGACCTGAAGGTGGATGCGACTTTCTTGAGGTCGTAGCCGGACAGAAAGTCGCGGACGAACTGTGCGTCATCGGTAGTGACGGACTGGGCGGTTTTCCTGGAAACTGAGGCCGCGTAAGAGCGACCAGGCTTAACGGCAGATCGGGTCGTGCTGGTGGAAGCTACAGGACCAGGGGCAGTCGTTTTTGAATTTGCGACAGGAAAAGTACGCTGCTGCGCTTCGTCGGACTTATACCGGGAAGCAGGACTTTTCTTGGGCTGTGGGCAGGCAGGAGCTCGGGGCCGAGCATTCGGTGTGGTTATCCCTATTGTTTTAGGTTTTGTTTTGCCTGCTCGCGGATATCGCGGAGGTGGTAGTGGTGGCGAGGCTACCTCTGGTTCAGAGGCGGGAGTTGGTGGTTTCGCGGAGGTGGAGAGTTGATTCTCCAGCTCCAATACCGAGATATTGGCTACAGGGCGTGTCTCTGCTGCGGAAGGCGACTCGGTACGTTTCTGTGCCTTGGTAGGGGCTGGAGGTGGAGCCGGAGAAGGCTCGCGCCGTGCCGGTGGTGCCTTTGGTGGCGGCTTAGCCTGTACTTTATGCTGATTCTGTGTTTGGGGCTGCAATACTGGCTGCCTCGGCTTCGGGAGGGGCCACTGCGGCTTTTGTTTCCGCAGGAGCTCCGCCCTGTATACCGGCCAGTTACTGTAATTGGCTGCATGGCCTTCGCCACAATTGATGCAGCGATAGTGGGACTTGTCTGCCACAGTGCAGGCCTGCGTGGAATGTCCCAAGGAACAACGTAAACAGACCGGGGCACTGCGACAGACGTCGGTATGATGGCCGAACCGATGGCACCGATGGCACTGCGCAAGAATGCCCGGGGGGCGACTGGATTACACCCTGACGTGGAAGCCAAACAGCCGCGTCAGGTGGAATATCTTGTCTGCAGCCTCGCCCTTCTCGAGGTGGAGACGGACGATAGGGAGAGAGAGTCGGTTCTCAGAATTGGTGAACAGGCGGAAAATTGCCTGCACCGGGTAACCGAGTTCTCGGAGTTGCAAAAGGATCTCCTAGGGATCGGTGTGCGCGTCAAGCCCACGCAGAATTACAGCCAAGGGCTTGACTCGACTTGGGGAAAAGGTATGATATTGTAGTTTATTAACCTGCAGAGAGGCCTCGACCAAACACTGGTCCTCGATCCGACGGACGACAACCACGACCGTGTCACGGCCAAGCAGCTTAAGTTCGAGTTCGTCGGCCGACAGGCCGTGGGCCGTGGTCAGCCGCCTGTATAAGGCGGTGACATTGGACATCCCGGGGACGAACAGGGGCGCCGCACGACCAACAGCGGAAGCAGCCGGAGCTGCCCCCAAAGTACTCGGAACCGCAGCCTGTTGGCCCTGAGAAGGACCGATGTCCATGGCCTAGGTCCGAGAGGAAGCGGATTCGGTGGAATGGTTCCTCATCGGCTTGTTAGCTGGGCGTCTACTCTGACCAACGGTCACGAAGTCGTCCGACTCGTCCACCGGGATCTGAGGTAACGGGTGAGGAAGAGGATCGTCCGTTTCCATCGCTCGAGGCAAATCAGGCGAGTCGCCCGCGTGGGGCAACGCAGAGCCGAGCGACTCGACACTCGTGCCGTCGCCCGTAGTGGGCATGCTGGCCGAGTGTGGCCGCCGGACAGAGACTGCTAGGCAGTCCCTGCCAGACGCCAGGGATCTTGGGTCCGGCCGAATCCGGGTAACCCACGCTACTTCCCTGCTCACGGCGATACGGGAGGAGCTGGGCTAACGACCAGCTTCGTTAGATACCAGTCCTTACCTAGAATGGTGTCCACTGGTCCCTTTACCCCGGCGATATCCAAGGTCGCTTACCACTGGTGGGGGCTCGCAAGGATCGTCGGGGCAGCGCTACCTAACAGCCGTGGGTAGGTTAGGGAAAAGCATTGATGTTCGGCACTCACCAAGAGCCCAGAGCAGTCCTCTTCTTTCCAGGCCGGTGAGATATTTGCCGGCGTCAGGTGGCCCTAATAAGGATCTTCTGCCAGCTGCCACTTGTACCAGCTACTTAGTTCACCGGCAGCAGCTCGCTCCTGGTTCTTCTTTCCCGAAGAAACATGGTATTCCTCGTCCTGGCGGAGAGGCAGGAGAATGCAGCAGAGCAGAGCAGATCTGAGGAGGTCCTTTCAGTCCGAAGTCTGTGCTGGAAGTCCAGTGCACTCAGAAGTCGAAGTGCGAAGTGAAGACCAAGTCATTGCCCCAAAAAGTTCTTGCGCCGCTCTTTTTATGCCCTGGCCGGGATGCCTGATTGGCTCGCTGCGTACTCGTCAGGTGTCACGTCTCGGCTGATGATCCCTGATTGTCTCGCTGCGTATTCGTCAGGTGTCACGCGCCGCCAGGTTTTCGCGGCGCCTCTCGGCTGGTACCGGGGATCAGATGTTTGCCTCGCTGCCGGCACAACACACATAGACAGTTACATACCCACACGTTTTCTTGTGGATTATTCCCCATGTTAATATTCAGTATATTTTACGGATGACGATCTGAACGTTATCTGCTTGCTTACTTTTGTGGTAATATGTTATATTGTATCATACGGTATCATATTATCGTAATTTCCACATATCATGTTTACTTTTTTGATAGTATTATTTAAATAACGACAGTCTGTAGTTGAATAAGTAAGCGATAACATTCTTACAGCTACCATTACAATTGTCCTATCTGAACCTTTTTGTTAAATGAAATAATCTGCGTAAAACTTGCAGACAGAAGTAGCAGGATTTAGATCATAATAATTACAAAAAGTAATATGCCTGTATACTAAACAGACTTATGTTCATGTAAAATATTCCGTACTGTTCCCGTGCACAATATGTCGTTTATTCTCAGAGTCAATAACACGTGTTACGCTCTGATGCTGGGGACCGCTAATGATTGTTTAACTAGGAGACTATCAAAAAGCAAGTAGGTCTAACTGTAAATCAATTGTAGACTGAATCCTTGTGGCGAGAAGTAGAAGCGGAGTTTATCTTACTTCCGCTCCTTAAGCTGCCCTCTACCGGAAAACAAAAGTTGAAACAAGCTGAGCGCCTAACGCGTTGTTGATGAATAGGAACATGTCGATCATTTATATTCTACTTAAAGTTTTATTAAACTTTTTTTGACAATTTTCGGAATGAAATAGTGTCAGTAAAGTTAACTACACCACCGATATATCATTTTCATAAAACTAATATTTTCCAAGTATCCTTCGCCAGACATATTCCAACTTAAAATAATAACAACAACATATTAAATAATAATAATAATAATAAACCTGTTTTGATCATTCTGGAAATGAAGTAGTATCAGTAACGTTAACTATAATTAAGATAACAACATTTTTATAAAGAATAGTAGCGTTCAAGTATCAACAGTGTTTAGCGGTATTTAAACTGTATTTTAGACCGATGTACATTAAATTTGGACTCGTAGTGAAAGCAACATTAGAACTTTCTCCGGTGCAATCCATTCCTACAACCAGACCTGAATATAAATACAGATGTGCATAATGTTGTGTGACTAAATACGTTTTTTTGTTACCTCAACAATGTTTTCGGTTAAAAGTATGTCATTACAAAGTTTATGTATTACAAATATTATTTATATGTTTGTAGTATTTCCATATCTGTTATAAGTGTTACTTTAATGTTATAGTGCACGATATGCTATGGGTCGCTTGACACAAGAAGTTATGCTTAGTTTCGTCGTGATCGTAAGTTAATATATGATAATTCATAGCGTTTTGTGAGGTTTGGACATTAATTAGACACAATTTTAAAACATTGTTCTTATTACAGCCTGTTTAGGAGTAAAGCAGAAATTATTATTTAGAAGGTGTATACAAATAAAAAGTGTTTTGTTTTGTGTGATATGCTTGTACGTGTTATTTGAAAAATTATATCAATTACACGTACAGACCTACACTTATTTTCGTGTTAATAAGATATTACTCTATATCATACACGCTTGTGCTCATTGTATATTTATTAACTATTTTTTTGTTACTGGGAAACAGGTATTCACGACGACATAAAAGTTTTCTTCAAACAAATAAAACTGTTTCTAAGATTTTGCGGTTAATGACCAACCGTCACGAAAACTTTATTTTACAGAAGATATCAAAGAAGTGTCCTTTACTGTAGCCACCTCTGACGTATACTATATTTACATTATTATCAGAGTTACAATTAAAAATACTGTATTACAATTGTAAATTTTACAATATTACAATCGTTTTTCAGAGAAGCAGCTGTAGTCGTGTTAGAGGAGTATATAGTAGTGGCGCAGTCATTTAAATGCTACATACATATACGTGTATCGTGTGCATAATTAAACAGAACTAAATGGCCATGTAAAACATACAGTACTACGTTAGATAAACCATATCTAAAACGGGTGTAAACAGATCAGTGAACTCTTGTTGATGCTTTCACGGAACAACAGGTGCAGACAAAGCAAGTGGAGCAGAGGTAATTAATTCCTGTTGGTTGACTGTGCAACATGATGTGGATTACACTGCAGTAGATATTTTGTTCAACTTAATAAAGTATAAATTAATGACATTAATTCTTCTCGAGTATTGTACCATATTATTAGCATAATAGTACTAATATTAGTTTATTACATACTAATATACTACTGTTAGTGCAATCTTAATAACACTGCATGCGTGTAAACTGAATCTGAAAATACGTATTATCATATGATTTATTTTCAAGTTCATTTAATTTTTAGTAAATTCGATATTAATATTTTCTCTTTATTCTAGGAATACTTTTGTGTTACTGAGTTTGTTTACACACCTTTCTTTAAGAAATGCGCGCGTGCCACTCTCTATAAAAATTCTTCATCTCACGAGTTGTTGGCTAATCTGTAATTTAACAAAGTATAGTCTAACTTATTTATGCAGTTAATCTACAATAAAATACGGAAGACATTATGCAAATTGAAAATAGCTTTACACAAATACGAAATAAAGTAATTGATATACGTTTAAATCTTAACGGTAAAAAAAATAGATTATGGCATTCTCCGAAGTGAAGGCTTCAGTAGGCCTAAACGTCAACAGCTCTTAGAAGACAGAACTTGAGAAGAAATAAACCAAATAACACTGGAACCAGAATTAAGCGATTCGGGCAATCAGAAATTGATCACTAAATTTGTATCTATAACAAAGGTAAGATATAACGAAAAATTTGTTTGTTTTTCACTTTTAACTGAATGTTGGTGCAGTTGCACATTCATGTACTTGGGGGTATCCTGGATAGGTGAACAACTTTCAATTCACCAACTTTATTTTAAACGTAAACCAAAAAATTGTTTCAAAACTGTAAAATATTGAAAAAACTTATTTTTGGACGAAAAACGTATGTATTGTGTAAAATAATCTTTCACTAATTTTGTTCCTTTTTCACCTTGTTTAGATTTCCATTCAACATAGGCCTTTATAGTGAAGCTTACAATGGTTTTTAGCAAACCCTGCTTAACACAGTTAAAGGTCTCATGTACCTGATATGTAACCTTAAAAAAATACATGACGTTTGAGCGAAATCTTAAAAATGTGAACTTATTTCTAATTAATTGAAAAACAAGATACTTGGGAAAGAGAGTACTACTCTCAAAGTGAATATTAACTTGGGGCTGTAAAACTGACACTAGTAATAAATGTTAAATTGGAGTTAAGGTAAAAGTAAGGTTTGTATATAGCACAATCTGCTAACATCACGAAGAATTGAGCTTCAAATAAGTAAAATCTCACCAATTCTTGACGTAGACTGTGACTCGGAATTAAGGGCTACTCAGAGTCTTTCATATTTCAAAATGGAGGCAGTAGAGTGCTTAGTGGAAATATGAAACAGGCAATTACTGAGTTTATAAGAGGATAAGTAAGAAGACCATTTATATGTGAAAGAATTATAAAGAATAGGAATGGCGGGGGTACTTAACTAGGACACTAATTACAGATTGGTTATACTTGTATGCGGTACTGCAGCACACTACACTTTTTTATCTTTGTTACAAATAACTTACTGAATTTGTGTCTATAACAACGGTAAAATATAACGAACAATTTATTTGATTCTCACTTTTAACTTAATGTTGGTGGAGTTGCACATTCAGGGATTTGAGGGTATTCTGGATAGCTGAACAACTGAACAACTAAACAACTGAATTGCTGATTCGAGTATTCTTTAAGACTGCTCACGTTAAGGTCAACCAACTGTGTTCACGTAATATCTTGTCCATCCATTAGTAACAATTGCTTCGTGGCTTCATAACAAGCACGTCGTTATTGCAAACTCAACATTTATTTATTGTAGAATACTTTATAATGGTTTTGTCGTAGTCAGAATACCAAGATAATTTTATAACATTTTGTTTCACCACGCAGTACAGAAAACGACTAATTTTTTTTACTTTGTGTTTTAAACTTTTAATACACGTACCACAGCTTATCGTAAACGTAATGGTTGCCTTTTGCAATTACGTACTGACAATGTTTGCAAAAAAATCATTGGATACACAATAGCTTTCTCAAAACAGATTCGCTGAAATCAATTATTTCAATAGAATAGACTCCCAGTGTTGTTAACAAGGCAATGCTATCTTAAATTGCATAATTATCGGTTTCCAGTCACGCAAACATCTGTAGAACAGAAATTTAATGGACGAATTCAGTACTGTAGGTGGTTCAAAAATTTTAGTCAAGATATGTTGCAAATTTTTGACTTTTTTAGTTTGGTAAGAATTGTTTTATTATATTTTATACATTAACTACCGAAAGAATTGGAAAATTACGTCATGGTTTATAGTGGTGATTCCCAGTATAAAAGGGCGGCTTGTGGGGTTGCAATCCTCCTGCATAACCAATGAAAATCAAAAATTGTAAGCTACAGTTACATATCGGAGCGAATGGTTACATTGAGGATGAAAACCGAGAGAGGTCACTTAACAGTAGTCGGGGTCTATGCACCCGAAGAAGGGAACTACGATGAAACTCTCTTATTTTATGAGTCACTTCAGAAGGTATTGAATACACATATAAGAACTGATTATGTGATTGTGGCTGGAGACTTGAACGCTAGGGTTGGTTCAACTCCAATACTAGGAGTTGTAGGCTGTTTTGGAGAAGATGTGATAAATAGAAATGGGCAAGAAATAAGGCAGTTTGCATCTTTTAATAAACTTAAAATAACGAACACCATTTTCAGGGAAAAGGACATCTATAAATATACATGGATTGCTAGAGGCTGCCGCTCACTAATTGATTACGTTATAGTTAATGAAAAGATGAATAACTTAATACAGGACACAAGGGTTTACAGGGGACCAGAAATAGGCTCAGAACATTAACTAGTTATATCAGAAATAAAACTTCTACGAAGGTGGAAAAAATTTAGAACAAAGACTATCAACTCAGAGGAAGTATATAAGGTTTAACTGCTCCAAGACTACGGTATAAAATATCTGTACCAACAAAGATTGGGAGCATATTTAGCAAACATCAATACAGTAAATGATATTAATAAGGAATAGAAAAATATACGAGAGTTTATAGAGAAGAGTGCACATGAGGCAATAGGTCGGAGTAAGAAATTTAGGAGAAGAAAAAGATTGAAAATTTGGACGGAAGAACTTGAACAAGCTATAAAAGATAAAAAGATAGCGTATCATAAATACTTACAAACGCGAAGTGTACAAAATGAGGAAAATTATTAGTCAAAAAGAAATACCGCAAAAGCTATAGCCAGGAGAGCCCATCAACAAAACTATGATATATTTGTAAGCAACATAGAACATGACCTGCATGGACGGTAGGAAGTAGCCTATAAAATCATTAAACATTTAAACTCTCACGAAAGAGACATAGCTAGACTAAAAGTAATCGAAGATGAAGAATGGAAAAGGCAATACCAAGAATTATGGTGTCAAGCAGAAGTAAACAGGGGCGAAGGAAGACGACATAAGTGCTTGCGTGGATATGATTACTTTAAATGAGCTGCAACAGGCACTAAGAGACTCTAAAAATAGGAAAGCAAGTGGACTGGATAAGATAAACATGGAATGGCTAATACACGGAGGGCCTCTTTTTGAACTGCGATTTCTTCATTTGATTAATGAATGTTGGAGAGCAAATGATGTGCCATCAGCACGGAACAAAGCGGAGGTAATATCCCTTTTTAAGAAGGGTGACAGACATAGGTGTGATAACTATAGGGGAATCAGTCTACTTAACTCAGCTTATAAGGTCTATTCACGGATAATCAACAATAGATTGAAATTATTACTGACGGATTGCTATGTGAAGAACAGTCAGGTTTTAGAAAGGGACGCTCTTGCATTGACAATGTTTTTATAATACAACAACTGATTGAAAAAAGAAGAGAGTTCAATCTTGAAACGCACATAGCATTTATAGATTTTAAGATGGCGTTTGACAAAGTAAATAGACAAAAGCTGTGGGAAATTATGAATATAAGAGGATACCCTCGACACTTGATCCAGGCATTGAAAGGACTATATAAACGAGCAGAAATAGTGATAAATACGGGACGAAGTATAAGCACAGAGCTAGTAACAACACAGGATGTGCCACAGGGTTGTAGCATATCTCCAACTTTTTTTAATATATACATAGATCACATAATCAGGATATGGAAGGAAGAAGGCCGTGGAGGTATTAAAATAAACAGCAACACCACTTTAAATTCGTTACTTTTAGCAGATGATTTAGCAATAATTCAAACGACTGAAGATGGCCTGCAAAGATCGGTGTACACATTAGAAACCATAGCTAACGAATATTCCATAGAAATATCAGCACAGAAAACTAAAATTATGGCATTTAAAGGGAAAAATCCAGTACGCTCAAAAATAATGGTCTATGGACATCCTGTAGAACAAGTATCACATTTTTGCTGGATGTCAGCTATCTAAAAGGACATGATATAGAAAGAAAACTTCAGAGATTTGAATTCATAGGGGCACGATAAATAGAACGTTGGGAAATAAAACGCGTAAGGAGACAAGATTAAAGATATATAAAGCCATGATTGTCCCAATTCTGACGTATGACAGTGAGACCTGGGTTCCTTCAAAGCTAGATAGATTAAAGATTCAGGCAGATGAAATGCGCTTTCTGAGAAGAGTCAAGGGCTGTACACGATTAGATAGAATACGTAATGACGACGTCCGGAATGCGCTAAACATCTACAATTTGAATCATCGAATAGATGATTATAAACGGAATAATAGATTATACCACAACAAATAAGATCTTATAAACCAACGGGGAAGCGTAACGTTGGACGACCTTTTTCAAGATGGGACCAACTATGACATTGTGAAGACGGAATAGGCATTTCTGCCTATACCATTAAGTGTAGAAGAAGAAGAAGACATTAGCAACCAAACCTATAGGATACGGATATCTGAGAACATTACGTTTTTTATGAAACTCTGCATTCTTTAAAAATTCGTGTGTGGTGTGCAACTAGACTGTAAATGTTAGTCTGATCTACTTTTTAAAGTAATAAATAACCTGCCGAAATTGTCAAGGGATTATTAAAAATTTGTAACCTTGTTAAAAAAAAATCAGGAATAACACTGGTTTCAGGAAGATCGTTCAACATGCGACACTAATAATAATGTCACGTGAGTCTTTTGGTGACTGTATGTTTCCAGCGGTGTATGATCCCCATTGTCACCGCATGTATCGCCACTGGTATTTGTATTTCGTCTGCAAAAATGTATTGTTAAAAACAACCTAAATAATCTGGAAGAATTGGTGAAAGCATTTCTGATTTTAGCTTATGGACTTTGTGAAACTAGTTAACACAAATCCTCAAGGAAGCCGCTTTCATCAATTTTTTTTTTTTAGTTTTAAGTAAAAATGTGCTCAAGTATAAGTATATTAGCTTTAAAAATTAAATGTCTTAATAAGTAAATAAATTATATTTACTCGAGTTGTTGATCACTATGTAAACTTTCATATGGCATAGCATATGAAATAAATCGTGTCAATTTTTCTTGTGAATTTGAACTATGTACCAATTGGTAATTATCGGGAAATTAGAAAAAGTACTCCTTTTTTAAATGTATCTAATTTCTTTTTTAATTCTTACTAAACTTTGTTTTTTTTTTGTTTCAGTGTTGCGGTGAAATTATTACAAAGTAATGGGAAAATTTATTTTAGTTAACAGTCACAAATACTGATAATTTTAAACGTTGCAATTACTACCTTTAAGATATAAAATAAAGTAACTTTTGCCTACTTATATTTGCTCTAATTTACTTTATATAACTATTACAAATATTATTTCAAAATTAATCTATAAGCTGATATATAAAAACGGAAAAGGAAATATTAAATTTAGAATTTACATACTCACCTATACTATTTCTCAAAATAAACAACACCTATTATTAACAAGAGTTACTTATTATATCGTCGCACCAGCTTTTGTAGTCCATCGCTGAAAAATACCGTGGCCATTGTCCTAGCCAAACGATCGTTCTCTAGTTCCGTTTGTGAACTTTCCTAAAGTGCTGGAATTTCGAGTACGCAGAATCAGTTCTACGTGGCACTCAGGTCTGTGATGACGGGTGTTGAGGTCGGCCATCTGATAAAGTCACATCGCTGCGTACTACCACTGAACGGTTCGTGACTGGTCGAGTAGAACGCCGTCCGCACCTCAAGACAAAATTGCCGCCGGACGGTTCTCCTCCTGCATTTCCATCGATCCAGATCGACTTCTTCCGTACAGTCTAGAAGGTCAGACCACAGTCTCGAACGTATTCAGCATAAGGCATTTCAACGATCCACCAGACACCTTACCATTAGCGGAAGAGGCAATTATAGACTTAATGTTTCGTTGCTTACCAGTCGAATAGAAATATTGTAGATCAGAGATTGAAGTAACAATGGAAAATAATACTGGTCGCTTATCTACGTACACAGTGTTGCCATGGGAATCTGTTTATTATAGGCAGTTGTAGTATAATTTCGAAACAGCCCTCTTATATTTCGAAACGAATTCTAGATAACAATGCTGATGACACTTATCTATATGTAAAGTTTTCTGTTCTCACAAACCGCAAACTTGGGTAAGATTTCCTGCAAAATTTAATAGTGTATATTTACATAATATATTGTGAAAAAATCATTTCATGACTCACTGGATAATCAGCATAATAAAATATTAAAGGTATAAAGTTCATATACGAGGTAAGGCTTGTGCGTGTGCGCTGGTCCGTGCGTGTATATGCTTCTGTGTCCATGTGTGTATGCATGTCCATAAAGCTGCACCGAGCTTGTAGTGATGTATACAGCCCGTAAACTATTAGTGTTTTCAGTTTTTCAGCGTAATTTTACGTAACAAAGATTGCTAAAGAAATAAACCTAAAGCAACTATGTTGAAATGCGCAGATATTTAGATACTGAGCAGATAAGGTGTCATGAAGAAATTTTAAGACTTCATTTGTGTTATGCGAGCACAAACACGTGTAATTCTATAGTACTGCTTTGTAGTAGTACTATCTCAAGGTTGCGGTCAGAGAATATACAGTAGTGCCAACACGCAATGTAACCATATCCGACCCCCATTTCCAATTCAATTAATCGTTTTAAACGATTTTTTTTCGCTAGCAAAATAGCTTACTACCAGGATACATAGTATAGGAAATAATTAAAAAACATGCAATCGTGACAAAACGCATTCACGTTTTATTGTGATGTGATTACAAGTTTACTCGTTGAAAGGTCGTGGTTTCTTATATTTCCCTAGTTCTGGAAAGTATCCAAATTTGTACTAGTTAATTACAGTGATTTGATAAGTATAGAAACTGTTATGACATATAGTCCAAAATAGGGTTTTAGGATATGAATGCCCTGTTTTAGTTTCTATAATTTACGGTTTGTGGTAACGATATGTTTTGCTTGAACCCATGTCACTCTGTTTTATCAAGCAATGTCACTCTTTATTTTGCAACATATCCACTGAAAATTTATAATGATAAAATCTAAAGGTTTTGGTGTGTACATTTGAAATTTCTACCGATTTGATGCATTAATATTTTCTACGATAAAAATGCACAAACAAACTAGCTGTTGAGCTACTGCTGTTTAACAGACGTGTGCACTGTTGATGTGCAAGTCGAGAATTTGTAGGTAAACAGTTTATACGTAACGGTAAAAACAAACTACTGAACTATACTTGGTCTGTTAAGTATAGCCGAGTGGGAGGTTGCTTCATATTATTCCTCTTTCTCATCTCGCCGACCCCACCTACTTGGCTTGAATATGGCTTTGTACATGATGTACATTATAGTATAGCCTTTACAGTAGTGTCAAAATTAATGTGAACAAGAGGGAATTTTCGCATAATTTGACTTTCAGAGTTTGGCAGCCCTAATTTACAGCTGATATTTACCTTCATTTGTTTTCAGCTGTTTATTAACCTCATATCCTTTGTTGTTTGTGGTTAATAATGTGTTGTCGCTTGTTTCTGTGAAAATTTAATCCTGTAACCGTGTTAAATCCTGTTTTATTAAATGTAAGCTATGGATCTCACTCCAAAGAAAAGAAGTAAGATTGTCACATTCAATAACATACAAATATGATACAAAGGGACATTCATAGATTATGTGAGGTTAATTGTGAAGCTGTCAACAAAATTATTAAACAGTTTAAAGAAACTAGCAGTGTTTCACCTCAGCGAAAAGGTAAATGTGAAAGAAAACGCAAAACAACTGACAGGGATGACTCAAATTTGCTAAGAAAATCAAAGGAAAACCCTAAGCTGACAAGTTTTGATTTACAAAAGGACTTAGCACATTCAGGAGTTCATATTCATGACTCTACTGTTTGGCGTAGGCTACTGGATGCTGGGCGTACGGCTGTTCGTCCTCAGAAGAAACAGCTTTTAACCGTTCCAATAATAAAAAAAGATTATCTTGGGCCACAAAATATAAGAAATGGAATGAAAAAATTGGAAAAATGTCCTGTTCTCTGATGAAACTCACTACATTGTACAGGGTCAACGGTCACGCTAAGTTAGGAAATCACACAGTGAGAAACCTTCTCCTAAACACATTGATCAAAGTGTAAAATACCAGGCTAAGAAAATGTTTTGGGGTTGTTTTTCTATTCATGGGCTAGGACCACTTGTTCCAGTTGATGGAATGATGAATTCCGACAAGTACATTGAGGTTGTTAGAAGACAAATGATCCGTACTCTCAATGACAAGTGGCCAGAGGGAAACGGCATTTTTCAACAAGATCATGCTCTCTGTTATAAGTCGCAAAAAGTCACACAATTTTTCCAAGAAAATAATGTTAAGCTTTTAGACTGGCCAGGAAATTTACCGGACCTCAATCCGATTGAAAACTTAGGGGCTATCCTTATAGGAAGAATGCGTAAAATGAACTGCACAAGAAAAGCAACCATGATTTCTTCGTTAATCAATTTATGGTTCAAAGACAATGAAGTGCAAATGATGTATCAGAAATTGATCCAAGCTATGCCAAACATGTTAAAACTAGTTATTCAAGCCAGAGGTGGACATATTTCATACTAGATGTATACTATTGCATTAATTCTGTATGCTTTATTAAAAAATCTGTATGGAGAACCATACATGACTTCCATGTCCTAAAATTTATATTTAAAATCATTTAAATATTAACTAAGTGGATGCTTGAGTTTTGAAGAAATGACATATCAGCTAAAATGGTAACCCCATGTCAGGTGGGTGAAGACTATCCTCACCCTTCGTGAGGAAGAACTGTACTTTTGAATAAAATGTTTGTAGGTCGAACGAAGAGCTGGCCAAAGGGTGCTGCGAAAGAGGCCAGAAATGACGCGAATTGTGTGTGTGTGTGTGTGTGTGTGTGTGTGTGTGTCTCCTGCCTGCCTTTTTATTGCAGTAATGACAATAATAAAACTTTGGGAACCTAAACATTACATAATTGAGGTATGTTTGCCTGCCACGAACGATATGTTTTCACTCCAACATGATTTAAATTAAAATGAAAAAATATAGAATTTTGTTGAAGTTAAATGAAATGTTTCTATAGAAGCTACTTCTTTTTTGTCAATAACGTAGTACACATATAAAACTTATAACAAATTTGCTTACTCCATCATCAACAACCATTTTAATTTAAAAAAAATTACCTCCTCCACCCTTCATATACCCTTTTCATTTATAGATATTTCATCTACCTTTCTACAGTGGATTATTATGACCTTCTTTTCAGGATACTTTATCAAAATTAAACACTTTACTCTTGTTAAAACGTAACAAATTGCAGGTAAACTACCCCTTTGCCTTAACTGATCTTCACCCAAACCAATAGACCTTGAGTCCTCTACAATTCAGGACTGTATGCAAAAATTACTTAATTCTGTTTGAATTTGCGGCTGTATCGTTTGCTATAGAAAACATTCTACACACAGACAGAGAGACACACACACAGACACTTTTCGAAAAATGACTTTTTTCATGTTTTTATGGTAGTACAATCAGAATCTGCCATTATCTCGAACACGATTTTTTTCGGCATGACCATACTGCCCTTTCCTTATGGAACATGGAAGTAAAATTCGGTATGGAAAACCATACATGACTTCCATGTTGTAAGATTTATGTTTAAAATAATTTACTTGAATTCGGTTCGGTAGTTTCTAAAAAAATATCGCACACGTTGTGTTGACGTGGGTTTTGGCACTTTCCATTTAAAAAGCGAGCAAACGTAAGAAAATAAAAATGTGTGAGGCCAGGAACAACGCGAATTGTGTGTGTGTGTGTCCTGCCTGATTTTTATTGCAGTAATGATAATAATAAAACTTTGGGAACGTAAACATTACATAATTGAAATATGCTTGCCTGCCACGAACTATAGGTTTTCACTCCAACATGATTTAAATTAAAATGAAAAAATATAGAATGTTGTTAACGTTAAATGAAATGTTTTCATAGAAACTACTCCTTTGTTGTCATTAACGTAGTACACATATTGTAACGACAAATTTCATTGTCGTCCTGTAAAAACCACCTGTTTGTGCGTCCCGAACGCACGAATTACCAGTACCGAAATCTTCACGGGTGTAATCTTTACCTGTCCTTCGATGAGTGTATTTATTTCTCGATAGGCGTCAAATTGTTTATGAAAACAATTAAAAAGTTCAAACTGAGCTGTCGTTCTGTGCGGTGATAACCAATTCGAATTACCCTCGCAAACTGGTGGGCATTCGAATCTCGCTTGTGTTTCGTCATGTTGCCAACGTCTAAATCTGGTAGAGAATTTTACTCTTCGGTAAAGTGCAAAAACTATATAATACAATTTAAATGAAATGAAGGATGGTTATTACTAATCAGTACTAGTTTATTAACGTTAGGAATAGTTAATTTTTGATTATTAAATACAAAATATAATATTATAAAACAACGTTGCTCCGGCAATAAACAGACTATATCTCAAGGTTGGCTATGCTGGCTGAAGAATTTCTATTTCGACATGGCTGTCGTTAATGTTTATTTTTTACACTTCATTCAGTCAACGAGTTCTTTTGATTACGTAAAAGTAGAAACAAGATGTTAATAAAGTACACCACCTTACATCAATGGCACATATATACTATGAAGGTTTAAATACAATTCGTTTTTTGAGTGTTAAAAGGAGTGTGCTAATAATTCATACTTCGTACCTAGGTTAATTTATGTTTACATACAAGTTTAATATTTATTATCAATCAATCATTGAAAGAAATTTAGTTACCAAGTTCGGAGTGAGAGTGTTTTGTGTTGTGAGGAAAGTTAATTAATTTAGTTCGCAATTCGGGTAATTGTGATATACTTAACAAAATCTTGTCGATTTCTGGTGATGAGTCACGGTTATTATTTAGGTTGGGTTGATACAATCGTTAATCTTCCATCATTTGGATCTTCAGTTTCATCTGGCTTCTTTTTCAGTTAATTTGGATTTTTTAATTATTTTTAACTATTAAAATCTGGTTTATTAGCTCTATTGGTTTAAATAGTTCTTTGTTCGACTTCTTGAATCCACATCTCATTAAATTTGGTAGTATTTATTACTGTTTTAATTAATAGTTGAGTCGAATATGGTTTGGCTTCCGTCTCTCTTGATCGTCAATAATGGACTAAACTTTTATAACGGATTTAAATATAATAACGTTCCGTTGTTATGGCAACCACCCATACTCTCATTGGTTGTATACATTTGTATCTATTCTTTAATATTTGAATTTTAGTTCAAAATGAATAAATATTTTCTAATTGCTATTATTCTTTGGTCTTCTTATCAATGTATTAGATATCAACATAACTGTCTCTCTTTTCTTTCAAAGATTATTTTGACATCCCACAAAGCTGGGCTTATTCATTTATTAAAGTTTTGACAAAATTGCTGATATTATGTTATTATATATTTTCCATATTTTATGTTTTTATTCTAATTCTGACATCTTATTATTGTTAACTAATTGTAATTAATGAGTTACTTGCCCTTTTCTAATACAACAGTTAATTTCTTACAACTTGTTTATTTTGAATTTATACAGTTAGGCATTTTATAGGCTTAAGCAGTAATTGTCTATAACTTCTTATTTTACACAAATTAAAGATTATTTTTCATTTACATATGTTTTGCTTGCTGTCACTTATGACTTATTTACCTTTTGAATTACTTTGGGCTGTTTTACAATAATTGAATGTAATTATTAATTTACCAAATCATAGCTTGTCTGTTATTCTCTTTTTTCTTTTTCTGTATTTACTCTAATGGTTAATTTTATGCTTGTAAAATTTATCTCCTTACTTACATCTATTGCTATTTCTTACAGCTTGTTTAGCACTTAATATTACTATAAAAACATAACACAAAAATAGGTTTAAAGTCGGTTCATTTTTCAGCCATATTCCTTCTTATAAACTCAACTCTTTTAATTAAACAAATAACAATTTTGGTGAATAATATTATAACACCATCTATTCTATCTTGATAATCAGCCCTTTGAATATTTTTATTAACATAGGATGTTTTATTTTCATTGCACTCATAACTCATGTTTCTTATTATTTAACATTAGTTGTCTATCAACCTTTTGTTGTTGGTTTATTACCTTTGTTTCTTTTTTCTTATAATTATGAATTGTTTATATTATCACTTCTGACACTTACACTGTTTATCACTGTCACTTCCTACCTATCTCTCACTCTTGGGTTTTTACTTTTTTGTACACAAATTTATAGTTAGTCCGTCAACATTTTATGTTTTGGTTTTCTTATCATAATAAGGGTATTAACAACATACATTATCTATTAATAATGGTTTCACTTACTTATTATGGTTACTGTACTTCCTTTTGGATTATTTTATTTAATGCTCGTTACTAGATACTTATTACTTAGTTGAGCTTTTTATCATTAGTTTAGTTTACACTTTCTCATTTTATTTTCTTTATTGGGTCAATCACTTGGGTTGGGTCATGGTCATTTGTCTCGTCATAGTCATTTTATTTTCCTTGATTTAAAATAGTTAATTCTTTATAGTTCTTCTCTGGTATTGGGGTGCTTTTGGTGTCGTAACTTAATGCCTCTCCATCAAAATTGATCATTTTGGTAAAACACTAGCATAGTTTTTTATGAAATTATCAGTTAAATATAATTTTTTCCTTTTTCTTCTTGTTTATTTCTCCTTTCTGGTTTCTCTTCTTACTTGTTCCATTCCTTTTTATTTAATTATTTTTTAGATCTGTATTTACTTATTCCCATTAATGCGTTCTCCCTATTATATATAATTTCCCTAACATTTAGTAGCTGGTTTCATCCATTACTACCTTTTATTCTGAGACCAGAGGAATATCATCTCTGCTGAGTTAATTGTTTGCTGGACCTTTTCTCAGGCAATCTTAAATAATAATAATATTTTGGGGATTGTCCACTTTATGGTTCTTTAGATCATTTTAACTTTTTTCTACTCCTTCTTCCTTCCGCTGTACCTTTGCTATTTTCTGTTATATGCTTACACAGTTGATTGTTTTTATTTATTTATTTGTTAATTTCATTATTTCTAACTCTTAAGTAGTCTGTTTTTCTTTTCTTCTTTTGATCATTTTAATTATTTTAGACATTTTTTCCTTTCTTCTACTTTGTTGATTACCCATATTTTAATTCAGCTACTTATGTATTTGCTTTAAATTTTTCTTTATACCATTTCCTTTTATTTTTTCTGAATATGCTATATTCTTTACAACTTTATTTATTTGTCTTATCATGTCTTGCTTGGTTTTATATTTGTTTATTTTCATTGATCTCCTTTCTAATTTTTTTGTGTTATTAATTCTTGTTTTCACTTTGTTGTTAATTTTATTTCATCTCATATATTTTCTAAATATTAGTGTAAGTTCGTATTACTTATATTTTGAATTTTGTAGTTTATTTTTATGATTAGTTATACATCCTCGTAGAATTTCTTAATGGAAATTTGGTTATATACAACCTTGATCTTCTTAGTTATTGGATTACTTACTTCATACGTATTGTTGCCGTTGTCCTTTGTTATGATGTAAGGTCCTACGTATAACAATAATAGTTTCTTGTGTATACCTTCGAATGGACTAGGTAGTTCTAGATTTTTTATTAATATTTTTTCTCCTCTTTGATATTTAATTACCTTGGTTCCTTTCAGTGAATATTTGGTATTCTGTTTCTCTATTTTCTCTATGATCCTGTTGTAGTATTTCCTTTCTTCACACGGGTCTTCTGGGTTGGTTGGAATGTCAATCAAATCTTGTATCTCTCTATGTGGCTTTCTTCCAAACATCATAGAGTATGGGGTGTTTTCAATGAAGTGGTGGTAACTCATGTTTAAAAATTCTTCTGTTGATATTAAATACTTTTGCCATTCTCTCTGTTTATCATGACAGTATGTTCTTAAAATGCGTCCCACCTCTCTTAATACTCTTTCAGCGGGATTACTGCTGGGATGATATACGGACGTTTTGTATGTTTTGATATTTATTTCCAATAGTTTTTCTCGCCATCTTCTCCCTTTAAACTGTGTTCCGTGATCGGTTATTATAGTAGATGGTTTTCCAATTTCAGGTATGTATTTATTTATAATTATATCCAAGATTTTCTTTGTGGTTGCTCTGTTAATAGCATATAATTTAGTGTATTTAGTGTAATGGTCAAATATGATTACTATGAACTTGAACCTGTGCCTCCCTCCACTACGTGGGAATGGTCCACATATATCGAGAAACACTTTTAATTATTAGATGTGATGGGAATCATCATTTCCTTTCATTATTGGTTTGAACCATTTGACAGATGGTGCATGTTCTGATATTTCTTATTACCTTTCGGGTTATACTTTTTAGAAACATTTCTTCTTCCAATGCCTTGACTATTTTCAAAGCTCCCATGTGTCCGTAACTGACATGGTAGTCTTTGATTAATTTATCTTCTAGAGATGTTGGAATTACTAGCTTCGAATTTCCATGATTCCCTTTGGTTTTAATAAATAACATATCTTTATGGATGCAATAAAATTTGTTAATTATTTCTTCTGATTCCATCACTCTCCTCCGTATGTTGGCTAATTTGGTATCTTGTTTCTGCTGTTATACTATTTCATTGACTATCTCTTTTAGGTCCTTTCTATCCTTTAATATATAATACACTTTGGCGATTTTCTCCTTTTCTCCTTCAAATGTTTGATTGTTAACATTTATTCTGGATAATACGTCGGCCGCTACATTTTTTCTACCTGGAATGTATTCCCATGTTATGTGGTACTCTTGCAGAGCGAGGATCCAACGGTTGAGTCTACCATGGCTCAGTTTACATTGTTTCAGAAATGATATCGATTTATGGTCGCTTCTGACCGTTATATGGTACCCCAGGATGTATGTTCTAAGTTTGCCGCATGCGAACACTATGCTTAACAATTCCTTCTCCGTAACGTTATAGTTACATTCGCATCTATTTAACACTCTTCTGGCAAAACTGATGACCAGGTGGTGTCCTTCTTTATCCTCTTGATACAATTCAGCGCCCAGGCTGACGTCACTGGCGTCGCAGTTTAGATAGAAGGGTTGCTCAAAGTTGGGATGATGCAGCATCACGGTTTCTAAAACTTTTTGTTTAATAAGTGTTAGCACCGCATCCTGTTCGGTTCCCCAGGTCCATTTGTCCTTAGATGAGAGTTGTTTTGAAAATTTGGCTGTCAAATGGGAGTAGTTATTTTGAAATTTACGTTAGTAGTTGCAAATACCCAGGAAGGATTGCAGCTGCTTCTTATTTTTCGGGGTAGGGAATTTCTGGATGGCTTCTACCTTTTCTTCTGATGGAGATATTCCCTTCTCTGTTAGACTAAATCCTAGGAATTTTACTTCTTCCGCTATGAACTTGGATTTATCCAGCTTCAGAGTGACATTGTTATCAGATAGTTTGTTCAGTACTTGTTCTATTCGGGTACAGTGTTCGTCCCAGTCCGATGATGTTATTAGTAAGTCATCCACTTACATAGTGGTGAATTGCAGAGCCTCTTGACCTAGGACTTGGTCCATGCATTTCACAAACACTGCGACGGAATTGATGAGGCCGAAAGGTAACCTCTTAAATTGATAATTCCTCCCGTCGAAAATGAAGTCGAAAGTACTGTCTACTGTGTGGGTGCAGTTTTACCTGCCAGTACCCGCATACTGTGTCCCACGTGCTGATATATTTTATACCATAGAATATTTTCAATATTTCTTCGATTTCCCCTGGCGAAGTCCGGTCATTGATCATTTTATTTATCTCCCGGGCGTCTAAACAAATTCTGACTTTACCATTCTTTTTGGGTATTGCGACGATAGGACTTGTGTATGGGGATTGACTATACTCAATGATGTCCTCCTCCATCATTCGATTAATCTCAGCCCTGACTTCGTTCTTAAGGGAGTATGCAATTGGGTAAGATTTTCGATGAAAGTCCACTGGTTCCCGGAAATTGATCTTACACTGGTATCCCTTGACCTTGCCTGGAGTGTTGGAGAAAACGTGTTGGTATTTTTCGTATAGTTTTATTAAATTTTCTACTTGTTCCTTACTTATATCTTGGTCTGGCCTACTTCTTTGAAATATTCTAATCTCCTCGAGTTTCTTCCTCCATAATTCACTATTGTCATCTTCATCACTTTTTATCATGGATGTTTCATGATTCCTACAAAAATAGTTCTTCACGACTGGGTCTTGGTTCAGTACTGCAGGTTTATGGTTGCAGTTTACCACCTTTGCTGACCATATTCCTTTTTCTGAAGTTAAAAATACTATTCATTGCTGTAGGTTTATTATGGCTGAGTGCTGTCGCAACACGTCGCATCCTATTAGTATATTGAACGGTAATCCACTCGCTACCAGGAATACAATTTTATTGTTATAGTTATGTTCTGGCTGGTTATGTCCAGTGAGACTTGCTTTCTGACAGTTTTGTTCTGTTTTCCTGTTGCTCCGATAATGATGATGTTATTTATGGGCAACGTTGGAATTGATAGTTTGCAATTTAATTGGATCCGTTTTAGTTCTGTTTGGTTTATGAGGGAGATGTTTGACCCTCTGTCTATCATGATGATTGTTATTGATCCATTCACTGTGGCCTGTATATAAACTATTTCGTTATAGGTTCTAGGTAATTGGTTGTCCTCTTCTTCTATGAGTTCCTCTCTTATGTTTTTCAAGTAGTTGTTGGAGACAATTGTGATCATTCTATTATTACTTTGTCGCGTCATTTGCCTTTGTAACCCAAGTGATAGGTCATGTGAAGGGCGGTCCTCAATTCTCACTGACCTTTTTAGTTTAAATTCTGTGGTTCGTTGTTGGCCCGATTATCTGACTGGTTCGTCGACGTTTCATGTATTGGCTCTGGTCGGCTATTCATGTTATTTTCAGATGGTTCGGTGATCCTATTTCTTTGGTACATATCATTATTTGACGTTGGTTCGTAGTAACTGGAGTTTGCCTGTGTATTCGGGCAATACGTCCTCTGGTTTGTCTGGCTTCTTCCGTTTATATAATTTACTTGTTGCCAACTATCTCTGGTTCTGTTATCCCCGTTTCCTCTGTTGTACTGGTAATTCGGGTTATAGTTATTCCCGTGGTAATTACTGATGTTGGGGTGGCCGTTCGGACGTTGGTTTTGTCCATTTCCTCTGTAATTATTGTTGTTGGGATGATTGTTTTGATTGTTCCCGTTATATGGTTGATTACCCTGGTTGTAGTTTAGGCGGTTACCCCTATATTGGTTTTTGATAAAGTTCCGGTTTGGGTTATTTTGGTTGTTACTCTGGGGGTTGTTGTTTGACGGATTGTAATTCGGTGGGTTATTGTTCTCATTCCATCTGTTGTATTTTAAATTGACCATCCTGTTGCGTTTGTATTGTCCATCATTCTCGTGGTCTTCTAACAGGTTTTCCATACCTTGTATCGTTTTAACTTGTCCTTGCCTTCTGGCCTTTTAGATTGCATCCTCATAATGGTAACGCAATTGTATTACTAAAGATTCTTCCGGGATTCTTGGTTCCAAGTTACGTGCTAGGCATACCTTGCCAAAAAAGTATGAAGTTAGGGTGTGTCCTGCTTGTGCCTCGTACCTCCCATTACTTATGTCGTTCCGTACCACATTCTGTGTTGACTCCGACCAATACTTGTCACGGAATTGCGTTTTGAACTCCTGGGTGTTGTGTATTTCCGGTCTTGTTGCCGTCCACCAATTACCGTGGGTGTCTCGGAACATCTCATCTATCATGCTGCGCACCATTGTCCACCGAGTTTCCCTATTTTTTTCAATCATCTCCTCTACTCTTTTCAGGAACTCCATCGGCTTGCGACGGTAGCTTCGAAAGTTGATCAGCTCCCGATTCTCGCTGGTTATTATGTGCGTGTTATTACAGGGTTTATCTCTCAATGCATCTAGTTTTTTTTGCATCTGTCTATCCCGTTCGTTGAGTCGGTTGATCTTTTCTTTATTTTCCTTGACTTGTCCGTCTACCTGGTTTAGGTTGCTATACACTCGTTCCACCCTTTCACTGACATCGGTTTGTATTTCTTTGTGTTTTTCCTCCAGCTTTTTTAGCATTTCTTGCTTGTTTCTTGTGAATTCTGTTGTCGTGACTTGTTGAATTTCATCAATTCTATTTTTACCGTCGTCCTCGACTGCTTTAATCTTGTTTAATATTTCCTCCTGGGTCTTCGCTACCGTTTCACTGGTTGTTTTTATTTTTTCATTAGTTTCCGATACTTTCTTCTTAATATCTTTACAGTATCCTTCTAACTGTTGTTCCCGTTGATGTTTCAACTCTTCTTTATTCTTCTCATGGTCCTCCTTCAACTATCCCCTCAATTCCTCCTTCAGTTCTTCATTACTTTTTTGGATGTCCTCCGTCAATCGCTGTTGTAGGGTTTCTTGGTTCTTCCTTAAAGTATCACTATGTTCCTCCATTTTCTTGTTTATCTGTTGCTTTAATGTCTCGTTATTGCTTTCGATTTTATCGTTCAGTGTCTCAATATCTTCCCTTAGTTGTTTCTTTAAGTTTTCAATTAAAATCTCATTTTGCCTCCTTGAATTTTCATTAATTTTTTCCTCCTGTTTCTTAAAATTGTCATTAGTTTCAACCTTATTTCTGTCCAATTTTTCGTTCATTTTTTCCTCCATTTTGTCTATTTTTTCATTACTTTTGTCTATGTTTCCATTAATTTCCTCCTTGTTTTTCTTTAATTGTTCCACCATTACCCTCATCATTTCCTGGAAATTTGTGTCCATTGATTGGGTTGGTTTCTTTGATTGATCGCCGACTATTACTTTTACTTCAGGTGCTGGTTGGGTTGGGTTTTCTGGTTGGTCCCCTTGGGCATCCTCATCGATCGTTTCCTCGATCATTTCCATTTCTTCAACCGGTGTTGTCTCCTTGTCTTCCTTGTCGGTGTCCTCAGTCCTCTTCTTTGGTCTTCCCCTGGTGATCATCTTGTTGTCTTTTTTCGTAATCGCCGCTAGCCTTTAATTCTAGCCACACTAGTTGGTCGCCAATTTGTAACGTCAAATTTCTTTGTCGTCCTGTAAAAACCACCCGTTTGTGCGTCCCGAACGCACGGATTACCAGTACCGAAATCTTCACGGGTGTAATCCTTACCTGTCCTTCGATGAGTGTATTTATTTCCCGATAGGCGCCAAATTGTTTATGAAAACAATTAAAAAGTTCAAACTGAGCTGTCGTTCTGTGCGGTGATAACCAACTCGAATTACCCTCGCAAACTGGCGGGCATTCGAATCTCGCTTGTGGTTCGTCGTGTTGCCAAGGTCTAAATCTGGTAGAGAATTTTACTCATTGCTAAAGTGCACAAAGTTTATAATACAATTTAAATGAAATGAAGGACTGTTATTACTAATCAGTACTAGTTTATTAACGTTTGAAATAGTTAATTTTTGATCATTAAATACAAAATATAATATTATAAAACAATGTTGCTCCGGCAATAAACAGACTATATCTCAAGGTTGGCTATGTTGGCTGAAGAATTTCTATTTCGACATGGCTGTCGTTAATGTTTATTTTTTACACTTCATTCAGTCAACGAGTTCTTTTGATTACGTAAAAGTAGAAACAAGATATTAATAAAGTACACCACCTTACATCAATGGCACTTATATACTATGAAGGTTTAAATACAATTCGTTTTTTGAGTGTTAAAAAGAGTGTGCTAATAATTCATACTTCGTACCTAGGTTAATTTATGTTTACATACAAGTTTAATATTTATTATCAATCAATCATTGAAAGAAATTTAGTTACCAAGTTCGGAGTGAGAGTGTTTTGTGTTGTGAGGAAAGTTAATTAATTTAGTTCGCAATTCGGGTAATTGTGATATACTTAACAAAATCTTGTCGATTTCTGGTGATGAGTCACGGTTATTATTTAGGTTGGGTTGATACAATCGTTAATCTTCCATCATTTGGATCTTCAGTTTCATCTAGCTTCTTTTTCAGTTAATTTGGATTTTTTAATTATTTTTAACTATTAAAATCTGGTTTATTAGCTCTATTGGTTTAAATAGTTCTTCGTTCGACTCCTTGAATAAACATCTCATTAAATTTGGTAGTATTAATAACTGTTTTAATTAATAGTTGAGTCGAATATGGTTTAGCTTCAGTCTCTCTTGATCATCAATAATGGACTAAACTTTTATAACGGATTTAAATATAATAACGTTCCGTTGTTATGGCAACCACCCATACTCTCATTGGTTGTATACATTTGTATCTATTCTTTAATATTTGAATTTTAGTTCAAAATGAATAAATATTTTCTAATTGCTATTATTCTTTGGTCTTCTTATTAATGTATTAGATATCAACATAACTGTCTCTCTTTTCTTTCAAAGATTATTTTGATACACAAAGCCGGGCTTATACATGTAGTAAAGTTTTGACAAAATTGCTGATATTATATTCTTATATATTTTCCATATTTTATGTTTTTATTCTAATTCTGACATCTTATTATTGTTAACTAATTGTAATTAATGAGTTACTTGCCCTTAATTTTCTAACACAATAGTTAATTTCTTACAACTTGTTTATTTTGAATTTATACAGTTAGGCATTTTATAGGCTTAAGCAGTCATTGTCTATAACTTCTTATTTTACACAAATTAAAGATTATTTTTCATTTACATATGTTTTGCTTGCTGTCACTTATGACTTATTTACCTTTTGAATTACTTTGGGCTGTTTTACAATAACTGAATGTAATTATTAATTTACCAAATCATAGCTTGTCTGTTATTGTCTTTTTTCTTCTTCTGTCTTTACTCTCATGATTAATATTATGTTTGTAAAATTTGTCTCCTTACTTACATCTATTGCTATTTTTTACAACTTTTTAGCACTTAATATTACTATAAAACATAACACAAAATTAGGTTTAAAGTCGGTTCATTTTTCAGCCATATTCCTTCTTATAAACTCAACTCTTTTAATTAAACAAATAACAATTTTGGTGAATAATATTATAACACCATCTATTCTATCTTGATAATCAGCCCTTTGAATATTTTTATTAACATAGGATGTTTTATTTTCATTGCACTCATAACTCATGTTTCTTATTATTTAACATTAGTTGTCTATCAACCTTTTGTTGTTGGTTTATTACCTTTTTTCTCTTTTTTCTTATAATTATGAATTGTTTATATTATCACTTCTGACACTTACACTGTTTATCACTGTCACTTCCTACCTATCTCTCACTCTTGGGTTTTTACTTTTTTATACACAAATTTATAGTTAGTCTGTCAACATTTTATGTTTTGGTTTTCTTATCATAATAAGGGTATTAACAACATACATTATCTATTAATAATGGTTTCACTTACTTATTATGGTTAGTGTATTTCCTTTTTGGATTATTTTATTTAATGCTCGTTACTAGATATTTATTACTTAGTTTTGCTTTTTATCATTAGTTTAGTTTACACTTTCTCATTTTATTTTCTTTATTGGGTCAATCACTTGGGTTGGGTCATGGTCATTTTATTTTCCTTGATTTAATATAGTTAATTCGTTATAGTTCTTCTCTGGTATTGGGGCTGCTTTTGGTGTCGTAACTATATAAAACTTATAAAAATTTACTTACTCCATCATCAACAACCATTTTAATTTTAAAACATTTACCTCCTCCACGCTTCAAATACCCTTTTCATTTATAGATATTTCATCTACCTTTCTACAGTGGATTATTATGACCTTCTTTTCAGGATACTTTATTTTTCAAAATTAAAAACTTTACTCTTGTTAAAACGTAACAAATTGCAGGTAACCCCTTTGCCTTAACCGATCTTCACCCAAATTAATAGACCTTGAGTCCTCTACAATTCAGGACTGTATGCAAAAATTATTTAATTCTGTTTGAATTTGCGGCTGTTATCGTTTGCCATAGAAGACATTCTACACACAGACAGAGAGGGACACACACAGACACTTTTCGAAAAATGACTTTTTTCATGTTTTTATGGTAGTACAATCAGAATCTGCCATTATCTCGAACACGATTTTTTCGGCATGACCATACTTCCATTTCCTTATGGAACATGGAAGTAAAATCGGTATGGAGAACCATACATGACTTCCATGTTGTAAGATTTATGTTTAAAATAATTTACTTGAATTCGGTTCGGTAATTTCTAAAAAAATATCGCCCACCCTCAAAATAATTTCACTATTTATAGATATTTTTTATTACGGGGTAGTCGTTTAATGTAATGTTATTTTCAGTCACTTTATCCATAAAAATTATGTAGGCTTACTTTATTCTTATAGAAAAACCGAACTACGCAGATAATCATTGCTCCTCCGAAGCGCTCCAAAGTCACTCATGGACCCTGAGCATCTTGAAGAGCGTTCATTCCCTAAAGACGAAAAGTCTGTCTATGAACCGTTCCTCTGTAAACACGTGCCAGTTACACTGGTGAGCGATCCACAGGAAACAAATCGCTATCCACGCTGGACACTTTTTCCGCTTGCACGCGTTATGGTGTGGGTTTCGGCATTTTCCATTTAAGAAGCATGCAAATGTAAGAAAATAAACATGAGTGAAGGCAGAAATAACGCGAATTGTGGGTTTGTTTGTGTGTGTGTGTGTGTGTGTGTGTGTGTGTGTGTGTGTGGCCTGCTTTTTTATTGCAGTAATCATAAGAATAAAATGGAAACGTAAATATTACATAATTGAGATAGGCTTGCCTGCCAGGAACGATAAATTTTCTCTCACACGTGATTTAAATTAAAATGAAAAAATATAGAATTTTGTTAAAGTTCAATGAAACGTTTCCATAGAAACTACTTCTTTGTTGTGAATAACGTACTACACATATAAAACTTATAAAATTTGCTTCTTCCATCATCAACTATCATTGTAACTTATAAAAACAAATTACCCCCTCCCCCCTCCAACTACCCTTTGCATTTATAGATAGTTCATCTATCTTTCTACAGTGGATTATTATGACCTTATTTTCGTTATACTTTATTTATCAAAATTAGGCACTTTACTCTTGTTAAAACGTACAACGTTGCAGGTAAACTACCCCTTCCCCTTAACCGATATTCACAAAAATCAATAGACATTGAGTCCTCTACATTTCAGGACTGTGTGCAAAAATTATTTGATTTCGTTTGAATTTGCGGCTGTTATTGTTTGCCATAGAAACAATTCTACACACAGATAGACAGACAGACACACACAGACACATTTCGAAAAATTACTTCTTTTCATGTTTTCATGGTAGTACAATCAGAATCTGCCGTTATCTCGAACAGGATTTTTTTCGCCATGACCATACTTCAATTTCCTTATGGAACAGGGATGTTCACATCAATTTACACATTAATTGTATAAATAAATGTATATAAAAGTACATATTATGTAATGTATAACGTTACAACGTACAATGTATAATGTACAGCTTTTTCAAGGAAACAACGTACTACTTATGTCTCTGTACAGTAGATAAAGAGAGGACAGTAAAGAACATGAAAAGGATATGTTCGTTATATCTTTACCGTCTGTAGGCTTTGTGAACTCTACTTTAAACTTTGTCAAAACGCAAGTGATGAAAAATGATGAAGGAAAACTCTTGGTATATATTCAGTATGAATATATATTCTGTATTGTGCCGTGTTTTGGAAAACTCGGCTGTGTTTTTTTTCTACGAGAACGGACTGCGTTGAGTTATTAAATTACGTATTATCGGCATCTTGCCGACGTAATAAATTACGTCCGTCTCGTTATCTTGCCACCGGGCCGATCCGCGCGCGCTCTGGGTCCGGAGTTTGTACTATTTTTTTTCGGAGTTGTAATGACCAGTTCACTCTCAGCTTCCGACGTAGTTGCCCTACTATATTCGCCTGACAGCCTCGACTTGAAATTTTGTCTACTATCTTTTACTATGTATAAGTAAAAGCTACGCGACCTTCCGGGTTTCCGAATTAGTCGACAATCTGTCTCGCTCCAGAGGATGGCCGAACACCTGCCTTCCATGAAATAAATTCAATCACTTTCCAGCTAGCTGTCAGGACGAAGGGACGGACACACACGACAAGATACTCAAACCTTATGCTTCTAACCAGGTGACATTTATGCTTTTTTTTAGAAAACAAAATGTTTGTGGCCGCTACACTTACTTGAGACATTTTGGAAATGCTCCAGTTTAGAACTTGGTTGCGCACGAGTCCAGCGGGACATTTGGGGTTACATATTATCTTTAACATGCATCACTATTATAAACTATGTATCGCTTTAAGGCTTACGCCTCAGAGAATTTTGTAAACTCAGCCAGGGTCATGTATCACCCGAATTGATATTAGTTTTTTTTAACTGTATATAGGGGCGGCACTCACTGTCACTGAATGATATTAGCGTTAAGTATGCATGCACGGGTGGCTCGGTACATTGCTGGGGAATTTTCGTGGTCACATTCATTTCCATTTAATTGGGTATTTGATTTGGGTTTTAATTTAAAGGTTGGGGGAGGTGCTTTAACCTGTGGACGACACCTGTTGGTGCCGTTAGCCACAGGCCTGTAACATGTCATAGTTTGTTGGATCTAGTCCGGGCGCATGACCGTGCCTGAGGTCAAGTGGATTCTTTATGAACACCTCAAGTATGTTTTAGTAAATTAATTCCATAGATTCTGCTTTTCAAAATTCAATTCTACTGTTCAAATAATTTTGTAACCACTAAATTTTGCCATAGCCAGCACAAGAATTGTTAAATTTTTTTAATAACTCACAATAATAATTCATTGATAAATGTTAAAGGATGTAAAACAAATCAATACCAGTTATAAGTTATTTATGGGTGGTCACGTTCCACTGATTTTGTTTAAAATATTTTTGTTCAGAAAATAAAAGAAATGAGAATATGCAGTTTATGCAACCGGGTATCCATGTTGACCTCGTGATGGCACATTTATTATTATTTGGGATACGAAATCGATAATTACCTTTTATGCTTGGTACTTGTGTGCCGTTCTGACTATTTAGCCAGTTTGACTTTGGCCTTTCACATACATAGAATTTTTGGGGTGTTTCAACTCTGGTCTTGTGACTTATTATTTGGTTTTGGGTACGTCAATTGAGAAGTTTTAAGGTGGGCCGGATACTTGATCCGAATAAGAGGGTTTGAGGGTGTTACGATGACAATGTATATGCTGTTAACCCGGTGGACATGGTGTGTGCTATTTATATGTAAATGTGTATCTATGTTAATTATATGTTGTGTGTTATGCCTTTATGTGATTGTTAGATTGTTATACGTTGTTACGCATATATAGATATATATATATATCATGTTTATGGGTTATGTGACTTACTGGGAGGGTCGATACTATGCGCCATTCTTACATTATTTAGAAGTAACTGTATTCTGCTCAGTAATATCAAGCTCAATTATTTGGCGATGCCTATGTCTAATGTGAATTATAATAACGATTTTAAGAATAATAATGATTGTGGTTTTTGAGATTTTGAGCTATTCTTAAGAAGTGAAAGCACTTGTAATATTAGCTTAATCATTCAAAGGCGCATATATCGTATACTGGGGGAATTCATTGTACAAAATATAACTACAATAAATCTTGTTATTGTTATCTTAGAGCAGAGTTTCATTTGCAAGTCCCGTCATACTGGACCCAGCGCATTTTTGGCTTCTCTAGGCTCTTGCCTAGTTCTAAATAACTAGTGGCCTCTCTTTCAAAAAAAGAAAATATAAATAAAAAATAAAAAAATAAAAAATGTTATATATATATATAAAGCATAAAAGGAAAGAGGGGTTACAGTATGATAGTAGTAAATATAGGATACACCTGAACGTGTAGCTACAGATAGCTACGGGTTAAAACTCTCAACAGACACGAGTCGTTGTTGTTACCAATCGCAGTGAGCAGAAGGATCCATGAGTTGGGAATCCGACGAAATCCAGGGGAAGTATAAGTTAGGAGTCGCTGCTAACGCCGTTGCATTTACTCGAATTCGAAAGGAATATAGCCACGTCCAGCTTCAAAGGAACAACTTAACGGAAAAATACGAATGTTCAAATACGTATGTTCAGAAAGAACTAACGACAACTTGCAAAATGAATGCCATACACACAATACACGCGCATGCATGTACTCACAACAATAATTATTAAAAAGAGTAGGTTCTGAAAATAAAGGTCAAAAAATGTAAGATAATTAAGAAATTAATCCGCTGAAGGAACATTGCTGATCGTATGGTATAATTACTGAGACACATACCCCGACATCGGTGAAACGTAGACGGATAGTAAGCAAAAGAGGTATCAGATCACTAATAATTACACGTATTCAAAGTTAAGATGGTTTCAAATGAAGGTATATTGGATTACGTTCATTTACGATACTGACACTTGGTCCACGGCAAAGAAGTAAATCACCTTAATGAAACCAGTAGAAATATGGCTATGGAAAAGGATAACAAAGACGTCTTGGTTAGAGAGATAATAATATCCGTAGTGTAAAGGAAATAAAAGTTCAAATAAATGTTTTAAAACCAATGTAAAAGAAGAAAAAAATCATCATTCAATGCAATTACACGTAATATGTAGAGTTTTTGTATATACTTTTAATAATTATTTTGTATTACTAATGTGAATATACTTAGACAATATGGGGATGACTATGAAAGATGTGATGCAGTAACATGAAAGGCAAAATGGCAGTAATCCTGGTTACAACAGGGAGGTCTGGACTTCAGATAATGAATAAACTTTGCCTCACTTATCTCTCTGACAGTCTGTCTATAAACTCTCTCTCATTTATCTCTCTGACTGTTCGTCTGTCTGTCTGTCTGTCTCTCTCTTTCTTTCCCTCTCTCTCTCCCTATGGCTCTCCCTCTTCCCACTTTCCCACTAAAATCCCCGAGGCGCGCGTGCGCACAAACGCACTATACACTGGTTACATGAGTATGTAAATAATATAATTAACTACATTAAATCGGTGAGTAAACAATTACATTAAATACAGACAATACATTGTTACATTGTTTACATTAAATATGAGGTAAACAATTATGAAAACAATTTTTAACCTAAAATTTTACACACAGTATGAGTACGGAAAAAATTATATTATAAAAGAAAAATTGCAAACACAATGTACATGTTTAATGAAACATAAATTTATTAACAGTGAATTTGTCAATTTGTATTATACACTGTAGTTTTTAAACTACAATTTCTTCCACTACAATTTTTGTAAACTGTAATTTTGTAGCTTTCAGTATATGTATGACAATAATTTTTCTTAATTCCATTTGATTCTTATTTAATTTCCGTTATTATTTCTTCTCTTAATGATGGCGTTATTTGAGTGCAAAACATTCTCTTCGTATTTCATAACATCCAGTCGTTTTCTCAGTAACGGTAAATTTTTTGTTAGTTGTTCGTTTTCACATTGGATTTTGCTGTTGGCCTTTCCAGTTCCTGAAAACCGAAAAAAATGTGGGTTAATAAAGCAATACTCAGCCTCAAATTTAAAAACTATTCAATGTTTAATACACAGTTACATATTTTTGGGGGTAAATAATGAATATTAGTAAGTCCGGTGCTCGATGAAAGTCCGGTGTTACGACGGTCTCACGGATCGTTGTATTGTACAGAGCAAATAGGAAAACTGACACCAAACAAGTCATTAATTACAATTTTTAATTAGACATTAACAACTATTAGAAATCGTCAAAAACATTCTTATACAATATTTCAAGTTAAATTTGTCCAACACACATCACAAATGGTCACCTTATTTGAGATTTTCACTAATTACCACACTGATCACTTTCCACCAGTCGCAATAACAGACTTCAGACCTAGTCTAAAACTGGACTGACAGTTAGTAGTTACTATCGAAAATTTTGGCAAACGTTTTTTGACCCATATTTCTATAGTAAAAGTCTCCATGGAAACGGCAACAACAGTCACACAAATTATAGTTATTGTTCGGAGTGGAAATGGTTACAAAGAAGAAAATCTGTCAAATCAATTAAAAGTGTTTGTATAACAGAGAAATGTATAAGAATTTTTATTATCACAACTGTTTCTAAAATACTGTCGTGTGAGAAAACGGATACCTTAACTTCCTGCAGCGTGTTGTAGAAATGTTGCAGAGGCATACCCGGCTAGGCCGCAGCATAACTGAAACAGAAATAATATGCAAGTATTAATGGCTGATTAACGACACAACTAAACTTAATAAAATTTGTAATTAATTAAATTATTGGAAAGTAACTAGTCATAATACACTGCTTCAGCAAATAAAATAAGTACAAGCTAAAGAAAACGAACATAGTAATGAAAATAATGTTCTGAGAAATAGGATTTACTAGTAAAAAGCACACAGGGATTAAAATGTAGTTGTTCAAAGCCAACTAACTACCAAGGCGTCTTACATTTTCCAAACTGGAATGACTAATTCTAAATTTAAAAAGGATGATTATAGTAAATGTTATCAGAAGGCTCTTAAGAGAAAACACATAATGCTGAAACAAAATCACACGTCAAAATCAAACAGCCTCTAGGATCACGAAAATAGAAAGTACAAAACGGTTGAAAAAGTGAAAGAGGCCATGTCGCAATCTAAGAAATTAGCCTCTAATTCAAGGTAAACAACTGAGTCAGTGGTAACTGACATAAAGAGGATGTTTTAGAAATGATTAACTTAAAAAACAATTAAACACCATAAAGCAAACACAAAAAACATAGCCTAAGGGAAAAGAGTATTCAGAAAAAAATTTAAAATAACACTACCAATGAATTGACAAAATCCATAATTCTGGACGAGGAGGAAAACAATAAACACAATCAGTTAATTAATATTCAGGTATTTTTGCGTCTGTGTGTGTGTGTGTGTGTGTGTGTGTGTGTGTGTGTGTGTGTGTGTGTGTGTGTGTGATAATTTGCAAAGCTATAAAACAACAACAACTTGCTCACCGCTCCTCCTGGGGCCATCAAAGTGAACGTTTCCAGAACTCCCATGTTTTTCAGCAGTCCTGTAACAAACAAATTTATAAGATGTGGTAAAACACTTGCCAATTAATGTCAATATCTCGATAAGATTAATGTAATTCATTATGTATGGATTTTACTTAAACGCTACAGTAAAGCAAAAAAAAACAAATAAACATCAAGCATTTCGTGAAAAGCAAAATTGTATGTTACACATACCCAAATTAATTTAACATAGATAAATAACTTTCAGTTGTGGATATTAACTAAGGTCTGTACAAAAAATACTAGTTACTTATACGTATTTTACAATTACAATTAGTTCAGCAGCGGCTTTTATGTGTGTCCGTTCTTGAAACCTTTTTTACTTCCATGGTCCATAAGGAAATGGAAGTATTGTCATGGCGAAAAAAATCGTGTTCGAGATAATGGCAGATTCTGATTATACTACCCTCAAAACCTGAAAAAAGTCATTTTTCGAAAAGTGTCTCTGTGTGTGTCTGCGTGTAGAATTTTTTTATGTCAAACGATATCTACCGCAAATTCAAACAGAATTAATGTTTTGCATGCAGTTCTGAATTAAGGGGAAGATCGGTTAAGGGGAAGGGGTAGTTTACCTGCTACGTTTCGCGTTTTAACAAGAGTAGTGCCTAATTTTGGTAAATAAAGTGTCCTTAATAGTACGTCATAATAATAAACTGTAGAAAGGTTGATGAAATATCTATAAATGAAAAGGGTAGTTGAAAGGGAAGGGGATAATTTTCTTTAAATTAAAATGGTAGTTGATGATGGAGAAAGTAAATTTTATAAGTTTTATATGTGTAATACGTTAGTGACAACAAAGAAATAGTTTCTATGGAAACATTTCATTGAACTTTAACAAAATTCTATATTTTTTCATTTTAATTTAAATCATGTGTGAGAGAAAATATATCGTTCGTGGCAGGCAAGGATATCTCAATTATCTAATTTTTACGTTTCCATTTTATTATTTTGATTCCAGCAATAAAAAGGCAGGCAAGACACACACACACACACTCACACACAATTCGTGTTATTTCTCGCCTCACTCATGTTTATTTTCTTACATTTGCAACGCTTTTGTTATCGATTTGCTTCCTGTGGATCGCTGGGCAGTATAACTGCACGTGTTTACAGAGGAACATTGCAGACATTATATTATAGACATTATAGAACATTATAGACAGACTTTTTGTCTTTAGGGAATGAACCCTCTGCAAGATGCTCAGTGTCCATGAGTGACTTCGGAGCGCTTCGGAGGAGGGATGATTATATGCGTAGGTCGGTTTCTTTATAAGAATAAAGTAAGCCTACCTAATTTTTATGGATAAAGTGACTGGAAAAAAAATCTTATATTAAACGACTACCCAATAATTACAAAAATATCTATAAATAGTGAAATTAGTTTGAGGGGGGACGATATTTTTTTAGAAATTACCGAACCGAAATCAAGTAAATTATTTTAAACATAAATCTTACAACATGGAAGTCATGTATGGTTCTCCATACCGATTATTATATAAGATATTTGAAAAAGTTCCATAGAAACACTTTCATTATTGCAATCACGTAACAACGTATTTGCAATGGTAAAACGATTTCCAGTCTTTTTAACATGTAGGCCCTATTGATGGTTGAAATTCGAATTATTCTTCTGACAATAGTTACAACTATTCACCTGGTTTTAAATACGTGGAGTGTCAGCCTATTACCGTCTCATCCATTTTCCTTTTGACGTTGTTTGCCTATCCTTCTTGCCAGTAGAGGACGGCATCTGAACTTAAGAACGTCAGACTTTCTTTCAAAGGTCTGTTTTCTCAATTTTAATCGCACCTATATTACCATTGATTCTCCCTGTAACCAACAGTATTGCCCCCACCCCCCAAAAGATGCACGACACTCTCAAGGCCCCTTTGTAGTAACTCCGCCATAGGCTTCCTCTAAAAACGTCCCATATCTACCTCTAACTCATTACCCACATATTTTCGTTGAAGGCCGCTGTTATTGTGGCGGTATTACAAGTATTTCCTTTCAATATAATCATGTTCTAGGCAGATTGTCACACCGCCGAAACTATTTAATAAGTATGACTTACAGTTATAATAATGTACGTATTCCTTATAATTGTTATTATCATTTTGGGGTAACTGGAGCCGTAGGTTTTAAAGAAAAGTACAAAGTAAAAGCAGGTGAATAATATAATTAACCGGTAAACATAAAATTTGTAAGGATGTATAACACTTGAAAAGGTAAAATTATAAATTTACGCGCATAAGACTGCTTAGTTTTTTCAGATTTTAAATATTCAGTAAATTAAACGTACTCTTCAATATAAAAGTGTTCAAGAATTTTATTTGACTTAAGAATCATTTTTTTAATTTTAATTATATTATCCGTACTATTTCTAGTCAATTGTGGCACATAATACAAGTTTTCATTTTAGAACTAACTGAAGAAATAGAAATAAGTTTTATGGCCTTTATTATATGCGGCATTTCAAAAAATATATATTATGCTACTTTATTAAGTGAATGACTCGGTAACTTAAACTATTCATAACTTAAAGCCATTTACTGTAATTAATATTATAATTTAAGCTTAATTTTTTGGAAATCTAGATAATATCAATCACTACAAGCTAAATAAAGGCTTGAAGAGCTACTTCTTATAGTAATATAATCGGCGTTAAAGATACTACGTAACCCCATTTACATTGTTAGGTATATCTAATGCTACTGCTCGTATTACATCAGTCAAAATACTAAAGTACAATATAAAAGCAAAACTAAAGTATGACGTTTCTTAACATTATATTATAACCAATAATATTTTTCGCCATTCCCTGATTTAAAAATAGACAAGGTAAATTTAAGGTTTAATATCGGTTTAAAATGTTTAAATTTAATTTAAATTATTTCCATTTTTAATAGCGTTTCAACTAAGTTCTATTTTGTAAGTTAATATCGTGATTATTAATTTTTATGCAGTTCGCCTTGCGTTTAGGTAAAATCGTGCAGAGGGTTTAACTCTGACCATTCTACGCAATGTATGATTGCTTTTAACGTCGATGAGTGATAGCAATTACAGTCACCTAAAACATCTAACCGCGTTAGGAATGGTTTGAATTCATCAGTAACATCAGTTTCCAACAGTTATAAAGTTGTCAAAATATCACCTATTGAAGTATCATCACCGTACACTTAGGCCTATAACGGTATAAGCTACTCCTGCTGAATCTGTAAACCACAAACACATTCTAGTTCTGAATCTGGAAGCTTTAGAAACTACCCCACGTGATACTGTTTCTTACCACTCTAAATTTTAGTTTCATTACTTGTTTACTATATTCTAAAACGTATTCTAGTATGTACAATGTATGTTTTAACTCCCCTTTACTTGCCTCTAATTCCTTTTCAGTAACTTTTAATCTCTCCTTTATTTCTAACCTAACATTCTATATCTGTTCTTATTTACTCCTGAACATTTACTCAAAATCAAATACATTCTATTTAGCATTCTACATTTCATTACTTACAGTATTTTAACATTTAAATATATCATTATGTTTATTTTTACATCGTGTAAACTGGGACTTTATTTTTGTATTTATTACTCCTTTAATGTAATTTTGATTCTTACCCCACTTCTGTTAGATTCCTTTGTGTACATAAAAATATCCGCTTGATAAAATCCTTCTATCTCATTCTTGATTTAAAATTCTTCTTTTACATTTTAGACAGTTATCTCAAGTCTTCTTGGCTATGTTATCATTTATCCATTCTGAAAATCACCTTTCCTTTTGTAGTGTGCTATATATGGTCCTTGGCATTTGTTATAAGTATTTATTATCTCATGAGACGAGTTTTTTCTGTTGTACTTTTATTTTGCTTAAACGTTATTTTAGGCTTGAAAACAATAATATTATACAAATACCATAATAATATAAAGTCCAAATTTAAAATGACTATAACAAAATTCATATTTACAGAGTATTTTAAGAGATTATCGAACAAAATGATAAAACCATGTTTTTCCTTAGTTCTAATGGTCTCAAGGAAGATCATGCTTGTACACTATGTAACGCAGTTCCGAAATTGGTTGAGTCCGCAACTCACCTAACTGAAACCTGATTTTTACTAAAGAAGGAGAAGGAAATTTTGTGAAATCAATATTTAGCTAGCACAACACTGTGGAAACTTTACACGTATTGTACTATCTATCTAAGGATAGTGTTTCCCTTTAATGAAAGTATTTTGACTGTTAATATGCTAGGCGTTAATCTACTGCCGCCTCTTGTAAAGAAACGTCAGCACTACATTTGAAACAACAATCCACCTTCTGCTGGAAACAACAAAACAAGAAGGCTTCTGCTGTGCGTATTGCTTAGACGGTGTTGATTGTGAAGTACCATTAGTGAATAAATAAATACCCTTGTGTTTTTATGACTGCATCTGTATAATACCCTCTGCTTCACTCTGATTCCTTGTGTGGCTCCCTAGTAGTGCCATGCCAGCCGTCTTATGCAAATTTCACCCGTCGCCCGTTAGATTTCTTGCAGTGATCGTGGGACACACGAATTCTTTAGACAACTGCCGATTTGACGTTCCATAATCAGATATTTATTTGAAATTGAATTTTCAGAAATTAAAATCCATGTAAAATTAAAATTAAATTTTTAATATTTTAATTTAAAATATTATTATTTACTGTTTATTATTTATTATTATATTATTTATTTTTATTCATTGACATTAACGTAGCTACATTTATACATTATATCAGAATATTTATTAAAGAAACCTGTTACACTATAACATAAATTAGCGTTGCCTTCGATTAAATCTAATGTTATCACAAAGTTAGCTTTGCTTTTAAAGATCTTTGACTATTTAAAAACAAGTTTAATTTTTTATTTTTTTTTAAATTTTATTTTACTAAGTTATAGTCTGTATAATATATGACGCGCTATAATATATAAAGTGATCATAGTGCTGTGGAAAAAAATTTATTTCGTTTATGAAATAACTTGGAGTCTGATATTTGGTTTCTTATTATATATCTAAGAGGCTCTAATAGCTCTATGTTTGATGTATCAGAGTCTGTTTTCAAATTAAACTAAAATTAAGTAGCGTTACAAAGACAATCTTAAGTTGTAACTAAATATTAATTTAAACATTTTCTTGACGTATTTGCATTACCAACTGATCTTTGACGATTGTAACTTTAAAACGATATCTTCACATTTTTTAAATCGGAGCACATATGTGGTTTATTCGTGACGAGTGAATTTTCCCTACGTCGTAAATTCACTTTCCCTTTTCTATTTGATCTGAAGTTGTCGACTTTTCTTTTTTGCTTGTTCATGCCCTACTGATTATCTCAGTCCCTCCCTAAGAATGTTATGCTAGGGGAGTCTCCCCACACATTGCTGAGAGACAGGAAAGGGAAGTTTCCTCAAAGAAGGAAAACTTCGTTGCTTGACATAATGTTCTAACTTGTGTAAGAGCAAAGTAAATAGGTTTTATATTTTGCAGATTCAAAAACGTAGTATTTAAAATACAAAATTGCACTGCTTCAAGTAAAGTTGTTATAATCAAATAACAAGAATTAATTTATAATAATTTTCAGCTATGAATATTTAAGATTTGTCGGTGTAATAGACACATTAATAAAGTCTAATAGTTATATATATGTAACAAAACGCGCGCGCGCACACTCTTACATATTCTTTGCATGGAACAATTTTAATGTTTATACATATGATTATAAAAATATTACAATGTGTATAGAAATAACAGGCTTCCTACTCTTAAAGTTTGTACACTGTATCTTCTGTGCTTAAACGTTTTACCAAAAAGTATCATAAATGTATCTAGTAAAAGCGTTGAAAGTATCCTTTCAAAATTAAATAATTCTCTGTAAATTGTTGTCAGGTTGGATAGAGAACAATTTGCTTTAGGAGTAGATTTTAAATGCTGAGATTAACCATTACTGTAAGGTATTCTTAATTGGAGGAGTACAGTGTTTTCCAAGGCGAAAATAGATTGTCAAAATATTTTAAAATTAAACTTCACATAGATTTTGTACACTAAATTTATTATGAGCAAAATATTTTGAAGGTAACGTTCTATGTAATCTTCCTTTACTTGGAAAGAAATATCCCTTCAAGAAAATTTTCGTCCTCCACCGTTGAACGTAAAAACGAGATTATCATTTGAAATTTTATTTACATTAAAAATATTTACTAATAGGCCTACTGTCACAACCAATTTAATAAAGAAATTGATTGTACGTTCTGCAATTCAACGTTAAGTACCTCTTTGTAGACGATGGAAAAGTAACAAAATACAAATAATTATATAATAATATCAAAGTCTTGCTTATTTTATACTATTTAATAAAAAAACACTTTCACTTCTAGCGTAAAACAGTAAAATAATTAGATTTTATTTAATTTTTGTAACCTGTTACCTATTTTATACTTGAAAATTTTGGTGGAATTGATCACGTGTAGAAATAAAACATGCTCTACCACTGATTAAACGGATGCAGCAATTGAAATGTGTATTTAATTAATGAAAGAGAAAGGAACCCGTCAAATGTAATTTCCCAATGTTTTCGAAACAAATTTTCTATCTGATTTTAAAGCTCTATAAAACACACACACACACACACACACACACACACACACACACACACACACACACACACACACACACACACACACACACACATAATAACGTGTTTAACTATGTCGTCTATCTATATCGTTGACGATACTTACGTTATAAATATTTAACGGTTGTAATCGTAATAATAACAACGTGAATTGTTTAAAATCTTTCAAAACATTTATAAATTAAAACTTTCATTTAAATTGCGAGCTAAAAACTCATTATTATTTGCATGTGCATGTGTACTCGTAGTACACCTCCTTGTTAATAAATACAAGTAATCTCATATTACATAGAACAATAAAATAATCTTATACTATAACTAACATTGCTTATTATATATTATTGCTCTCGACTTGCTTAATTTATTATGATTAAATTATTACTAAATTTTCTAATTTTTCTTTTTTTTGAATTTTTATAGTTGTTGCATATGCATTTCTTATTTATGTTTCTTAATTACTTTAGAAAAATTACTATTCTTTCAAAATTAATTTAAATATTTTCAATAATTTATAATTTGAAAAATATACTTTCATATTCCAAATATTACTATAAATACTATACAAGAACAGTTACATTTGCAAATTATTTTACACTTTTCGAATTTATATTGCCTTTCTTTTTTTTTAATGTTTAATTGTCTTTCGTTTGGATGAATACATAGCTTTCTTTCACATTAATCGTGGCGGTTTCTCAGCGTATCCTCTTGTGGTCCTGAGTCCTTGATCCTGGTTGATTCTGCGTAGTCGTCTAACCCTGGAGTCCGTTCCCCATCCTCCAGATCCTCTCAGTAGTCCTATGACTCGTACTCTACGTCTGGAATCTATACCATTTAGTGTGCTGCTCTCTCGTCTTCCGTAATAGCCTCTGGCTGCAGCAGTGTTCTCACGAAAGTGATGATGTTGTCGGACATAGCCTCCGACTGCCGCTGTGGTTGATCGAGAAAGAGAACAAGGCTGGTGTGTCTCGCGTATTTATAGTCTAGGGCGCAAAAATCATGTTTCGACAATTCTCTGCAGGAATCAGTCTATCGTAGCGTCATTTTACTAACACGATTATTTACACAATTATTTCACTGATCTTCGCAACATGCGAAGTCTTTTGCAAATTACCCGATATTCATATGGTCGGTAATTTTTATGTGTACAACTGTTTGTTAACCGTTTTCTCTGTCTCAATTATTATGGGTTTTATTTATATTTATTTGCACTGTATTTGTACTTTTTATTATTTTCGCACAATCTTTCGTACACGCGTGCGTTTTTATATTATTTACACTGTGGTGTATTTTGTTTTGTGATATTTCACACACACCTATCACAATTTAAAAAATTTTTATATTTATTAACTTTTATTTAGGGGCGATGCTTTGCAGGAATTAACTGGCTGGACTCACACATGTCAGATACACGTGTACACAGACGCAGCTGTGTGTGGCGTGACCTACCTGTTCAAGCATGCAAATTCGTTATTCCCCTTTACAGCTTTCTATCTGAATTATTATACTCCTGACAATATTGATTATTTATTTGATTTACACAAATAATCTTAACTAATTGTGCAATGCACAGTACCATATACATTCGCACTGTTGCATTATTTCCCTGCTTAATAAACAAAAATTTAATAATCTTTTACATTAAACAAAATTTTACAGTAGCCTACATTTTGCTAATGCAATATTTATTTACATTAATTATGCTCATATTAATGAATAATGCTTTTGAATGCGAATAATAACTTTACCCTTATTCTTATGTGATGTGGGCTGAACAAAATATTCCCCTCGCCTACATGTTGACTTGCTGCGTGGTTTCGTAGTATCCACTTTAAAGTGCGTTCACCTTTAACTGTCACAGTGACCTATTTATTCATTCGTAGAATTTCCTTAAAGAGCTTGCATGGTACTTGCCTATTTATCTCTGTCTTGTGTTATCATATACAATGAAAGTTTGTTTGTCAACTTGTCTTAGCAAAGTGTAAGGCCCATCATACAATCTGAAGAATTTTTTAGCAGTATTGTCAATACGTTTCCAACTGGATTTGTTTTAATACTACTCTCTCTCCAACATTAAATTTCTGCAACTTGTGAGTTCTGTTGAATCTTTCTATTCTTGTATTACATTTTTCAATTATTCTACTTTTAGCATGTTCAATCTTAATGCTTAAAGGTACCGGTAAGTTTTGATTAGCAGGTTTCTGAACATACCGCTTCCAAAATCTATCGGGTTTACGATCTTGTTCAATCTCTGTCGGTGTGTAGCTCGTTGCTTCGCTATAATTATCATTATTGGCTTTTCCAAAAAATGGTAAATATTCTGCCCATTTATTGTGTTGGTTATGGCAGTAAATACGTAGGTACTTACACAATTCTTTATTCACTCTTTCGGCTAAATTTACCTGTGGATATCTGATGGATGTAAGTATTGGTTGGATTCCATTTTCCCTTAATACTCTATTCCACGTCACTTTGAAATTGCACTCCTTAATCATTAAGAATCCTCTTCATTTTACCATATATTGGAAAAAATTTTGTAACAGAATTTTTAGGACAGCTTTCGTTGTGGGTCTAATAATAGGATACAGATGAACTGCCTAAGAAAACACGTCTATACAGACTAGTATCTGTTTAATCCCCCCGACTTGATCGTGGTAATGGCCCTAAGAAGTCCACTGCAACTGACTCCCCTTTCGCCTCCTTCTGTATACTTTGCATTTCCACATATGTGTGAAGATTAGGTTGCATAGCAGTCTGGCAATCATAACATTTCTTCAATTCATTTTTAATTTTTCTAAGCATGTTGATTGTAAAATCTTCTCTAAGGGATAAATAACATTTTAATACCGAGGCATGAGGTAAGCTCTCATGAGTTGGTGTTATTAATTTAAATAACATCACGTTAGTCAACACAATTTTCCAATCATGTCTTATTAATTTGAAAAGAATGTTGTTATATAGCTTATATTGAGCTGGTAGGTGAGATAGACGTTTTAAATTTCGTAATATAAGATCTTGATCTTGTTCTTCCGCTAGTTTTTCTAGCATTCTTTTTACTTCGTTACTAGTTTCAAATCGTATACGTAAAAGACGTACTTCGTTATCCTCCTTATTGTAGATTTCCTCACATTCTTCTGTAACATAACGACTTAATATATCTGCAACGGTATTATCTTTTCCTTTGCAGTACTTGATAGTGAACGAGTACTCTCCATAGGTTAAAATTCATCTCAGTAAACGAGAATTCGTTACTTTACATTTCAGTAGAAATGACAATGGTTGATGGTCAGTACGTATTTCGAAATGAGTACCATAAATGTAATATCGAAATTGTTTAAGTGCGTAGACAATTGCAGTATCTCCTTCTCTGATGTTGAGTAGTGCCGCTCTGCTCCTTTGAAAACTCTGCTCGCGTAGGCGATGACCCTTAGTTTTTCTTCGGAATCCTTCTGTTATAGTACACTTCCCACGGCGCAATCACTAGCATCAGAGTAAATCACAAATTTTCCTTCCCGTTGAAGATAATGTAGCATGATGTTTTCTACTAATAACGTCTTCACTTGTTCGAAGACTTCTTGATGCTTCTTCTCCCATTTCCATTTTCTTCCTTTCTTTGTCAATTCTAAAAAAGGTTGAGTCCTTTCGGCATATAATGGCGTAAATCTCCTGTAACATCCAGTTAAACTTAAAACTGCACGTAAAACTTTAAGATTCCTGGGTATAGGAAAGTTGGTTGTACTGGTTATCTTCGTAGGATCTCGTAGTATACCTGAGGATGAGATGATGTGTCCTAGGAATTGGATGGAAGTTTTTATGAATTCACATTTGTTTAGGTTTAGAGACATGTTTGCTGCCTAAACTTATGGAATATTGTTCGTAGATTTTGGATATGTTCATTGAATATCTTAGATATCACTAGAATATCATCTACGAAGATCATCGTATAAGGTTCCTCCTCTGTACCTAATGTTTTTTCCAAACATTTTACAATAGCTGCCAAATTCGTACTTAATCCAAATTGTACTACTTCATGTTGGTAACACTTGTTCTTATACACGAATGCAGTAAATTGTCTATCCCCTTCTCGGATTGGAATTTGCCAAAAACTTGAACGTAGACGTAGCTTAAACAAGTAGCGTGCTCCATCACACTTCCTCGGACCTTGAAAATCCGGGGTATGGCAACGCAGACAGTCCGCGCCGGATCGTACCCATATCTGCAGCAGGTCTCCAATGTGAAGAGCCTCTAGTCGATAGAATGATGTAGGTAAGGGCAGTCGGCAACTCGGATCCGTACCTTCGAAAGAGGGGTTGGCTCTGAGGACCGGGGCGTGTCGGGCTTGGCGGCATTTTATTTATAACGTTTTTAACTATGCCGTCTGTCTATATCGTTGACGATACTTACGTTATAAATGTTCAACGGGTGTAATCGAAATAATAATAACAACTTGAATTGTTTAAAATCTTTCAAAATATTTATAAATTAAAACTTTCATTTAAATTACCAGCTAAAAACTCATTATTATTGGCATGTGTATGTGTACTCGTAGTACACCTCCTTGTTAATTAATACAAGTAATCTCATATTACATAGAAACATAAAATAATTTTATACTATAACTAACATTGCTTATTATATAATATTGCTCTTGACTTGCTTAATTTATTATGATTAAATTATTATTAAATTTTCTAATCTTTCTTTTTTAAATATTTATTGTTCTTGCGTATGAATTTCTTATTTATGACTTATTAATTACTTTAGAAAAATTACTATTCTTTCAAAATTAATTTAAATATTTTCAATAAATTATAATTTCAAAAATATACTTTCATATTCCAAATGTTACTATAATTACAATACATATAAATATAAATTACAAATAAATATAAATATAAATTATAAATACAAGAACAGTTACATTTGCAAATTATTTTACACTTTTCGAATTTATATTGTCTTTCTTTTTTTTTTAATGTTTAATTGTCTTTCGTTTGGATGAATACATAGCTTTCTTTCACATTAATCGTGGCGGTTTCTCAGCGTATCCGCTTGTGGTCCTGAGTCCTTGATCGTGGTTGATTCTGCGTAGTCGTCTAACCCTGGAGTCCGTTCCCCATCCTCCGGATCCTCTCAGTAGTCCTATGACTCGTAACCTACGTCTGGAATCTATACAATTTAGTGTGCTGCTCTCTCGTCTTCCGTAATAGCCTCTGGCTGCAGCAGTGTTCTCACGAAAGTGATGATGTTGTCGGACATAGCCTCCGACTGCCGCTGTGGTTGATCGAGAAAGAGAACAAGGCTGGTGTGTCTCGCGTATTTATAGTCTAGGGCGCAAAAATCATGTTTCGACAATTCTCTGCAGGAATCAGTCTATCGTAGCGTCCTTTTACTAACACGATTATTTACACAATTATTTCACTGATCTTCGCAACATGCGAAGGCGAAGTCTTTTGCAAATTACCAGATATTCATATGGTCGGTAATTTTTATGTGTACAAATGTGTGTTAACCGTTTTTCTCTGTCTCAATTATTATGGGTTTTATGTATATTTATTTGCACTGTATTTGTACTTTTTATTATTTTTGCACAGTCTTTCGTATACGTGTGCGTCTTTATATTATTTACACTGTGGCGTATTTTGTTTTGTGATATTTCACACACACCTATCACAATTTAAATAATTTTTATATTTATTAACTTTTATTTAGGGGCGATGCTTTGCAGGAATTAACTGTTCCCACTCACACCCGTCAGATATACGTGTACACAGACGCAGCTGTGTGTGGCGTGACCTACCTGTTGAAGCATGCAAATTCGTTATTCCCTTTTACAGCTTTATATCTACATTATTATACTCCTGACAATGTTGATTATTTATTTAATTTACACAAATTATCTTAACTAGTTGTGCAATGCACAGTACCATATACATTCGTACTGTCGCAATATATAACACATTTCTTTCTATAACATATATAAGTAAATTGTAATTGCAAAATATATGCAAACTCTAATACTTTTTACGCAGACAACAAAAGTATAAATTTTTCTAAATATAGTGGAATATTCATAATATTCACACCCATACACTTTCTAACCAAACTTTTCTTACCTCAGACAAGGGAGGTAATTAACGATAATATATATATCTACCAAAGAGTAATTCTATCCTACAAGATTATGTTTCAATAATTTAACAATGAATCCTCTTAACAGTACGTATCGTGTAACAAAAATTGTATATGTTTTTATTCAAATATTCTGTATGTTCTACTTTCGTTCTATTATTAGTTTAGTGCATACTCAACACACACAAAATGTTATTTCTGCTGTTACCTTTCATAACGTTCTTTTGTCAAAATGTTCACAAGCATTGTTGTCCCACTCTAAGCATTGTATGTAAACCTATGTTTTGTTATTATTTTTGTATACTGTAGTATATTCTACTATGCCTGAAATAATTTTCCTTTCCAGTTACATTTTATTCAATGAAATAGAAATGTGGTTCGGATGTATTTACAATTAATTGTTTTTGTTTGACTGCATTGAAAACGGATACTAATGTAAGAAGTTTTATTTAGTCATGTCTGAAAAGTGTGCTACCAAATTTATATATAAAATCGTTGTGTTCTTAAATGTTAAAAGTTATGTGTTTCAACCTAAGCTGTTACTAATAAAATAAGTTTTGGTTTGTGTAGGGAAAGTTTTGTAGTATTATAAGAGGATCATAAAGGAACATGTTTTATTTGACTATGCCTAAATATACGTTGCGTTTTGCTACAACTGCTACATACGTTTGGGATGATACGCTGTGGTTCAGTTATTATTATTATTAATTGTGATTTCCGTTATAAGTTTAAATATGATGTACCGTTACAAACATTTTAAAATATGAAATTTTAATGAACATTGTAACTTTTTTGGACGTCAGGTAAGAATCTACATAAAGTAAGTTAAGTATAAGTATAATACTATCTTACATTGATTCGAGACGACACGATATAATTATGAATGTGTATGTGTGTGTGTGTGTGTGTATGTGTGTGTACATGTATGTATATATGTACGTATGTGTGTATCATAATTACAACCACTACCACTTATTAATCTACCAGAGAGCCAATGCTTCACCAGGAACACTTACCACTTATTAATCTACTAGAGAGCAAATGCTTTACCAGGAAGTGTAAAACAGTTATTGTCCACATTATATCTTTTCAGTTGCACTTTGCCACATATCATAACCAGCTTATCATCAACATTACAAGGTACCATATTGTGATTATGTTGTTCTCTTGACTAATTTTTGCTTCTAAGCTAAAAACATTTAATACTTTCCTGTCCCAAATATTAAGGAAACTTTCATTTTAGTGTAGCCGACTGCTAAAATCATATTATCTAATTTTATTTCATATAAACGTAATTGTGTTATGACATATATTTTCATTCTTCTTCACAAACTTATACATTTTCGTGTTCAAAGTAGCTGCTTTGATTTATGTTTATGATATTGCTCATTTATAAAAGTATTATCTATTCATTCTTACTTAAATGACAATATCGATGTGGTAGTTGCTCATTAATGATTGTACCGTTGTCCAACTAGAATTGTTTTATTGTTTGTTATATTTTTTGATATTTTAATTTACTAAGTTCTCTCAAAATCTCTGACAATTTGTACCTCGTCAGCTAGTAAACACTCATTTAATGTCATACTTGATGTATATTGTTGGAAGTTAAACCGACGATTATAGTACATATTTAAAGTTGCAATAAGCTAGTCAGTCTTTTTTGAAAACCTGGTATTTTGTTTCAGTTTTCTTTTTAAACGAGCAAAAACAAATTCGCTTACTTCACAAGTAAATTCTAATCTTTGAAGGCGCTAATGAACTCTAATGCTTATTTAACGACGCGTTTATCAAGGAAAGGAAGTAACTGCAATTTAATTGTGGAACGAACGTTTCTCAGAAGGAGCAAGGAATGGAGTTCACCCCGTTTCCTTTTCGTGAGTTATCGTCTTGGGAGACGTGAAGTTTAGCTGCGTTCAACCCTCAAGCTTCTCGTGATAAATACGATAATGTTGGAGATTTACTTCGCATTTACCACTCTCACTAAATTTAACTCTTTTTGTAGCAAAAAGTGTTAAAGTTACATTACCGGTGGAGAGAAATGTATTTTTAATTACGAAACGTATACTCGGGGATTTACATTTAAAACGATACCCCTTCAAAATGCAAGTTAATTTTTTATGGTAAACCCAATCTAGTTGATTATTAGTAAAGAGACTGAGAACAAAATTTTTGTTGAATATATGAAAAATGTGTTTAATATCAAACGATATCTGAAGCATTTCTTTCTTTATTTTTTCTGTTACGCATCTAGAAACTTGGTAAACGAAAGAGAAAATATTGTAGTTAATGTTCTACGGAATTTATCCTGTCAATTATCTATCAGAATTGTTTCTGAAGAATGGTAATATTGCTTAGTATCTTGATATTTGTAAGACTAGTATTACTAGTGTAAGCACTAATACTGTAACTAATACACCGCTATACGTTACTAGTTGTATTAAGACGTATATATATCTTATATATGAATCACTGAAGTAAGCCATTGTCCTATCAACGTTTTATCTAAAATCGCAGTCTAAAACCGAGAGTAGTAACTAGTGAACAGAAAATCTACGTTTGATTATGAAAACGTTTAAGCAGAACATTTACGATTATTTTGATACACAATATGAAAAGTACTACGTATGATACCAAACAGTTAGTGTCAAACAAAAGGCGGTGAATATGTTTTGTGCGAAAAGTAACATTACAAGAAATATAGGGCAGAAGATTAGAGAAAACTTGCAATTCTTTACAGAGACTGCGGGTGTCATGTCTACAAATATTAATAGATGACGTTGACAAATAACGTTCTCCTTGAGGCTCCATAAAACTTTAAGATATAGAGGAGTTGAAATATATTCCAGAAGTAGAATTTCATCAGGCAATAAAGGGAATATTTCGTTTAATCACACAATAAGGACAGCACAGGGGTTTTAACAGTTTATTATTTTAATATATAGCCTAATCGTTTATATCGAACATTAAGTAAAAAGCAACCGCCTGGTTATAACACAAATGCGTCAATTGTTTAGTATTTAACAAAGTCTCCCTTCGTATTATGTGACATTTTTATAATTATTACATGCTTATAATAGTTATGTTTTAATTGATAACATAATTTTCTAATTTCTAAATGTACTTTAATTTAAAATAGAATGTTCCATTAAGTCACTCTATTCAATTATTCTGCTACGCATACAGGACGACGCTATGCTGAGATCGTAAGATTGATTCGTTTATTGTTTTAAAAAATTTAAACAGTTGGACCAATTTTAACAAACGCGATATCAAATCTCTCTTCTTGATGCTATGAGTGTCAAGGACCTGGAATTATAAAAAATACAAATTAGTTGAAAGTTGTGTAAAATTTAGGCAAATTTACTGAGTTGGTAATCATATTAATTAATAAAGAACACATACAAAATCATTGTTGCAAAAACACAGGGAAACCATAAAATATAAAATTACTAACTTCCCAGAAATAAAAACAGTATTATGGTAAGACAATAGTAATGTTGGTTTGCATGTATCCGACAACAGAATGTCTTGTTATGATTATCACGGCAACAAAATTGTTTATATTGTGATTCTCGTGTCTCTTCTGTTGCATATACCTATATGTGGGTCCTAGTGCTTTTATATTTTACCACTGTGTCACTGCCAACCCCAGCATCTCATAACAACTGTGGTATCTGGTAATATAGGTTATTTTACAATTTATATAAGTAATATGTACATAGGCAATTAATATTGGAATTACGTACAGTAATTGCATATATATTATTAGTACGCACAGGCATTATGAATACTGGAATTAATCATTCTTAGTTATATTCTTTGTTGACAGAAATATGAGTTTTCTATATAAAATAAAAAGAGGGAAATATTGATTGGCTGGATAGCGATATACAACTTTCCGAGAAACAAAAAAAAATAGGAAAGAAAAAAATCAGATTACCTTAATGAAGCATGGGCAAATGTTGCAGTCCCTTAGACTAAAGAACGGGAGATACCCTGTCAAAAGCCTTCAATATTCATTCAACGCAGGTTTCACTGTGGGACCGAATGAAGCAAATTTAAGATAACCATAATTTGTTTTATTTAATGTATGGATTGAAAATGCTTTGTACCTAGGAGAATATTTCTTTATCTAAATTGAATATAATATTGTTTATCGTTACCAAAGTCGCTGCGCCTTTTCCTTTATTTCCTTACATTGCTGTTAATATATTTTAAGCGATACAGGTCTTCCTTAATTAATTGTGGGGAAAACTTTAATAATTTTGTGTAATTACGTATTACGTTTCTACGATGGATTTTGAATTTTTCACGTTTCATCACATGATGTAAAGTTTTGTTAAAAATAAAGACTATAGGCACAAAAATTAATTAAAATATCTTTACTTCTTTGATACATATCAATTTAATGATTTCTTTTGGAGGCATTTTGACTTTACTGTAAACGCTATAAGAGAGTTTTAAGTTTAAAATATGTGTTTCACACTCCTCCCCTTCCTATTCAAAAGACTTGCCGATTTCAAATAAATGTCTTACATGTTTCCCACAAGTATAAATAAACAAATAAACTTTTCTTAAAATACATTGTTACGCTTGCTATATTAAATTTGTAGCTATTTAACTCTGTAGATGACTGTTGTAAATATTCTCTTTCCTCACTGATTCCCATTTTCCCCATGATTTTATTGCGATAAACTATAATTATTGCGTTATATAATAGTATGTAATATTTTCTTATTTAGTCTGTTCAATGTTTAATTATTTCTAATAACAACTGTTCTGTCAAACACACTCAATATCACGTATAAGTTAAAAACCAGTATAGGCCCACAAAGTTGTGAAATACGTTCAGTGTGGATATATTTCTGGTAAAATTAATTTTATACTTTCAACAAGATAATAATAATAATGGCTCCCATGTATACCACCGAAGTACCTTAGGAGTAGGCAGGGTAGGCTGTCTAATGTGAGCCGTTCGGCATACAAAGAAGCCAGTGTGGCCAGCACTACGCTTCAGCCGCCCATTATTATCCCCAGGATGTTATCCCAGGTACTCATTTTCAACAGGCTGGGTCGACCTGCGGGCTGAAAAACGCACCTTGATTTTATGGTGCGGGCCCGGGAATTGAACCCAGGACCTCTAGATTAGTAGCAGGTGCCATACCCACTGGTCTACTGAGCCGCCAATTACAACAAGATAAAAATCTTAAATTTGAATGAAGTTTAAAACTCTTAAAAAATTATATTATATTAATCTAAATACAGTGTGACTTTAATTTTCTCGTTTCTCCAAAGACGGCAGTTACGGAAAAGATATCAGGATAATTCAACTCTTCGCTCCACCCCAACAGCGTTCCTCCTACAATTAAATTGCATTTGCATTCTTTCTCTGACAAACACATCGTTAACTAACCATTAACTTTGATAACTATATTACAATTCAAAACTACTAACAAAACAGAACACACACTATCAAAACGCATGCACAAAGCACAAAACAAATTCGATCTACCCGGTGTATATAAGCTAAATTGTTCAAATTGCAATAAATTCTACATAGGCCAGACAGGACGTAGCTTCAAACAGAGATACATTGAACACACAAAAGCACTCCACACCACTACAGAATCTACCTTCGCAAACCACCTCATTGAAGCAAACCACACATATAAAAACATCAACAATAACATGAACATACTACACGTACACACAAAAGGCCGAAAACTAGACACTCTAGAACAATTAGAAATATACAAACACACAAAAACAAATAAAAACGACATCCTAAACGAACAGACAAAATTCAAATCGCACGCATTATTCGAACACATCTCACCACACACACACAGCTTCGATCTTTCGAAAAACTATCTCGTCACCAACAACAAGACGAACAGCGCTACTAACGACAGCCTCTGATGAAGCCTTCTATAGGTGAAAGCCGGTTTAGGCTGTAAGATAAAACTTTACGTTTTTACTTATAAAAAACTTAGTGTTCCGAGTCGTCAATATTATAGTGATATTTATATTACAAGTCTTTGGTTTACGTGTAAAGTTGTATATTATTTACATTCTCGATGAACACTGTGCTGTGTGAGTGGTTGTTTCTCATTAACGAAACATATTCTAACAAACAGCCAACTTTATTAAACTGTGAGTAGAAATTATTCAGTTGCGGCATTGTAAAAGAAGTCATGCAGACGTAATTGTATGATTGACAATATAAAAACGTTTCACTACAATTTTTTTATAAACGTGTAACATAGAAATCATGTTTGAAATTTCAAATTTGTATAGCCTTCTAGCTACTGTCCATAAAGAGACATGGTTTCTTTGTAACAGTTATGATTTAAATCACAAAATTAAGAGGTCTGATTAACTACTGTCTTTGATCGTTCTGCCTTATTGACCCACTGAGGATGTCTTATTGTTCAATGAGCAGAACGTTTGGTGCTGAGAAAAATGAAATTGTCTATATTAAAAGATTGAATTATCACTAGTACTCAAACAACGAAAATGTTTGAGCGAGACTGTCATTTTGTGATAATGTTCCAGACTGATTGTGGTGTAGGCAGGCCAACCCCGCGCTAACGCAGCGGTCACCACAGAGTACGCAGAGCCTAATAATACTCACTTTTACTTACGACACCTTCAAAATATTCCTTATGTTTCTATGTCAAGTTCTTGAAACTCTTTTAGCAACGTAGTTCAGGAAGATTTCACTACTGCAGGTGAAAGATGCCTCTACATACTACGTATGAAAGTCTTCCTTTTCATTCCGATTACTTTTAAGTTTCCTAAAAGACTTTATAAGGTTTTACCCACATACTTCGATATATTTGATTTAACTTACTGACTACCCTTCTTGTGTCCCAATAGATGAGTTCCCTGTAAGGCCCCCCCCCCCCCAACAGCCAGAGATGCTCGTAAGGAAGATTGTATATTACAAATACAAATTCCAGTTAGCATGCTTAAGTTATATTGAAATAAATCGTGATATACTTTTTTTTAATTAGTATAATTTTAATCCACTACTCCTAGCAAAACACTTTAATTTTCTCAAATGAGCCTCTTTCTAAAACTCATTTTGCAATTATAGTGCTGATGTCACAGAACCCCAACCAATGGCTGGAAATGTACTGGACAAAGAGGAAAATTCTTCGTACACCTATTTTTTCTGAGGTAATGCCTTATAAATGTTTTTTACTTTTATGTAAATATCTGCATTTTGCAAATGACTTTGAAGGTGATGATGATTGGCTGAAAAAAATTAGGCCTATGATTGAATATATGAATATTTGTGTATTTCTTGTTATACTATAATACATAAAAATTAAAATATTTTGAATTATTGTTAAGCCGTTGACTAGGGCACTGCACTTAATAGGAGTAATTGAAGTTTTATAAATTCCGGTTTACGAAATGCAAATTGTTTAAATCTCTGTTTTATCAGCCTTGTGCTATCTTAAAAACTGGTGACATTTATGCTATCATTTACTGTCTAAGGAAAGGAGCCTAAAAATGCATTTTAAATTTACTAATTTGAGTTAACTTAAGAACAGTGTGTATGGAATCTACATTAGCTTAAATCAGTAAGTATCTTATATAACAAGATTGAACCAAAAGAAAGTATTCGCCTCCGTACAATATGGATAGAATATGGACTACGGAATGTACCAAAAAAGAAAGGGAATGAAGCCCATTGCTTTGTTACTTCGAAATTGGGAAGAAACTGAACAGTAAATCTAACATTACACAGTACCTTACACAGTGAGATGCTGCTTAATAAATTGCAAATAACTCGTTACAAAAAAAAAAAACTACAGGGGTGAGTTTTGCGGCAGGTGACTCTTGATTAGGATAGAAAAACATAAAATATTTCAGCTTCAGAATATTACAGTGTAATTTCATGGAAAATGATCCCATTTATCAAATGGAGAGCAGGGTATACAGACATTTTGATGAATATTTTATTTCTTATAAATTGAGAATCTGTACACTATTGTCTACATTCAATTCAGTACTGCCTTTTTAGGTATCAGGTCTGTATATTTGAGCCTACAAAAACAATGCAGCGATAGATTAAAATAGCTAAGTCCAATATTTTAACCATAAAGCGACGTGATGCAAATATGGGAAAGCAAGTGTGGTAAATAGTAACAATATTCGATGAGAGTGCAGACACTTTGAACTCCACTCTGCATAGCATGCTTTGTACCTTTACGCTATCGGTTACACAAACGTAATATCTGACCCCCTCATAACCCACACACACACAGACAAATACGCGACCTGGCATGCTGAGCGCGACCAACAGATTTTAGTCTGCTGTTTCATTATGAACAGTTATGTTTTTTCAGGCCCATATAGTATTATTGCGTCGGACTACAAAAGGTGCGTTTAATTTCCTGCTGTTTTTAAACGCTAGGATACCTCGTTTATGATAGTCCTAGTACTTTAAGAATTCTAACATATGATAAACATTTGAAACCATCGTTTTCCTGAAAGTAATTTCTAACAGTATACTTGGACGAGCACAAAATTGCACTAATATGTAGTCTACAGATATAAATTGGTTTGTTTATACGACCAATAAAAACGTTAGTAGTTAAGAGCATTAGTTACACGGTTAATTATGTACGTGAGGATTATTCAATATAACAAAAGTGGAAAATTGTATGGTTACCGTCTTACGAATGAAAAATAAAATATGTTTCATTTTTCAAACGTGCGCGTGCTCGCACGCGTACACACTAACACATGATACACCGAGATTTTACGTACCTTGAGTAATTATGAAATCTGTAATTAATATATTCACTAACAGAAAATCGTGTTACTTACAAATCTAATATCTACTACGGTTGACGAACTACTTTTATCGGGTTCAGTGGTCTTTCTTACTCAATAGGTTTGGACATAATGGTGGCAATTTCCAACAAGCACATGACTAACTGAGGTTTAGACATAGTAGAAAACCTCTTTTTACTAGAGCTGACACTGTTGGCCCAGAGTTCAAACTATAAACATTACTGGTAGGGGATAGCAGTACCCACCAATAAGGAATGCGTATCGTTGCTCTCCAAGAAGGAAATTCTGTCAACGTGTTGAAGCCACATGGAAATTTGGTGTGAAATGTATGTAGAAGCAAACACCTCTTTCTTCCAGACCTTAATGCAAAGACTGCAATCCATCATGAAAGTGGTGAATTCGTTAGAAATTGCTTCTTCGACTTTGGCGTATCAATTTGTCCGTTGTCGTAGACAAACAAAGTATTATTCCGTCAACGTGTCACCAATTTGATTACTTGTATTAGTGTCTAATACTCCTTCTGTATTTTGGCGTATGGCTTACTGTATGAGTATGTTGGTGAAAAGAGTGACTACATCAGTAAAGAACTCACAAGAGTGTCTACCTTTCCGTTTTGTTGCGTGAATGTGTAGGCTCTATTGGGGTCTGTGAGCTTAAGCAATTTTGTGATGATTGGAAAGCGTTTCAATTAAACACTTAAGTTACCTAACGTTACATTTACTCCAAAAACTCTTTAGGAAGAATTTATTTTTATTGTAAACTGTGATTGATCAGCCTGAGAGCGAAGTATTCTGTATGCACAGTTGCAGGTTTAGATCATCCCAGCGTACACTCACACAAACTCACACCAACACCAAGACAATTTGAGACGGTTGCAGTGATGTCTTCAGGTTATATGTGCAGTTGATTGAAAATAGTGATGAGGCGTTTGTACATGAGACAGCTATTTTCAGTAATTCCGGTGCAATTTACACCTCCTCTTTTAACCATATTTCAACACTTCCATAAAATTCTACTTTTCCCTATTTGTCGTTTTTTTTTAAATTTGTTTTTTTTGCACTACCTTTGTTATCGTATCCTCATGTCTATAATTATAAAGAATGGGACACAATACAAAAAGTGAACCCCCTTTGCAAGAGAATTTTTAATCCCATCAAATGAGTTGTACTACTTTAAATGCAACCGGTTATAATTACTATTGGGTAGTTGTGTTTGTAATGACTTAATTTCAGTTAACTAATGTGTCACAATACAAATTTGTATTTACTCTATTCATTACATAACCACCACATTGTATTTTGTAATAATATATTTTTGATTAAATACAGACGTAAAGAAAATGTCACAAATTTCACAAAGCATCAATTATATAACAATGTTATGTAAAAGCACCCTTAAGTAGTTCGCAAAATCAAGTATTGACTTATAAAATAATAAATATCATAGTTTGCAAGGACTACATTATGTTCATGAAAAAAAAAAGAGTTCGGTCGACGTGACTCGGGCATCATAATATTAAGATACGTTCGTTAGGTAAGTCTCGTTTTATAAAAATTGTAAATTCTTCATAAATGACAAGTGTATCTTTTGTATTAATTATATGCCTTTACTGTCAGTTCGTGCTTGTACAGAATGCAAAGCCTTTTCAACTTCATGCAACTGGTCATTTGAAATGAAAAATTGAATTCAACTCAATTCGGTAACAACAAATCAGTCAAATTTCAAACATTTCCGACAACTTTGCAGCTCGTAGGAAAAAAAATGAAATTAAAGTATATAAGATCGTAAACAAAATTATGCGACGTTTCGAAATTTAATTCTTTACTTTTCAGCATATTTCCTTGCTGTAAGTAGAAAGCGCTTATAGCAGTAATCCATTAAGCGTTAGTGGTCAGCTTACCGTAGACGTTTACGGTTACATTGGTAATGTGACTTCTTTACCTAGATTTGGTAACAATATAACATCACAAAACATTACTTCTCGGTATTAAGGTATATCCAACTACCTAACTGCACTATAAATATTGTTCTCTTGAGAAAGTTTGTGTACAACATTTTAAAGGTAATGCAGTATACAAATTTATTGTACTAGAAACTTTTATATTTATTGATTTAATGTTTCTTGTTTATTGAGCTTAATGATGGTTATATTTTTTTTTGCTACAAACTACAGTATTTGGATTACTTACCTACATACAATTATTGCTTATATCCTAATACTAACTATTAGTGTGAAAATATATAACTACGTAATTTATGTATGATTACATAAGCACTTAAGTAGTACTAACAATTACATATTCTATTTATTATCGCTCACTATGTATTTCTCCATATTCTGTTTTAATTTTGTGGATCAATCTCCATAAAACAAGACTGACTAGCATATGACTGCCTCAAAAATAGACGTGAAATAAGTTTCAATCTTTTTTTATTAAGAGGAAAACATTGTTACGTGCTAAACTTTACCAACGAACATATACAAAACACTAAGTTTCCATTGGAAGAAAACATTCGGTAAATACGTATAAGAATTATATACACTTTTTATAAAAATTTAATACTTTACTTATGTACATTTTCCTTCCAGTAGGCCTATTGTGCGTTTTATAGTTTTGTTCAATTTGGAATACAAAAAAAGGTGAATATTTGACAAACCTTGTGATATTTATGTTAACACTTACAGCAATGAGTTAACAGTAACATGTATGCAAAATGAGTTAAAACACGAATTTGTAAGTCATTTATTATAGCAGTAAACAAGGTCGTCTGGAGATTTATTTAGTTGTATTTGTATGTGACAAGGCTTTCCTTTACCAATGGAGTAGCTTATCTCTTTTATTAATGACCTCTAGAAAGAAGGTTAAAATCAGGACACTAAAAACGGCAAAGCTTCATCCTTCTAGTAGCTATGTTAACATAAGTAATTCATTTACTAAATGTTTCTATATTTTATATTAATTTTAGAATTACTGAAACTGTTATTGCAGATCTGGAGCGTGTAAAAAACGAAACAGCGAGATACGCAGTCGAGTACAGATATTGGGTAGGGTGGTGTGTTTAGAAAGCGTATTGTTTATGTTTACATTGGGAACGACAACGCAACAAATAGTCAGTGCTGTCTCTCACATATTGCGCACAAATATTTCATGTTTCCCGATTTGGTTGGCCGCAATAAATTGTGTTTGCTTGTCTTTATAATCGTTGCGTATGATAAATCCGCAATTATGTTGTATTTTCTAAAATTCCTGCTGGGAATAGCTGGAAAAGACGTAAGTGTAATAGTATATTATATAATATTATTTTTAATTTTCTCTTTTCTAATGGAATAATTTGATTTTATTAGTATGTGATATATACAGTCTTTATCCTTTCCTATTTTACAGACAAGTCATCACCTTGTGAAGAATATTACAAAATGAAATATTTCCATTATGCCATATCTGATTAACTGAACTTTTTTTTGCTATTATTTTCAGATTAATATTTCACATATTTCATATATATATGTGTGTGTGTGTGTGTGTGTGTGTGTGTGTGTTTTCATCATTAATTATTTAAGTAAATCTTAAATTTCTTGCAGTTTTCTATAGTGTGAGATGTTATTTAAATATTAGCTGTTTCTGCAAGTAAAATTATTATTGTATTTTATCCTGACGCACGTTTCACTGCTAAAATTGTTCTTGATATTTATCGTGTAGTGTAAGACGACGAGCCTAATTTAGTTGGATGCCCTTCCAGACTTGTCAAATTTTATTATGTCCTGCATGAAGCGTTGGTTTTAGCATAAACCTTTACTCGGTTTTTACATAAATAACTGCGTTGATGAGCATGCCTGTAGTTGTCCATGAGTCCTGATTTTTCACTTGTTCGGCATATAAAACTTAATTTCTCATAACGTATTAATTCTCGTACTAATTAATTTTTTTTTAAATAGTTGTGTTTTCTTTCATAATTTGGCTTTATTTTGGTCTATATTTGCATTCCTCCGCGCGTCCTCGAATAGCACACTCTTCGGTTTGAAAACTGTATTTTGAATTTGTGAGTTTTTATTAAAAACCATATGTAATTATTATCAATAATTATTCCTGATCTAACCGGAGTCATTCACACATTCAAAAATCAGTATACACAATTGCAGGATGCGTCTAAGCTGGGTAAATGCATACAAACGCTACAAAACACGCATACGCACACACATACACACACACACATACACACACACACACCAAGGTCACCTTAGTTTTAATGTCGACAATTGTTTCAACACAGGTGTCCAGTCCTCTTTTCCACTATTTAAAACCATTTACAGTAATTTCGATAAATGCATTACTTAAATGTACAAAAAGGTTATTATAGGCGTGTGTGTAAATATTTATCATTGCATATGTGTGTGTCTGTTTTTTAGTTGTTCTTGATACTACTGAGACTCAAAAAAAGAGAATATACCATTATTTTTAACATTCTTTTATTTTAAATTCGTGCAAACACATGTTTATCATTGTCTAATAACACTTAATATAAGTAGGCCTATGCGATACAAATTAATTAACTCTACTTCATACTAAAGGCAAAAGTAACTAGGTAGTCGTAGCAAAAAGTAAAAAACACTTTACATAGGAGCCTGTAAAACTTGATCAAAAGAATAATGAATTACATTTTAATACGTTTATTCTTGCTTTAGATAATTTATTTAATTCAACAGGTTTAATTATTTACATATCTAAACCCCTCTAATAACAATTATTATTTAGTAGGGAGCGACTGTCCATATTGCAGCACTGTCCCTGTGTTTATGTGTGCGTGCATGTGTAGCCTATGTGTGTTTGTGTGAGTAGGAGCAAGTGTGTTTGTTACATTAGTACATGTTTATTTTGAGAGGGAGAGAATTTTCATCACATATGGTCGTAGCTCATGTAAGCTAATCCTTCTTAATGAGAATTCTGTATAGCCTTCAGCAAACAAACCAGAAGGTTTCACTTAATAACTTTGTGTAAACAATTAATTGTTAAGTTACATACAATGAAGCCTTTTTTACTTTCCAATGTTTTCAGTACACAATGAAAGTGAAATTTATATTTAATGTTAAATATAGAATCTGAAATTAAGATATTTAAGTGCAACATGAATTTTGAAGAACTACATTCTACTCTGTGGGAATGGGCACGCTTCTACGTGTACGTGTTTTTATGTATATATGATTGTGTGTGTGTGTGTGTTTAAAATTCTTTTAATTGTCGATTTAAAAATGTAAAAAGGTATGTTTGATGCGTTTTAGTCTTTTTAAGTTCTTTCACGTGGAGTATTGATAGGTTGACGTTATGTCATTGGCTATGTTAAATTTTCCAAAATGTGTTAAAACTTGTGTTTTTTTTCTAAAAGTTAATTTTCGAAGTAATAAAATGAAACTTACAAATACTCGAGTGCTTAGACTGTAGTTTTTCTACATGCTAACGCTTAATAGAGTACTGAATACATTACAAACAATACAGCAATAAAATAAAATCTTAAAAATTATGATTTTCTTGTAATTTCGATTTTAACCTTTATAGTGGTAGATGAATTTATATACAGAGTCTCTACGGCCAATAGATATGAAGCGAATTTCACTGTCTCTCGTCTGATGGCTACAGTCAATCGTTTTTAGATAGTATAGGAAAAGTGTTTTGTCAATATAATTTTATATAAAATAAGCATAAGCATTGGTTACTGTTTTCAATTTTTTAGAGTAGTACTTTTTAGTATATTTTGGTTAAATTATTCTTGTAATAAAAAAGTAAATTCTTTTTCCTCTCCCTCCATTTACGTTTATGTTTATCTTCAAATCCATTCAATACAGAAGGCCTAGCGTATATCTGACTCACATTAAACAGAAGTCTCATGGACTACACAAAGGTACTTAGGTTTCAGTGTTTAAGTAGAAACACATGTTTACCCACATGAAATATGCTTATAAACACACAATTCTGCAGCTCATACAATATTTACATCTTATCTGTCCTACAATTCGTAAGGCGATTTAGAGATAGTTTTCAAATTATTGGTATAATAGAAACGTATAATATATTTACACTTATGAGATAGCCAGCTGTGTTCGTTGCGTCATACGGCTTGAATTTTGCAGTAAATATGACACTCTTTGACTACACGACTAATCTAGACGCATCGCCCAGAGAGCAGTAGAGATCCCAGAATCTCGGCGGGGTACAAATACAGTGTGTGGAAGCAGCCAGCTAGTCCGTTTTTGAAACTGGAAAATTGAGAGAATTGTTACACGGATTTTAAGACTGTTTCGCGGCTCAAGGCCAGCAATCAGGAAGAACCTCTCTCGTACAGCATCGCATCAATACAGGAAATACGACAACGGTACCCCACACTTTACGAACACCTCCATTATCAGGCATAAGAAATGTCTCAGCTAGTGCAAGAGACATTGACAAAAGGAATTATCAATCCTCCGTCAAGTGCTTTGGCTCCTCTAGTAGTAGCAAAAATGGCAGTGGTTGACATTTCTGTGTAGACTTCAGATGCGGAACGACCTAAAAATGTAAAACTGCTACGCTCGACAGGTTGTCCCTCCATCACTGTATTTTTACATTGGATCTAAAGAGCGGGAACGAGCGGGATCTTATTGTCTAACAAGCCTTCGTCAAAAAAACAATGATGAGATAATATTCTCAGTCTCAAACAACATGAGAAGGTCTACGAAAAAATCTTAAACCACTACGAACAATTTGATAAGGTCATGTCACCTGTTACTTTGTACTGCACTGTCCACATTTGAGAAACTAGTGGATCTGTTTTTCTGAGGCTTGTCAGGGAAACTTTGCTTCGTTTACACAAACAATATTTGTTACAGACGTTTTTCGAAAACCTTCCTACTATTGTTAAAATCTACACGAAATAGGAAAAAAATTGCAGTTTCAAAGAGAATGTGAAGAAGCTTTCACGTCTTGTCTTCATTAATTTTATTATGCTCGGAACCAATTCTTACTTTACCACAAAGGAAAGTGCATTGTAGGTACAGATACAGCAAAATAGTGGCCTAGGAGCAGTTTTTGATAAATGCTAAATGGTGAAGGAGTAATGGCTTATTACAGCACTGAATTTACCAAAACAGAGAGAAATTGTTGCGTGACAAGCAGAGGATTGTTAGTTTTCATATCAGCTTTCGAGCGCTTCCATAAATATCGGTATAGGATGCAGTTTTTGTTACCTGTCTATTGTTCTGCACTTGCATGAATCTCGATATTTTAAAGTTTACAAGGTAAATTGCAAGGTAGTTTCAACGTTGCAAGACTCTACAAGCTGCGACATTGGCAGACGTGTTTGAATTTTTATGCACATTGCTTACCTCCAAGATCATGACGAAAAGATTGCCGACATTGCTAACTACAGAAACAGGTTACTGACAAAGATAATGGGCCAATCTACACGGCAGAAGAGATGAGCTGTCGTCCTAATTGGGTAGATCTCTGCTATAGTTTCATTTCTGTACAGTCAGTAAGCACAATAAGAATCTCTAATTTAAGGAGAATGGATTATTTATGGGAGAAAGATTTCGGGAAAGTGTAGATAGACGAAACGTGGTCATTCAGCTGATAGTTCTCGTTTATGCTTAATAAAGTGTACTATTCTTAGAAGGAAATTAAAGATGAAACATCCAGAGGTTATATTGGCGTCAATAAAACCAAACCCAAAATACGGAAACAATTCTATCTTTGTCACGACACAGAGGGGTGTTGCTGGACCTACGAATTATATTCTGCAAGAAAGAGCACACAAACCAGAAGGAGGGGAAAATTAAGACACTATGTTGTTCGTCTGTTGGTGTATCATGGTTTTAGGCGAATACATTACTAGGTTTGTAATGCTTCTTATGCCAAAAAGAGATTACCACTATGGCAAAAACGTTAGCCCACCATTTTCGTTGGCATTAAAATGCTGAATTAAATTAAAACATCCTATGGAAATCATTACGGATACAGTAAGACATTTCCAGTCAAAAGGTTTTAGCAAATCATATCACATTCCTGGTATTCAAAAAACCTGATAACGAGTCTGCATCCTCAGCCTGACGGAATGGTTGTGATAATAAAGAGAACACTTAAGCAGCATCTAATAAAGGTTGCCGACGAAAACGACACAGGCTGAGATCAGCTTATTCCATTATTAGTAATGACCTACAGATCGTGAGTACACAACACATCCGAAGTGACCCCCAGAAAAACTAGTCTGTCTGCGTTACATTAATTGCTTAAAGACTTAAAGTTTGCATCACCTAAATGTGAGCTCCAAGAACTAGATAATTATTCTTTGTATTTGGGGAAATGGATTATTATTCTTTAAATGCGAGAAATAGATCACGTTAACTAAATGAAATGCTGTAATCGTTGAAAATATGACTTCCGCAATTCTAGTGCAGATTTTTTAAGGAGACTAGGTTCACTTTCATAACTGAAAGCGCCGTCATGGCATTTCCTCAAAACTTCAGGCTAGCTTGAAAAAACACTAATATTAAAAGGAAGGAAATCAACAATTTGTTTATCGTCTACAGTTAGAAGGGTAACGAAAATTCAAAGATTTCCCTCTAGACCGCCGGGCAAAGTATTGGCGATTTGCCATTCGGAACTAGCATGTTTGAGGAAGGGATACACAATTAACTAGTCCAATGTTTACTAGGTACTTTCCACTACGCAACTATTCTCGACGCATCACCCAGGAGAGTCATGTTCAGAGGCAGCCAGGTGTCACTTTGAGGCTGCGTTTCAGTATGCGCTTAGGGCGAGTAGTAATTGTGTGCAGGCTTATGTAATTGGTGACTTGTATTATTTACACTGTTAAATAGGAGATTTGTATTGTGTGTCACATAAGTCTTTGTAACCTTGAAGTGTTGCTGCATACGCGTGTCTTTATATATCGCAATTATGCGTAACGTAGTGAGTAGCGAATCTTCTAGTGTTCAGTTATTTTTTATGACAACGCTTTAAAAATGACAATCCGTGCGACCGTCACCGGTGTCTATAAGGGTGACATGTAACATGTAAGTAATATGTAAAATAGGTTCGAGGAACACGACAAAGAGAGGATGATTAAAGAAACGTGAAGCAATAAGGTTCCAACTTAATATAGGTAACCAAGCAGGGGGGATTTTACAGGATATATGTTTTCAGGTAAACGAGTGACAGGAAAAATTTAGTTGCCTCAGCATGTCAGGTGGAAGGTGGTAACGGTTAATGTAGTACTTTCTTTTCATTTATGTGTTTGATTAATCATTAATAAACGAATAATACGTTGAATGTATAATAAATCCAAATTATAAAAATATTGTAGCATATGAGGATATTTATATTTAGTATCAAGTATGAACACATGTCTTCTAGGAATTAAATTGACTAATAGCATTACGCAGATGTGTCGTTATTTACTGTACACCAAGAACCTGTGCTTGCTTAGTGTGACGGTGATGTCTCAGTTATATACGAAGTTGTGACACTTGCACGGAGTGACATTTGCACGGAGATGGAATTTGTTGACATTTGGCCAGAGCCCTAAGCATTCCACGAAATGACTAATTATGTGTATTTTTGTCAGTGACACTTCCACGGAGTCCGGTAGGGGGTGAGTCGGACTGGTTGGTGTGACTTATTGGCGATGTGTTGGTTATAAGAAAAGTAAATGTAAAGGCAGAATAGCAACGAAAAATAATACTATCGTTGGGAAGCAACTCATGTATGTATTCCGGACGAAGCGGCAACTGAAGTGAGAAACAGTGTTGTTAATGCAAAGAAGCGTGCAAGGGAAAGAGATAATACGAATTCAAAAATTTACGCCGAAGAAGTAGGCCCGCTCTTTAATCGACGATATGACCTTGTGACTTCACTACCATCACACAGAAGTGCCAAACAATCATTACATCGCATTCGAAGAAAAACTGTGGGGCCTACAAAGGACCCAGTCGACTCTTAAGGAATACGATTAGAGGAAAATGATATACTTATGAATGACGGTAAAAATTTTCTACTTGAAGACGACAACAGAGGGCCTAAAGACAGAATATTGGTGTTTGCCAGCGGAAAAAGAAATCTGCATTGACAAGTTGTTCTTCATTCATTCAGTCGACGGAACCTTCAAGAGTTCAAGCAAACAGTTTGGGCAGTTATTTATCATCCACGCCGATCTGGGAAGTTCTTGGAAAGAAACCAACACTATTCCAGCAGTCTACGCGTTGTTGCTAAATAAGAAACGAGAAACATATGATCGTTTTTTCAAAGTAGTGAAAAACAACGTACCTGGATGGAATCCTGTGACACTTACAATGGACTTTGAACTGGCAATCATCCAATCAGCTAAAACTCTGTTTCCTGAAGCTGAAATTTTTGGTTGTAACTACCATTTTAACCAATGTTTATGGAGGAAAGTACAAGATTGTGGCCTTGCTCCTGCGTACAAAGAAAATGAAGAGATTCGACTTCACATTCGAATGTGTTCTGCCCTCGCGCATGTTCCGCTAGAACTGATTGATGATGCTTGGCTAAGTATACAGGAAAGCACACCTGAAGACGAGAAACTGCGGGTGTTCTATGACTACGTCGTCGATCAGTGCCTTGAGAATGAGCATATCCAAAGGAAAGTGTGGAACTGTTGCGGAAGACGGCAGCGGACCAACAATGTTTCTGAAGGGTGGAATCAAAGAATTAATAGTTTTATTTCGAGGTCTCATCCAAATGTATATTCACTGCTCAAGACTCTACGAGAGGACGCAGAGTATTACGGCCACTTTTTTGATAGAATAGCCCTGAATATTGACGGGACGAAGAGGAAAAAAGCAGCAGTGAAGAGTGATGAAACCATTTCAAAGGCCTTGAAAAAACTGGAACTAGATGGCAAACTAAGGTCTTTCCTTATTTCTGTTGCTTATGTCCAGAAGTTAAAGTAAAGGCAATGCCTATAGGTTAGAGAAGTAGACTCTCACCAGGAAAGATTTGTAAATATTGTAAATATGTATATATTCTAATTCAGCTATAAAAAAAAAATTTACGAACTCACATAAAGTGAAAAAAATATATGGGAACGATAAGAGACTACCTCCCCTTTGTGTTCCCTGGAAACGACGCAAAGTTGGATAAAAGTCTCTTAAAATTCATAAAATAAAAGTAATATTGCACTATAACACTGAATTGAACCCTTCCAAAAATGAAAGAGGATACGTTTTGAACAGTTTTAAGTAACTAAATATTCCATTAACCGATTTAAGTACTGGAAGGATTCAAATGGCACTTAACACACTTATTGCTACCAACGTTTGCTACTGCTTGCTTATTAACACTGCGGTCAGCTGATACGCAGTGTCCCTGCTTTGTATTATGTTCAAATAAATTTATGACAAACCAGTATCTAGCTAGATTTTTCAGATGCTAAATTTTTAAACATAATATGTGTACACACGAAGTATCACCTCATTAACGAAGAGAGTGCATAGTAGCTTAATAGATATTTTTTCCTTTCCACTCACGTTTATGTTTCAAATTTGCTTTTCCCTCTTTTATTGGAACAACGTATTTCTGTAACACAAGTATTAGAGGAAACACATGCTGACATAGTGGACTCCCGAGGAAACAATTTTATCAATGGATCTTAAATTATGTGAAATCTAAACTTCCGTAACAGAGTAATTATGTCATAAATATAAATGACAGTTATCAGGATACAAAATTGGTGTCGTGATATCTTGTATATAAAACATAATCCGGCGCCTTTAAATAAAAGCTGTTGAAATTTACTTACAAAATGTTATATTAAAGTAAGAAGTTATTTGATTTAAGTATTGTTACGCCCTTACAGAACGTTTTACGTGTTTCTCGGCTATTCCAGCAGAACCAGCTGTAATGTTGTGTGCGTACGGGACTCTTAACAAGCGATAAAGAGACTGTTCCAGATTTCACCGGTCCGGGCGCACTGTGTTCAAGGTCACAAGAAATTTACGCTCTAGTGTTTTCTAATAGTGTTGGCGCGTATTATGGATTATTCTGGAATCTCAGCGGGGTATAAATATAAGAATTCATGGACGCTCAGTTTCAGATCAAATGGCGATGTATTCAAGTGAGGTTTGAGTTTTATGTCGGGCAATTTAGACAGTGCGCCTCAAGTGGCGTATTAGTGAAAAGTGATTATAGTGCAGTATTCTTTATAGTTGATATTATTATTTGTGTGCACAGATTAACTTGAATTATTGTACGAGTATAATCTTGTTGAATAACGTGTTGATTACAAACTGTTATTTGTGATAATTTAAGTTGGTTTTATCAACTTCATTGGTGTCTTTTATTTTGTTTTCCACTGTACCATACGACGATCAGTTAGACCATCGTAATAATATTAAATATTATTTAAAATTTGTATAAATATACTGCATTTAATTTGACTTTGTATTACCCTGTTAACGTCGACATTTGTGTTCTGTTTAATAATGTCAACAGAATTTTAATATACAAGTTATTAAACTTAGTATATTAAAGTAAGTATGGAAAAAAAATATGCATTTAGTAGAACTTTCAATAAATATAATAATTAAGACAAAAGTAGAAAGAAGAAGAAAAAATTTGTCTTTAAGCTATTGACCTAAATGACAATAATTGTTAGCACTGAGGAATATAATATCGTTTCCACTCGCTATTTTCAAAATCACAGTCATAGGTGTTTGTAAATGTATAAGGCAATATATTTAATTCAAGATTTTAAATTTCAGAATACTGCACATGAATTTATATTATGTATTAAAGAAGTACACTTTTATGGAGCGTAGTATATTGAAAACGTTCGGTTTAACATATTTCTGCTACCACACGTAATACAATATTGATGATAAAATATGAATGAATAAAGAATAAATGATAAAATATTAATAAAGTTGGCCTTAGTGTCGTTGGTAATTAAAATTGTAAAATCAACAAGCAATCGTAACGTTATCTTATTCTGTAAAATATTATCTAAACAAGAAATATTTTTAACTTATAATAAATAAAAATTAATAAGAATTTAATGGTAAACTTAAGTTTTGGTATATTAGAATCCATGAGTGTATTACGTGTTAAGAACTTACTCCCATGATGATGAATCAGATTTCAGCAACATGTTCCAGTGCAGTTACACAGAACATAATTTCTCTCCATCTGACATACACACACACATATGGACAGAGCCGACAAATGAGTAAGGATGGTTTATGTTAACTGTATCTCTTATTGAATGGGCAGACACATATTTCTCTATCCCTGCATTGTGCTACCATCCAGCAGTGTATAATCTCTCCTTTTTATATGCTTTATGTGAGTATCAGTTTTGCCTCTTCCAGCCTTGTTTTCACAAATTAATAATAAACATAGAAAAGTGTGTTGTTAAGTTTATTGTAAATAAATATATTATAAAGCAGTGCTCATTAATATTTAGTGAGATCAACTACGAATGTAGCTTATAAACGTTTTTAAAGCCGAGTAAAATTTTGAGAGGAGTGTTGACAGAGGTTAACTATGCCAAATTCTTATACTTATCGTTTTCTTTTTGTAAATAAAGTTAATCAAAATATGATTCATCCGATCGGCTTTTTAAATTTTTCAAAATGTTGAGTTCTGTTTTTGGTCCATTGTGCACTTAAGATTAAAAATGTGCACAGTAAACAGCATATTTGGATTTGAGGAAAATGCCCCTGTAGACTGATATCCGGTACGAAATTTTAACCGGATATATATATTATTAAACTCATTATATATAAGCAGTTAAAACAAACATTTTTGCCCAACCAGAACGCTTTTACCTCGCATTCTTATTACTTCTGTTCATCAAAATATGGAGTAATTGTTGTGGCTAACCAAGAGTTTTTCCTCTGTCTTTTCTAGCGATCAAGGAAGCTAACGGCACAAAAGCGTGTCAATCCACACTATGCGACGATAGTCAAGTCGCGTACTAGCAACATTGAAGTCTTGTACGATTGTTATTTTTTTTCGTTTTAAATAGTGCAAATTTAATTTTTAGTGTGTTTCACCCAGATGAATTTATGTGTATTTACGTAAACTGAAGAAATTTTATGATACATTTTGTATAGCTTGTACATAACATGACAAAGATTCTTGAAAAACCGTTAATTCATATGAATGATGTAAAGTGATATTTCAAAAGGTTTGGAAGAGGTTTTTTTCTCTGCATTTCCTCGAGCTGAACAACCTCTGCAATATATGCGATGGTTTGGAAATGATTCTGCACAAGCATTACTAAAACGTTAGCTATATGCTGTTCAAATGTGTCGCTATTGGTCAGCGACGTTTTAGGACTATTCATATTCTCGTCGCTTACAAATTGACAGCGGTCAAATAATGGCTTTGCCCAATGCTAAATTGTTCAAAAACGGTTACAAAGAACTGTAATCACGAAAACGATTAACAAATTTATCATAGCTGAGAGAGCTATGGTAGGTAAGGCACCTACTTTGTTTAAAGTAACTTCCGTATTGACAGAAGAGTTAGTAGGAATAGAGTGCCACAGTATGCTTTATAACAATGTGTTCTGTCGCTGACATCTTGTAAGTATTAAAGGGTGTGCCTGTCTTGCCTAAGAACTAATATTGAAGTATACAAAAGAGCTTAAAAGTTTAAAATTTTTTAAACGTAATGTAATTTTTAAAGTTTAATTATTGCAGACTTTAAGTCATGTTAGTAACTAGTTCTTGTGAATTACATTGCTTTATTTTGTCGTCATGAACGATTTCTCCATGGTTTTATCAGAACAAGTCAAAGTCAAAACTACTGTCTAAAAGGAAGTCTTTTCCTGAGTATTCTGTAACCTAAATGGCAATGAAAACGTTATTGTTGCCTATTGATTAATATTATTATTCACTTTTTATCACATAAAAATACTTACGTGTTATAAATATTCCATACAAATTTGAAACCTTATTCTGTAGTTAGTATTATAACACACTACGACTGTACAACACTATTACACAACAATACTACAACACTATTACACAATTTTACAACAAAACAGTATGATACATTCATAAGCAATTTGATGTAATTGACACGTTCTAATTCGTGTAGAATAAAAACTACGGTTTGCACAGACTTGGTTGTGTTTTGCATTATCGTTAGTGTCAGAAGAGCGTATCACCATTTTTTCTGATGGGAGGGGGGTCGAAAACTTAGAAAAACGTAAACAGTTACGCTAAGATTGCGAACTACAGATGTGAAATGATGTAAAAGCTTTCTACCACGTAGTTTACAGAGTGTGTTGCTACAGCTTATAATTTGTACACAAACTGATTAAAAAATTTTAGTTATCGTATTTTCGGGGCTGTGTTCCAAGCAGCCCCCTGGGGCGACTCTGCCTAGTATTGACAACAAAAACTGTCTGAGCTGCAAGCTGTGAATTGTTTTATAGTCTGTTGTAGATATGTATATTCTACTCTATTCTTATAGTGCCTTCTCCTAATGGTGGTTGGGAATGATCATGGATATTGAACATATGTCTCTTGATTGTCTATTCTCGCAGATTCTTCATTCATACTTTGGTTATGTGATTTTGTGCCTTTGATTTTCCCTAAGTAATAATCGTAGAATTACTTATTTGGGTCTCCGAAAATCGTATCTAGAAGATTACAATAGATCAAAAATTATTATTATTTATTTGTCAACCGTCTATTTAGGCTTAGATTTTGATGCCCGTTGTATCCAAATTGAAAAGAATACTACGAATATAACATGTTAAGGTTAATTACGACACGGGCAGTATAATTTATCTTGGAAGAGACAACACAAACTAAAATCTTGAACATTGCCTTACTATAACTAATGCTTCTGTAATCCTATCCTGTGTTTATACTCAAATACAAATAAAATCCGCTCAATAAAGACAAATTTTCGAAAAAACAAGAGTACGAAATATTACGGCTAGTAATATGACATAGTCTACTAAACAAAATTCACTCCTCTAAAGGTTAAACAGTAAATACATATGGCGTGAAACCTTGAAAAACAATTTACCTTTTGAAACGCGAAATTTAACTCCTTTCTACACAAATGTTTTAACTACAAGGTTCACTTTTATTCAAGCTAATTAAAGAGTTTACACATTCTTCCCTCTTTTAATTTAAATTTTTAAAAAGAACATTTCTTTTTGCAATTTTAAGTAAATTTACTCTTCAATTGAAAACATCGTGTAACTGAAAATGTACCGGTACTTAAAATCTGACTAACGAATCTAGATATAAAAAATTGTGTCGTAATTGTGTGCATAACGAATCTGCGCATTAATTCTGTTTACCACGATAACATTTATATATACTTAATTAATTTGTACATAAGCTTAATTTGTTCTATAAACTATTTTGTACACTGGCAATGTGATATGATACACATAACTTTAAATAAACTTTACTGTATAAAACATCTGAAGATTGTATACGGTGTAGCCGCGAAAAGGTAATGGTATATGCCAAAATTGGACATAGTTAGCATTACGTCAGACACTTTTATGTCTAATAGTACTTAGCCTATTAAACATGATCTACCCAAATCACAACAGACTCAAGCAAAGATTTAAAATGAACTTTGTTTTCTCCAGTGAATAATTATTCTACATTTCTTCATTTATTTGTACATTTCTACGTAGTTTTAATTTTGAGCTGTTTTCAAACTTTAATTTAGTCCTTAAAAAGGAATAACGCTGCGCGTTTGCATTCACTATTATAATCAAGTGCAACATTATAATTCACTAAAATCCAAGTATTAATAAGTTATAAAGAACGTAAGTTACGTAATAAATTTTAATTTATTTGTGTACGCAAAGATAAACATAATGCTTACGAAGCCACAGGTCTATACATACTAATATTTACTTACAGAACAGGGATAGTTGTGCTCACAAGGAGCATTTTTATTACTTTTGTGTTGTGGACGATGGTATGTATACCATATGTATGTATGTATACGTATTACTTTAAAAATTATCTCGTTTGGAGTTTTAGTCATAAACGTACTAGTAATAAATGAAAAATTAGGAATATAGTAAAGAACGCACACCACGAAGAGTTATCGCATATGAAGAATAATATGAACACACGCACACACACACGCTCGCAAAAACACACACCACACGCATACGAAGGTAAGCAAATTATTGGAATGCCCACTGCATTTACATAAATAAGAAATATATCAAATAGCTGTAGTTATCATGGTCATCATTATTACAAACTCTCTCCATATTTTCATTATTTTACTAAACATTTAATTAACGAAATCAGTAATTTATTATAGTGATATGTTAATATTGAGTTTTAGTTGACACACATTTATTTATCACGATGAAGAAATTAGTTCCAACCTAAGAGATAAGCGTAAACTCTTCAGAAATATCTAAAAAGTAACAAGTTGTATAAACTAGCAGATAAAGAGACTACAATTGTAGCTTTCACTGGAGTTTATCTTATTCAAACCAAAAGTAGTACACTAAAATAGTTGGACTATTCGACTGTTCAAAACATATTACTGGTCGTCTGAAATAAAATAGAAATTACGACATTGGAAACAAAGTAAATAAATTTAACCACATGCTCGTTATAATTAATCGCACCCTTATGCCTGTAGACACAAAATGTCGCATACGCCTAAAGATTTATAAATCCGGAATTACCTCACTGCTTCTCAGCAGATTCCGAGGATTCGATTTGACAAAGGCCTAAATTAAGTAAATCGTGATTTCTGAGGAGAGGTTTCTAAGGACTCTAATTTTTCTTTGGGAGTTTGGAGAAACAAAGGTATCCTTGACCACTAGAGATAAAAAGGTACCTTGTATGTTGTAGGCCTGTACTGCTACATTTGAACTAAGTATGTAGCCATGACGTATATCAGAATATAGCCTCAAAGACTGCCAGAAAGAATAAAATATCTCGAACGTCCCAAGAAGCTACCCAGTGGTCAGTTACAAACCGCCAAGGATTATAAAATTTACAGGCATTGCACAAATGCAATGCACAAAGAAGGGTATTGAAAATGCTTCAATAAATCTAAAAATATATATATTTATGTTCATTCACCAATCAATGAATTCATTCTTTATTTAAAAATGTACACATTATAAGTTTATAAGTTAAATGTAGTCCCATTCACAATAGAAATTTTATATGTGTACTATGTTCTTGAGAACAAAGAAGTAGTTTCTACTGAAACTCACCGGTTCCCATTTTCCATAACGCACCAGCGATCGGCCGCAAATGTGCGACACGTCCTTATAAACATTTTCAATGTTAATAAAATGATTTTGAAGCTAAAATTACTGGTTCAGACTCCAGTAAAATGTCCAGTGACACATTTTATTAATGTCTTACATTAAAGACAATAATTATCGGCAGTTGCCGCGCCGTCAGTTTTATAACACAGTATCACTAGACCGTATTATTTTCAAGCGCGCAATCACAACACACACGCACGCGCGCGCGTATACATACAATTTTGTATTGAAAGTGAAATGTCACTTTTTAATTATAACACATAATTAAACAATTTCTTAATATTAGATATTTTATTATTCAAATAAATAGTAGCATAAAAACAATTTCGTAAAACAAACACACAACCATATCAACGTAGGCATATGTAAATAGACATATCAACCAAAAAGTATATAAAATTTAATATGATTAAAATTTACCAATTAAAAAAAATATTTAAAAGCTAGCTGAACAACTGGGTATTTTTAAAGTTGTACCTTTAAAACCGTTAACAATTAATTATGTGCAAAGTTGTTATGCAATTGAAACAATTTTAGCAAAGCAGTGCCATTTTCATTTACTTTTGAACGTCGTGATTATAAATTGCGGGCATTATCCACCGATGAGCATTGAGTCCTTTGTACATTGTAAAATAAATTATTCACTATGACCCAGACGCTGTTCAAACAGGACTGGCATATATATCTCTGTCTGTGACATCTCGTGTTACGAAACATACAGAAGAAAACCCCGTATACGTTTGGATCTCCTCTTACGTTTCAAAATGATACTATCATAACAATTATTTTATTTTTGTTTTTCGTATTATTAGAGCATAAAAAATTAGATTCTTCTTATTTACTTTGAAAAATACAGAAAGGCACTCCAAACAGTGTGAAAAACATGTAAGGAGAACTGAAGAAATATATTCACTTCCACTGATAAACTAGCAGATATTTTAAACACAGAATTGCAACCTCAAACAAATAAACTAATGCTTTATGTTTTAAAGACTACTAAAGTTCTATGGTAATAGCCTGCGAAATGCGTGCCGTACGTATTAAGAAATGTACACAAAAAAATATGTACACACTACATATACAGGAAATGTATAGGATCTGTCATTTTACACCTCAGTAATTACACTGTTTAATTTTTAGAATATTATGAAAAGCACAAACCATAATATCATTCTATTAGAAACGTTGGTTGTCTGATAAAACAGACGACTTTTTTTTGGAAATACAGTAAAATGTAATCACGACATCAAGTTCAGAAATTCATCATTATCTTGAAATCTGGAAAAATGTATCGTGACATCATTACTCTTCTTATATTAGACATATATGAAATATGGTTGAGCGGCAGGTATATTATTTGAGAATAAACTTGTCTACCCCCAAAAGACACGTATGAAGGGTCTTATAAAGCTCGTGTATTATGTACGTTACTTCCACTCCACTTGGATAATTTTACTACTACCAACACTACTACTACTACTACTACTACTAGTACTACTACAAATGTTAACTCAGATGTTGATTTGTGTTGATGGCGTTCACAAATTCCGCATTTTCCACTCAATTCCGCATTTTCTACCGCGTTTGGGCAAAGCAACAGCTTGCCTGAAATAGGCGACCCGAGTCAGTATAGAAGTGACACATACACGTGAACACGCGTAACAACACCTTACAACTCTACCGTGGCTAAATGGTAGCTGTAACAGGTCTTGGGGCAAGTTATATGTTTATTTTTATATGTGTTACATAGAAAGTCTCTTCGTTCCCACGTATTGTAATCCTTTATTTTTATTTTTTAACAGGGAAGATCAATCCATTACAGTTCTTACGTTATAAATGGGAACATACATAGAGTATATAAAGCAATTTCATTCTCTTATCAGCGTTGACTAGCCAAAACGACGGGTAAAATCGTTTTAGAGCGCAGAGTAATCCTACAAACCAATTTATTTACTGACCCCACATAGAATAATGTCTTCTGTCCGGAGTTCAAATTTTACAAGACACAAAAGGTTTCCTCTATTTCGTAGCTGTTTTGTTTAACGACTCGATCTGTCACAGGTCGAATGGGATTTATAAATCACTACTTCACTAAAGTGACTTTATAAATCACTACATCCCAGTGTAGGCTAACTTTTATTAAGCGTTCTCACAACTGACGTAGAACTTAAGGCACGTCAGTTCTCTTTATGTTTATTTGTCAGTACTAATCTTAATAACGAACAATAATGAAGAAAGATTAATTAGATTAATATCAGAATATTACGACTTTTCTGTAATTTGCTATTTCTTACAGCCTTCTAAAATTAAATTAAATTTTGAGCGCCCTAAATGACAAATTGCAACAATAGTGAATTGTTGCAATAACAACCCTAACATTCATTTCTACATTAATACATGCAATAACATTATAAAATTTACGTGCTACCGTACAATAAATTTCATACATTAACCATTTTCAAAATTGGACGAACGGTACCATTCACACAACGTCATTGACGCAAAAAAAAAACACAATTTCAATCAGATGTATTATTGACAATTGTCTACTCTAACTGTTAAGTAAATTTTATAATAATTATTATTTTTATAATCAGTGGATAAATAAATAAGCTGAGAAATAGTGAAATAAACGTCGAATTGGCAGATGTAAATATCATGATACAACTGATTTGAAATTAGTGTTAGTATTGTGTAAATACATGTAACCTATAACATTTGTTTAAAATACACAATGAGATCAGAAATTTCTGTTAATTAAAAATGTACGAAAAATTTAAAGGAATTAACTTAGATCATGACTGTAGATATGATACATAGTTAAGGTAAGTTATCAAGAGTCAGTATTTTTCACTGAATAATTTGATAACTAAATAACTATTGTGTATAAACTTTAACGCATTAAATGAAATTGATGTGTTTTTATTTCATTAATACTAATTAACATTTTTTAATTTTTATCTGTAGGCTAATAAAAATAAGTATATTTTTGTTCGTGGTTAATTAAATTTCTAAACAAATATAATTTTCCTAAATTGACTAAAATGAAAATTTGATTTTTATGAGAGATGATTTTCTTATAGATTTTACCCCTATTGACACAAATCATTCTAAGTGGATAAAAATAAGGATTTCTCTCTTACATAATTTCAAAACGTGTTACAATTTTCAATGTAAACAATGTTCCTTTAGAAATATAAATGATCGTAATTGATTTGACCATGACTTGGCAAAAGTATATATAACCTACATAAAGAACGAGCTCTTACGTTTTACTAAAAGTACAAGTAATAAACAAATTTTATATCAATCGAATTAAAATTGAGCGCCTGCAGCCTATATAAACAGTTTTTAAGAAAAAAAAGATATACGGAAGCAGATAGAATGTAATTACTAAAATATGAATTACTTGTATTTATAATTAAATGGGGTAAATAAAGAGAGCAAGGGAGATAAAAAAAACATATAACGTGTAAAAAAGCCGAAAAACGTGTAAAATTTAGGCAAAGTTAACTACTGTGTAAAAAGGTGAAAACATGACAACAGATTATAAATGCCCACATAGCAAAACACTTTTAAAGTCTCAAAGAGGCTCTAAAATTTTAAAACCTTGAATTCATCATTGTTGTAAAGGCCTATACAAAATTATGTATTCCTTTGATAATACAGATCATACGTTTTATGTAAAGGAAACTCGGGTATATTTACCAGTTTATTTTGAGACTATTGTCTGCTACAAAATAAATCATTCACTGAGACGCTATGCTGTAAAGAATAAGAGTAGCCTAGCATATAAATCTCAGTCTGCGTCATCTCGGATTAGAGAATATCAAGAATACCCGTATACAGTATTTTTCAGTTTGCAAGATCACAATATTAAAATACACCTTTTCTCCACGAGGTGTGTATAGAAGCTACACAATGCTGTTTTTTTAAGAATAAATCAGATAATGTGTAAATATTGAAGGACTTGCTTCATGTACTCCTTATGTAACTTTAATCCATGCAACAGAGAAACAAGAGAAAACTGTCGTTATGTGTAGTAATCATTTGATAAATCTTACCTTAATGCAGTATGTATACACTTAAAAACTCTTACACCACGTGTGAAATTCATCTGGTGTTGTTACAAGGATGTTCCCGCTAGACAACCTGCATTGTAGGAATTGTCTTATTTGTTTTTAATGCTTCGACCCTAAAATCTGTCGTCATGCTCCGAAACACTAAAGCTAAATGCAATCCGTCCTATTTAGAAAGGCAAAATATTATGGGATGATGTGTCCTTGGAGAGTACGGAAGTCGTAATCGATTATGGAATTTCAGTGAGACATATCTTGTCATTATTATTACGAAATATTGAGCCAAGTAAGTAAATAAGTAATTCCATTTCATTCTAGATACCTTCAATAGTAGCGCAACCTATGAAATGCAAAGTAGCCAGTAACCAGCAATAAGCTATTGTAATTAACTTAATTAATTTATTTGTTACATGAAACGTGTAAAATCCAAGCAAAATGCAAAACACTGAAAGTGTCTTCTGGACAGAATATGACATTCTGCAGCTCTCGTATCAACACGTTTTCCAAGTAAGCCTACTTCGTCACTCCAAGGTTTGTAGGAGTCTAACAAAACAGACGATACCTCCTAGTTAGACGTGTACACGTGGCTACGGTGTTCTCTTAACAAGGCACTGTTAATAACAGCACAGTTTGGTATTATCGCTGTAATGAATTATTCATGAAATCGAGCGTTTTATGTATGGTTGTCAGTAAACTAATTTACAGTAAGAATTGCTAATACCAATCACGGTAAACACGTTCGTCATATTGGTGTCAAAGCAGAAGCTTGTAAATAATTTATTTGCAAATTAATATAGTGTTAGGTCTATACGACTTTTAACCGGACGTTTGTGATTAGCGTAAATTAGTCGTTGTGACTCAACGACTTATTTATATACATGTGTTATAGAGTTCATGACAAAAGCTTAATATTTCCTACTAAAATTTACTTACACTCCTGGTTCTAAAAGAAAAAATGAAAAGGTCATGACGTGACAATTCATTGATTGATTATTAACTTTCTGAAATGGAATGACACGAAAATTTATTATCCGCCTTGAAGCGACCACATACGGTACCACAGTGTGTTACGTTCACGCTGTGTCGACTTTCTTGACATTTATTATACAGTGCTTGTGAAGAAGATAGATGATATTAACTGGAAGACAGATTTAGTCGGGATGTCTGTCAGTACTTGTCTGTGATTACAAAAGTAAAAAGTCAGGAACACATCTGTCTGGTGGTACTACTTGAGGGAAGTTCAGCCGTAGATGAAACTGGTACCTCCAATATACTTGACATCCCGTTGTAGCCGAACGTACTAATCATTTGATTTAGACCTCGGAGCCTAATAAATTATTTAGTTTGGTACGCTGGCTTGCACAGCGCCAAAACTACGACTAGACTTCCTGACTGCGAATGACTAAAGAATTAAAGTATCTACATGCTGATGAATCAACATAGACACGTTTATACTCAGACACTGACTTCATGTGTCCTGTTCAGAGAACGTAACAGGAGAACTGACCAGTAGCACAGGCTGCGAGTAAAGAGCATGTAGACAGAACCCCCTGGCTTTTGAACGGTAAATGTTAGAGGTTAAGAATTATTCCTTGCAGACTCCTTGCCCAGTGCACAATAGGCCTATCCGAGTGAGAACTTATTTTTCTTTTGGTATTAACGGAAAAGTTGTTTACCTCAACTACATGTTATAAGATTTACCATTCTACATTTTTTAATTGTACGCGTTGTTGTATGTAGGGTAAGTGTGTGTGTGTTTGTTTGTTGATATTTGAATGGATTATTTAATATTAATAATGTATTTTATTCTAATAATTATCTTGTTGTTGCATCCTCTTCGTTCACTTTATTACACACACAATTCGAACCTCAGCGCCAATCCCTTCCCACCATCAACCCCCACCACGCACACCATTTTTCCGTAACGGTTATTCTGTAATCGACAATCAGTATACACCCACTGAAGAAGAGAAACAACATCTCGAAACGTTTGGGAAGTGACAGCAGTAAGTTTATTCTAATATTTTCCTTTTCACATGGACTCGGTATATGAGATACCAATTTATGCTTTTGCAACTTCAGGACACTTACTTATCTGTTCAATTTTATATTTTTGCTTATTCGTTTATGTGGAAGCTTAATTATGTCATGGAAACTTGTCCATTTGCTTTCGCGATTTGTAAACAAAGTTTGAGTATTTTGTGGTAAACAGAGTCTGTTGTTTTGTCAAGTTATTTCGTCAATTATTTTATGTACTTCTTTCAATACTGTTTATATAATTGTGCAACTTAACTTTTATTTTGTGTTTAATTCGATTTCTACGCACCTTGGTACAAGTCACATTCTGAAGCATGGTTCGTTAAATGTGAAGTAAGTTGTAATAATGCTAACGTTTCAGATAACTATAGTGTAAACCTAGACCATTAATTACATTACATATATTATAAAACAATATAATTTTCTGTTTTAAACTAGTGAGTTTTGTTACCCATAACGTATTCCTTCATCAAATACTACGAATATTTCCAGCTTGATATACTGTTTTATATCATTAATCTGTGCATGTTTAAGCGTGTGTATGAGATGATTTAAAATTGTTAGTTTATCGCTAAAAGAAATGTAGCATTAGAATTAGAGTTTATTTTTATGTGTTCGATAAATCGTGAACGTTTTCATGACTTTCATAAATGTAAAATTTACATAAAATGCCAGTTTGATTAACTTTTCGTAATAAGTTTATACAGTTATTCGATGTTGTAAATTTAATATGTAGTACCGAATGTGATAAATATTTTTGCATCGAAATTCTCTTGACACTTATCCAGACATCTCTACCTTACGCTACGTTTTACGCGACAGTTATAGCCGTGAAGCGGTCAATATCTTGGACAGAGTCGTAGAGTCATAATTATAAAATTTAAGCTGAACGACCATCATGCATATGTGCATCATGCGGGCTGTTTGCGTTACGACACCACAGGGGCTAGGAATTTTAAAGAAATCTAATACTTTAAATACCATTGGGAAGACAAATAAAGAGCAACGATTACTGCAATGACGTTGTTTTGTCAGTAGAGCAAAAGAAGTTAGATGGCATGTAGATTTCGTTGCTCTAATAAAAATATTTTTTATTCGAAAAGCGACTAATCATATAATTGATCCTCTCAAGGCCCCTTACATTTCATTGATGTAATGGTATTCTTAAATACTGTTTTAAATGAGAATTACAATTACTTCTGCTTACTGCTTGATCATATTGGTTTAAGTTAACTTTTCATTATGTTTCTGAATTTATTTAAGTTTATCCGATTCTGAGTGTACATTATAAAACATATTGCTATATTAGAAAATGTAAATTAACAGCATAACACGAGTGATCAAATACAACTTTCTATTGCAGTAAATAAAATTGATAATATTTCCTTTGGATAAAAACAATTATATAAATATAATTCCTAACTGACGTAAATTTTACTAAAAACATACAGGCCTATACAGTGGATTCTGCTTCATCGGGACACGTTGGGACTATATCAAGTTGGGCCAGTTAAGCGGCTGGCCCTGTTATCGGGAATTTTTAAAACGTAAGCAAATAAGCCTTATAAACTAAAATTTCGTAATAACGGAACTGAAACCTAACTCTTACCTACAGTAAACACCGGAATTATAAGGTGTGTTAGTAACATAGTACGTCTAAGGAAATACATTAATAAATCTAAAATAATACTATAATTACAGCATAATAAAATAGTATGAGAAGGCCTGTTTTTAACCAAAACTATTTCAGGATAGAAAATAGTATCCTGAAGGCCCTAGTGATGCCTATAGTTGAGTTACGGAATGTCGCTAAAGACAAACGTTGGATGTCAGAAATTGAACACATGTCGTTGGGTTGATGTTAACAATGTATTGTATTTTTATAGTTCCTTGCCCTCACTAGTCTACTCGTGTAAATATACGACCTAAAAAAAATAAATGATAAGCTTATTACTATTATTTAAGAAGAGAAAATCTGAAACATTACTGGATCGAATAACCCGTGGTCCGGACCTATTAAGCGAAGCAACTTTCTGTGTGCAACCCTGTTCTGTTTTTGTATTTTGAATATTCGCTCAATAAAGCGGCTATCCCTAATAACCGGTGGACCAATTAACCGGAATTCACTGTATTTAATTATAATGAAGCACATCCCTGTAAAATAAATTATGGGTACATTACACATAAAACAACTTTAGAATTGAATTCCAACAACCAAATGGTTTTACTTCACAAACATTTGTATGTTACAAAAAGTGGGATAAAGTGATTACGTTGTTCAGTAAATTGCTCGCTGTACGTATTTATACATTGCACATTTAAAAATATTCCTTAATCATTTAGATAATGCTCAAAGGAAATTAAAGTGGCTTCTTGTTGACCAGAACGTCAGCAAGATTCATATCAACTAAACGCTATAACTCACCGTCTGTGGCTTAAGTAAATGTCTTTTATTCAATTGACATGTTTCGGGACACTTGTCCCATCATCAGAATATTAAAAAGGTCTCTTTATACCATCATACGATGGCACAGTCGTCAATATATTAAAAAATATTAAAACCACATAACACAAAACACAAATACATTACACAAAGTACGCACACGACAATTTTCGGTGTACACCACACGGTAACCGATAGCGCACTGGTTCATATTACACTCGTGTCGCGACAATATCGCAACGCAGTATCGTACAGGACATTAGATTTAAAGTTCAGCTGATCATTTAAAACATGTGGCCTGGTAACAGGATTATTATACGCTCTATATATCTCAAACTCCTCAAGGGCGTTCATGTAACGTCCTTTATTACAAAAGTGAAGGGGTATCAAGTTGGTATGAAAATTAGTATAGTTGTGATTTTCATCAATATTTGAACTTATTTGAAATATTTTCATCGATATTTCACATAATATTTGTGTTTTGTGTTATGTGGTTTTAATATTTTTTAATATATTGACGACTGTGCCATCGTATGATGGTATAAAGAGACCTTTTTAAATATTCTGATGATGGGACAAGTGTCCCGAAACATGTCAATTGAATAAAAGACATTTACTTAAGCCACAGACGGTGAGTTATAGCGTTTAGTTGATTATAAAATACGTGGCTTGGACTATAAGCGGATTTATTCCATTAACAATAAGATTCATATCACTCATCAAAAAATATTAGTCAAACTATCTGTTGCTGAAATACTTATCATCAACACAGAAGCCCCCTATCCTTACGTTACATTGTAGGTCAAAGTACTAAATAAGTTACTGCTGCCGCAAATTCGGCTGTTACTACTACCGACATACAAATGTATGAGTGCGAATTATATAATTGCAGACTTAGAGTAAAGAAAAAGTCGTCGTGTATAACACACTATGTTATTATCCTTTGAAAATTACACTTAAGTTTTCATATTTTCTGAAGTGACATCTACTGCCTGCTGAATACTTTTTGAGATTACTGCCAATTGCTTCCGTCATAACAAGTGTATATTTGGTATAGTCTTCGTCTTCTATAAGGATTTCTGATTTCGCCCTAATTTCCATGATATTAGAGCTTACGAGAGCTTGTACCCTTGAGGCAGTCAACCGCCTGATGAAGTCATATTGACGAGACGAGGCGGAACAACCACCGTCCATACCGGGCCGTTTAGGGCACGACCCGAAGAAGCTTTGCAGCGGCTGGACAGTTTCAAAGACGCATTTCCTTCAACGTCAACCTCATCATTCGAAGCGTTCAATATCCCCACGTGCTCAGAAGACGATAGGATATTTCAAAGAAACCAAACTTGTATATTACATCTGGTGGAATAGGGAATGACAGACACTATGGTTCCTATTGGAACAGAAACAAGCAAAATTGACTGCAAGTAACGTGTAACATGGATGGATGTTGTCCATGTGCAGTATTCCTATGGCAACATGTCTACGTTTATCGGCCAGACTAAGGCTAATTTTTGAATAGTGTGATAAGGTTTGAATCGCAAATACGGACGTTTGGTATAAACCATTTTTACTGCAAACCATATTTGTGGTTTGCAAGAGGTGGTCTCGCGCCATTTGGAGCAATGAACTTTAGCCTAAATATTTCAAAGTTTGTGTGAATTAGCTCTAGTTATCAAAATTCAATCTTGTATACACTAAGAACAACAGATTGACAGATGTAACATAAAATGAAATGGACTGATGATAATTAAATAAATGTTAAAGGAATCTAATATTTTTAACACCATCACGAAGCAAAAATTACACCAAACACTAACGTCCTTTAAAATACGTTATTAATACAGACGTATTTAAATTGAAATTAGTAATCTCTTTGTTTTCCATGCATTAAAAATGTTTATAGAATTCATCTTATCATATAAAAATGTAAATTCCTCACAAGAATTAATACAGATTAATGGAGAACGAAGTTTTGCACTAATGATTTGGTGACGTAAGTGCCAAAACATGAAAAGTCCAATTGGATAGAGTTGAGTTTTTATACTCCTTTTTGCCGACGATTAGGTTGCGATAGTATAAGTTACAGAGGACGCTGGAACAAAGGGGATAGAAATGACAGTCTAATAAGCGATAGTGTGGAATATAGTGACGTATGGTGCGGAAATATGTGAAACCAGGGAACAAGCAGAGGAGAGACTTGAAGCTTTGCCATATGGCACCGCTTTTGTGGACTTGTATCACGTGACCGCATACGAAATGGATACGACCGCTTTTGTTTTTTCAGTTTTTTATTCAGGAAAACAGTATAGGGTAAAATTATACGTAATGAGTAGTACGAACCGAGAGCGGGTAACAGTACTGGCTATGACTTTATTGGGAAAAAATATGATTTTGTAAACTAAGAACTTCAATGGAAAAGTAGCTGAAATATATTGTCAATGCAAATTACAGAATAAACTTTAGTTTTAACTGACAGAATTACTAGAATCCGTACGTCTGCATGTAAATTTATTATGCCATTGGATCAGTTTATTAAACTGAGACAAAATTAATGTTTATTCTCGTTGTGATCATGTAGCACCCCCCCCTCACGCAACTTTGAACAGATTTCTATATACGGTGTCTTTAAATTTAAGTGCTAATTCACTGTGCTTACGTAATTAAAAATTATTTTATCTAATTAAAATTTTTAACCGACCTGTTTTTTAATAGACAGTGCTGGGTATTTGATGAAAATACTATCCGTTCAGGAGAAACAAACTACTTAAAAAAAAAACTGTTGTTTTTCAAATTCAAAATTGAAAAGAATGTTTAAGAATCTAAAATAATAAAAGAATCTGTTTGGAGGGAATTATTAAATAAATAGGATACAAAAGCCATGATTATAGGCTTGCTCCATGAAATCTATTACTTTTGAAAATGAGCCTTCTCTTCATATGAAGTTTGTGAATACAGTAAATTTAATATATAATGTATCTTATCATCTAACGTTAAGTAAACTTTGGAACACTTAACATTTTACACACGTAATTTTTAGTTTAATCAAAACTTTCAGCAGATACAGGTGATTTCCGTACATTTTGCCGCACTCAATTAGTAAACCAGAGAAACATGCAACAGATTTGGCAATAGTTTATCGGCTAAAACTGTGGCAGTAAGCATCAAAACAACTGTTATCAATGGTAATTATTTTTTTATCTCACATCAGTGTATATGTTGTTGACAGGTTTCAGTACATCATTAAGAAACGACTATATTTATGACGATGAAACGATGGCTCGGCCTCGCTAAATGTGGCAAACTCCGTTTGAGGAATATTAAACCGTAAACTCTAATGGTAATCTCATCGTACTAAAAGTAGAAGCTGATTGGTGCACAGAAACAGTGGTGGAAAGTATGTAGTTATGCACACGTTATTACATCAAAGGCTTCCGACTGTCGTATTTCTGAACGAGGAAGTATTAAACTACTACTCTTGATGGTGCACTTACTAACCTGGTCATTTTATACGTTATTGTTATTTGTCTATCACCGTTCGTAATACGAAGGTTTTAGGTTGATGGATTATACGTTTTTCAGCATAAATAAATGTCATTTAATATGTTCTATGACTAAAGCAAAAATTACTTTTGTTTTCCACATTGAAAGTCTGCAGTTAGTTATTCGTAATGTTCATTACCCAAATAAGAAGACACAGTGGGGTCCAGAGTTCAAAGGTATCAGATAAAAGGATACCAAATCAGATAACTTTGATAATAAAAGGATACCAATAAACAAAACAACAATTAACCAAAAAACCACATCAAAAACATTTTGTAATCTTTTTGGTTACACTAGCTCTTAATTGGATATTAACTGGCTTAGGAAGACACAATATATAGGCCTACAAAAGATTCTTAAACCGCAAAAAATATTGCTTTCAAGGTTAATTATAATTATGATAGCAAGCCATCTTTTTTGTAAATATAAAATCAAATGAAAAATACGAAGCATATATGAGTAGTCAAAATTTGAAGGACAGGCTTACATGTGTAACAAGACCCTGTATGCGGTCTTTACAAAAAAAGATAATAAAGAGAAAATTTTATTTAAAAAAAAAAAATTTTCAATAATAAAAAAAAATTTGGTTATGTTTTATTTAATGTCTGTAATTGTGAAATAATCCTGTTTTAATGTTCTGTTAAAAATTTTAATAATTAAGAAGGTATTTATTAATTATTGAGCACTTCTGGAAGATCTGAACCAAGTCTGGAGTTAATCAGATTAACTCCGGTCAGCAATCGATTTATGATGTTTAGTGCTGGTCCAATATCTCGCTGTTAATTAATATTTTCTTCTTCTTGAAGTCTCGTTGCATTAATAAATAAACCTTAAATTAGCATGTGAAATCATAATAGATACAAACAATTGAAACAAATGGATTTATTAACAAATTTAATAAATAATCGATTTTTAATCGATTGGGAGCCATTATCGACTCCGTCTCAGGGAATAATCGATTCGTTCATACAGTGGAAAAAATTATTACAAGTATTATATAAAAACGGTTCTTGGAGCGATTATATTAATAGTCAGAGAAGGGTAACGAGAAAGTATAACATTAACAATTAAAGTAGTTTCCATAATTATCATCTAACAATATTTAAATAATTCTGATATAATGTTTAAAAAAGTTGAATCGTCAAACCATATGTAGCTTCTGACGTCACTCGATGAGGAAGGCAGAGATTCGTATTTTCAAAGATGGCCGCTCCTCGATATGGCGAGGTTACTGGGAATGTCGTCGTGTTAAAATCTCACAGCAAAATTACCTTCATAAATGTTTGAAATGTCCCCGCACTGGTGTAATCTGTCTAATAGGTTGTTTGGTGTGTTCTGAAGAAGTGTTCCGTGTATACTTGTGTTAATTATGTTATTTGATTTGTGTTCACTTCTGTGGGTTAACTATTCAAAAAGTGGTTATGATTTGTAGCGTTAATTTTCACCAATATATTGTTTTAATGTTTTAAATCACTAGTATAATGACGTTTGGTGTTAGTTTCCACTATTGTCGCTAAAATTTCTGTAGTTTTAGTTAGAAAAATGTTTAATTTATTTAACTCTCGTTACACTGATATTAGAAGGTAACCGTAGTGCCATTTTCTACACGGTTTTAAGGAACGTTATATTACACAACTATTCAGCTTGATATTCAACAAAAGACTAAACTAACTTCCTTCATGTTAGTCAAAATCTGGCCCAGTTAATCTTTGAAAAAGTATTGTTAAAATATTTTGATTTCCCATACACATGATACAAAATTACATTATATATGGAATTTATTTATTTTATTCGTCACCTTCATGAATTATGAACCTTATCATTGGTTTAATCATCTCATTCCTTTTAAATTGATATATTATAGTCCATATCTGTTGACATTTTGTGGAAATTACCAAATTTCTCTCTTTTTTGGAAATCTAGGCTCAAAAATTGGTTTCCGCCTTCATATAATTTTTCTGCCATTTTAATTGTTATTAATACTATTATAATAAATTTTAATTAGTCATATTTCTCTTCCTTTCCTTAAATACATATAAATTGAACCTTTGAACTGGTTTTTTATGTTAATCTCTGAACTTGACATTGCTCTTTAAAATTAATTAATTTATATATTTTGAAAATTTACAATATTTTAAGGTATATTTCCTTATTATCACTTTAACTCATAGGATCATTCACAGTAGTGGTTAACTGATTTACCTTACCTAAATCTTGCTAGTTTACAGGAATTATAAGTGAATTAACTGGTTTATATGGTTTCTGTGAATTCACCACATGGCCTAGAGTTTAGAATTTTACATTTCTGTCTTTCTCAAATAAATTTAATCCTACTCCTCCTCTGACTTTACATAGTTATTATTACATGAAAATAAAACGTTTTACAAACCCATTGTGAGGTGTAGTATTTGAGTAATACTACTATTATATAAAAAATAATAATGAACATCATTCAGCATTCTAAGATTGAACATATTGCTGACATGGTTTGAAAACATATATTTAATTCTTTTTGAATTAATACAGCATACCTACTGAAACATTATTAATGGTATTCATGCTGTTATTTGGCAAACATAATTCATTTTAAACACTTATAAATCTTATTTACTAAAAATTCCTATAAACCTATTGAGTTCATGGCTGTGAACAAATAGCCATTTTAAACAATTTAAACCTATGAATATAAACTAATGCCAGTCCTTTCTGGTCTAAACCATTATTATCTATTATCCCCTTCATCAGTAAACATGTCCACCCATAATCTAGTTATTATCATTTTTACAAATGTCTTGTAATAACAGAGTTACATTAAAATAATAAAATATTGGAAATCTTCCATTTTATTATTTTATGATGATGTGTATTATTGAATATAAAAGTTTTTATATAGCATATTGATAAGTCATAGTATCACTAACTTTAAGTTTATTGTATTTCCACAAACACTTGCACAAGTTCACTTTCACTGGTGGTTCTGATATTTTGTGTCTTATTATCTCAGACCAGAACTTTAGTAATCATGGACTGTTAAGACTTGTTTATTTCCTTTATCACACAATAGCTTTAGTTGGTTCACTTCTTATTATACTAGACAACACTTTTGATTTCTTAATAATGACATTTTTATAGGATTTTGGGATGTTATACTTTCTTTTTAATTGTCTCTATGGGTTTGGGGTTGATGGTATTTAATAATAGGTTTTATAACGGTGTTTCCTTCATACTATTTCTTCCTCGCTTCTTGTCTTCTTTCTTGTCTTTCTTCTTATCTTCTTTCTTGTCTTCACTCTTGTCTTTCTTCTGGTCTTCCTTCTTCTTGTCTTCTTGTCTTCATTGTTCACTCTTGGGTAAACCAAGGTACTTCGTGTTATCTCGACTGATGTTTAGTTTGGAGCATCGAATTTATTTACTGATACTGACTTTGCTCTTCGCTAAAGGTTTCAGGGTATTGTTTACTTCCTGATCACAAATTTTATTCTTCCTTCTTCTTGTCTTTGGGGTATTTTGGTGTTTCACCACTCTCAAACTGATTCTCTCTTCTTGATATTGTGTTATCTAATTTGTTTACTGCTCCTAGCTTCCTGGGTAAATTCCTGATTTTATAATATGAGTTGCTTTCAATAATTTCTTTGATTTTTAACAGTGGTTTTTATATAATGTAATGAGAATTTTTATTTTATTGTTGTTTATTCCTTTGATTTCATTCAATTTCATTCGATTTTATATTAACATATGTGGTGTAATTAATTTTTATTATTTTATATGAATTAATAAATAGTGGATTTTCTTTCACGCTACACATGTTAGGAGCCTGTAAAATGCTTCTAAAGAAATAGAGTTATTAGTACATTCTTCGAGCAGTTAATGTGCAGTTTGCAGAATTGTAATACTGTAGAGCAGTCAGTATATCTTCCAGAATTGCTTCAGAGTAGAACAAAGCCATGCTTGCAAGATATGTAGTGCATAGTTGGAATGGAAATTAAACACGCTACGGTTACTTTAATCACAACACTGTTTTCGGTTGTCAACCACATGTCTTTGGTATTGTTATGACCACCAGAGTTTTCATAATAATTCTCCGCTTGACCACTAAAAACGCCATATTATAGAATGAGCAAAACGTTTGATGTTTATAGCTATACCAGTACAACGTGGCTGCCAACAGAAAAAGTGTTGTTTTTAAAACTTCCGACCACGAAAGTCTAAGAGAGGAAGATCGGGTTAGTTAAAAATTTCGAAGGGATCTTTGCTCATCTTGCGTAATGTACAGGTTTAGTAGACTAAGATGAAGCAAATAGTGTCGGATACAGGAAAGATCAATATATTTTGTGCTTTAATTACACTTTTTATTGTTTTTATTTCAAAATATAAAAAATAGGGTAAACATAAATGTGGCTGGCGAGAAAGAACCTCTGTGAAGCATGTGTTTTCAATGTCCAGTGTTTAAGTTACTGAAGTTATGTTTTTTAGAATTGTAAAAAGTGGTAATATTCGTCATAACATTATTTAATCAATGAAGATATATTGCGGGCTAAAAATTGTCAATCTATGTGGTATCTGAGAAAATAAATATTTTTTTTTCTAATCAACGAGTGGTAACTAGTTTGATAACTAATTCAATGCATTTCAACAATACTACACCCGCTGTTATGGGGATTTTTAACTGGGTCACTGGACGGAAAAATACAGTTGGTTTACTTTAGTGAATCAATAGTTGACAATCAGGTTAACGTACAGCGAGTTTGCGTTAACACTTCTGAAACTGAGCATTAAATTATTGGCTCACATGAGGTAGATAACAATAATAGCGACATAACGTCACCAATTAAATTATGAATAAAGGAATTTCTAAACAGAGAGTATATAAAAATTGGAAAATATCTTTATTATAATCAAGCCGGTTTTTACGTATTTGAATTAAGGTAAAGAGTTTACACGGCCGTGCTAATCAGGAAAATAGTTTATCCAATTGCTTTACAATGCATGCTTTTACCATTTTAATTTTCCACTTACTCTATATTAATTCACTACACTCACTAGACATACCGCATTAGGCTATGGTTGAAAAATAGGATAACTAACGGAAGTCATGTATGAAACTTCGTCAAAATAGAAATAAATTTTATTTTGCACATTCAGTTTTCACACTACTAAAGGTAAATGGGCTATGTTTCTCTTTTATGTAGACTTGTAACGATAAATGATTCATCTGTTATCTACGTTTGTTACAAATGATTTAATCTTAAAATTTTAAATCTCTTCTTAAGTCACTCAAAAATCAAAGAACAATAAGCTCACTAATGTATTTATTATTTTTTATATTTTAATGAAATAAACGAAACTGTCCTACCAATAATACATTCATGGAGTGTGACTCTGTTTGTTTTCAGTGTGTTCAAAGTCTAATTTTGTAACTCACAAATGCGTTAAAAATTTTGTAGTTGTTGATCACAGAAGCATCGCCCAAGCATCAATACAGTGTCTTAAATTTATATAAAGCATCGTCGGTCGGTCAAAGCAATCAATCACTCCAAGAGATGTCTCTTCCTGAGCAAGACTATTGTGTCAAGCCTGCCAGCGTCTACTACGACATATTTGCATTTCCAACTGCTGCCTCTGCATAACCGAGACTAATAGATGCAAGTTTGAAATGAATAACAAATTCATTTTAACGACTGAATGAATTCTATTTGCAATATAAATCAGAAAATTGTATGTTAAATTATATCTTTTCTTTGAAAATCTTGATAAAATATTTAAAAAATATTCAAGAATCTTCAAGATTTGTAATTTGTTTTCAGACAACTTCAAACTATGTATTCGTTGCAAAGCAATATTTACATATAACTAATAAACACTTGTATAGTTATACAGGTACATGTTATTATCCCCAAGGTTTTCAGATTATTGATTAAATAATTTTAAAATAAATGTCTACATAAGAACAATATATTTAAATTATACACGGGCTTATAATATATTAAAATTGTCCTAAGGCTTTCACGGCCTGTGTCAGTTATATAAGATGAGTTTTCCGGGCTGTTTGGCCGTGGTCTATGGTTTACTGACAAACCAAACGTTTCAACAGCACCAATGGCTGCCATCATCAGTGGAATTTAAAGAACTCCTGAACGTAGGTTGTTCTCGTCAGGCCCACAGTACCGTGGTAAAGGCTCAAAAAGGCTCAGCCATTGGTGTTGTTATAATATATTATTTACTTTTTCTTTCGATACTGAAACTTCCGGTGATATTTCTCAGCAGTTCAGTACCGTTCTGTGGGTTTTCTCAGTACGTTAGTTGACTACTTATCCTTAGCGGTGATCTGTCCAGTCCATTCCAATGCCAAAAGTCAGAGGCACCTTTGCTATGGCTGCAGGCCTCAGTAGTTTCTTGTACATTAGTGTAAATTAAAAACCTGTCGCACGTTATTACTTAACAACAAAATTATTCCGATCCTATATCCCAAATTATGGCTCGTACGACACGGCGGAACATAGACAGTACAGAAGCGGTGTTAAATTCTAGTAAGTAAACTTGAATGTTATAAAGTCGTATTTCGTTAAATACTTTTACAATACAATAAGCATTTTTAAGTATGTATGGAAAACATAATTTCATTTTTATGCTTTCAGGGAAATTAATATTACGGAAACTTTTACGCTTACACCCCTACATGACAGAACGATGACTCTGTAATATCAGACTGTAGAATTTCATAGCACATTTTATCTAGATACAGAATCTGTTTCAAATCAAACCTACTAAAATATATTTTGTCTTCTTTACGTCAGAGACAAGTTCTATTACTGTTACTTGACTGTTACTTATAGTTATTTATGCGTATGTTTGTTTTAATAGTAGTAATTATACATACATTTTTGTCAACTGTTAGTTCTACATTTCAGTTTTGTCACTTATTTTACCTACGTAATATAAAATATAAAATACATAAGTATATTCCAAACTACGTATTACTCTAAACTTAATAATTTTAATATTATTTGTACATCAGGTTTTCGATAGCTTATAATCATTTTGTATCGAATATTGATTTACTAGATGAGTTAAACACACACTTCTAAGGAAAGAGTATAATTTAAAATTTTCATAAACTGTGTGGCTGAACATTGTGTTCTGTATTATCTACGAGTCAGTGACTAATACGCTTAAATATTGTCACGACGGTCTCCCTAATCGTTGTATAGTACAGTGTAAAACAAAATTATAGACACTAACCAAGTTACTAATCACGAGCTTTAACTTATCACAAATACAGTTTATTATCAACTTGTACAATAATCCAAGAAAAATCTGTCCACTCGCAACAGTAATGTCAGCTAATAGAGTCCCGCACATATATTACACAATAACACTTTGCCACAACACTTTGCCTCGTACTTCGAACTTCACTTGAATAAATCGCTACTTAAACTGAACTGACCATCGCTGGACGCTTAAATTTTTACCTCGCTGAGATGCCAGAATAATCTGTCACTTTGGATGACATGTTAAACAAGCGCCTATTACCGGCGTCCTCGAATCGACTAGAAACAATGTCCTTGAACACAGTGCACTGACCGGTACGGTCTGGAATAGCCTCGATTGTTAACCCATGATAAGTGTCACGTATTCTCTTTCATCTCAAATTAGCAGCAAAATGTACGCACACACACATTACAGCTCGGCTCTTCTGGATTACCCGAGATACTTGTAGAACGTCCCGTATTACGTAACAATATCTAAAGTATAGATAGGTCTACTGATGTACAATCCCGTTCACAATACATTATTTAAGCATTTACTAATAGTTAGTGCGACTATAGGAATATGTAAGCGTGTTCTCTAGCAAGAAGAAAGTTGTAACACCTTTTATCGAAATCGGATACTAAGACGAATATAGTTTATGTCGACGAACCGTGGTATTTTAATAACGTTTAGCGTAAACGAGAATCAACGTCGTATCTTGTGTTATTCAATAAATATTGGCATTACATGGCAAGAACGTAAATAAATATGAACTGCTTTGTATATTAGTTTCTGATTAATACAGCTTACTCTGATTCTTAGTCTGCTATTCCTTCCGGCTTCAATTATGTGGATACAATAAAAAGGAATTCAAACAATCTGTAATAAAATAAAAACAGGAGTAAGGAATTGTAATACAACGCCAGTTTTACATAAAGGACATAAGGAATGCTTTAAATTAAAATAGGGAACAGTCAGCGACACTGCTTGGCTCTACAGGATGGGATCTGCGCTGTGATAATTCTAACCGACCTTTCTACTGTATGCTATCCTACTTTCCTGTCGGAATGATTTCAGTCCTGTTTGTTTGTGGACCTAGACTATTACTAGAAGAAAACCTTAACCTCTGTCGTATAAAAAATGTTGGCAGTTTGTTCTCACCAGTGGAACATATACAGCCATTACACATTACTAGAATAAACAAGAAGACGACGTATTACTTAGAAAAGTTATTACTGTAAAAGTAAATGTATTCCAAATGAAAAAATGTGTTACCAACCGTGTACTAGATGAATTGTAGAATAATAACTGTTTATTCCCTACTAATAATATTTCTTATTATTTATAAATAATTTCTGACGTTCATAACTCCAGTGATTGTAAAACCGGCGTTTAATTAATTTATTAAAGTTAATTAAGAAAATAATTTTTATAACTTTTATGAGTCAGTTCGTGTGTTATCTTCTATCTCTAAATATATATAAGAGAAGCCCACACTGCTGACGAGCGTATTCTTTACTCTGTGTAAGGAAATTTTAAATGAATAAAATGAATCACGGTAAGATAGGTGAACGAATAATAACAAACATATGACGACAATGACCCTACCTCCAACCATTTATTCTCTTACAGAAATCGATAAGGTCGTGTGTTTATTCGTATCCTATTGTGCAGCAGGCAATCGGTCGGCTACTATAAAGTTAGATTCCATAATACCCTTTAAAGGATATTTACAATCCTTGACGTTGGCATCTGTTATTACATCATAATTAAGCTCTTCTTAGCTAAATATCACTATAATATTGACGACTCGGAACACAAAGTTTTTTATAAGTAAAAACGTAAAAGTTTTACCTTACAGCCTAAACCGGCTTTCACCTATAGAAGGCTTCATCAGAGGCTGTCGTTAGTAGCGCTGCTCGTCTTGTTGTTGGCGACGAGAAAGTGTTTCGAAAGATTGAAGCTGTGTGTGTGTGGTGAGATGTGTTCGAATAATGCGTGCGATTTGAATTGTGTCTGTTCGTTTAGTATGTCGTTTTTATTTGTTTTTGTGTGTTTGTATATTTCTAATTGTTCTAGAGTGTCTAGTTTTCGGCCTTTTGTGTGTACGTGTAGTATGTTCATGTTATTGTCGATGTTTTTATATGTGTGGTTTGCTTCAATGAGGTGGTTTGCGAAGGTAGATTCTGTAGTGGTGTGGAGTGCTTTTGTGTGTTCAATGTATCTCTGTTTGAAGCTACGTCCTGTCTGGCCTATGTAGAATTTACTGCAATTTGAACAATTTAGTTTATATACACCGGGTAGATCGAATTTGTTTTGTGCTTTGGGCATGCGTTTTGATAGTGTGTGTTCTGTTTTGTTAGTAGTTTTGTAAGCGATTCTGTATCCTGCTTTTTTGAATTTGTGGGCAATTTTTTCTGTTTGTTTGTTGATGTATGTTAGTGTTATGAATTTGTTGTTTTCTGTCTTTGTCTGTTGTTTGTTTTGTGTTTTGTGTAGGAGTTTACTGACTATTGTTCTGTCATAACCGTTAGATTCTGCTAGATATTTTATCGTGTTTAGTTCGTCTTTGTAGTCTATTTCATCTAAGGGGATGTTGTTAAGTCTATGTATCATGGTTCTAAAAGCAGCTAGTTTGTGTTGTATTGGGTGATTGGAGGTGTTGTGTATTAGTGTGTCAGTTGTAGTTGGTTTTCTGTATATACTGAATTTGTGCCTGTGTTCTAGTTTTGTGATGGAGAGGTCTAAGAAGTTTATGGTATTGTTGTGTTCGTATTCGGCAGTGAAGGTTATGTTTTTATGTATTTTGTTTATGTGCGTTAGTAACTGTTCACATTGTCTTTTGTTTCCCCTGTATAGTATTAGAATGTCATCAACGTATCTGTGCCAATATAGTATTTTATGTGAGTGTCTGTCATTGTTTGTGAGTATTTTTGTTTTTTCTAAGTGTTGGAGGAAGACTTCTGCTAGAATGCTGGAAATGGGGGAGCCCATGGGTAGGCCATCGTTCTGTGTGTAGTATTTATTGTTATAAGTAAAGTAGTTTTGTTTTGTGATAATGTTCAGAGTTTCTGTTATTTCATTGATAAGTTCGTCTGGTGTGTTGTTCTGTTTGAGTTTGTTTTGTAGGATGGTGATTGTTTCAGAGATGGGGATGTTTGTGTACAGGTTTTTAATGTCAAAGGAGGCTAATGTGGCGTTATGGGGGATGTGTATGTCTTTTATTTTTGTTACTAGGTCAGTGTTGTACAATAATAAAAATAACAAAAATAAAAGACATACACATCCCCCATAACGCCACATTAGCCTCCTTTGACATTAAAAACCTGTACACAAACATCCCCATCTCTGAAACAATCACCATCCTACAAAACAAACTCAAACAGAACAACACACCAGACGAACTTATCAATGAAATAACAGAAACTCTGAACATTATCACAAAACAAAACTACTTTACTTATAACAATAAATACTACACACAGAACGATGGCCTACCCATGGGCTCCCCCATTTCCAGCATTCTAGCAGAAGTCTTCCTCCAACACTTAGAAAAAACAAAAATACTCACAAACAATGACAGACACTCACATAAAATACTATATTGGCACAGATACGTTGATGACATTCTAATACTATACAGGGGAAACAAAAGACAATGTGAACAGTTACTAACGCACATAAACAAAATACATAAAAACATAACCTTCACTGCCGAATACGAACACAACAATACCATAAACTTCTTAGACCTCTCCATCACAAAACTAGAACACAGGCACAAATTCAGTATATACAGAAAACCAACTACAACTGACACACTAATACACAACACCTCCAATCACCCAATACAACACAAACTAGCTGCTTTTAGAACCATTATACATAGACTTAACAAAATCCCCTTAGATGAAATAGACTACAAAGACGAACTAAACACGATAAAATATCTAGCAGAATCTAACGGTTATGACAGAACAATAGTCAGTAAACTCCTACACAAAACAAAAAACAAACAACAGACAAAGACAGAAAACAACAAATTCATAACACTAACATACATCAACAAACAAACAGAAAAAATTGCCCACAAATTCAAAAAAGCAGGATACAGAATCGCTTACAAAACTACTAACAAAACAGAACACACACTATCAAAACGCATGCCCAAATCACAAAACAAATTCGATCTACCCGGTGTATATAAACTAAATTGTTCAAATTGCAGTAAATTCTACATAGGCCAGACAGGACGTAGCTTCAAACAGAGATACATTGAACACACAAAAGCACTCCACACCACTACAGAATCTACCTTCGCAAACCACCTCATTGAAGCAAACCACACATATAAAAACATCGACAATAACATGAACATGCTACACGTACACACAAAAGGCCGAAAACTAGACACTCTAGAACAATTAGAAATATACAAACACACAAAAACAAATAAAAACGACATCCTAAACGAACAGACACAATTCAAATCGCACGCATTATTCGAACACATCTCACCACACACACACAGCTTCAATCTTTCGAAACACTTTCTCGTCGCCAACAACAAGACGAGCAGCGCTACTAACGACAGCCTCTGATGAAGCCTTCTATAGGTGAAAGCCGGTTTAGGCTGTAAGGTAAAACTTTACGTTTTTACTTATAAAAGACTTTGTGTTCCGAGTCGTCAATATTATAGTGATATTTAGTTAAGTAACGGACACGTCATGGACAACGAAATCCAAGAATTTAACTCTTCTTAGCGTCGTACATATGTCGGTCCCAGAATTGTACTCACTATGTCAGCATTCAATACGTTTGCTTTTAAATAGACGAAAATTAAATTTAGCAGACAGGGGACGGGGCTTTCAAATTTTATACGAAGGGAGTTACACACAGAGTCGTACTGCTCGGTTCAACAACCTCTTTGAACCTGACTCGTTCGATTGTGCAAATATGCGGGCAGACGGCACATTTCAAATATGGCTCAGTCAGATAGGGTTACGGACTCGATGTAAGTTTTCTACTCCGGCATGAGATTTTCACACCTTTTGCACTTCATTTTTATTATTTGTTAGCCCCTCATTGATTTTCCTACGACACAATCTAATCTAACACCACGGTCACTAATAACACTATCACTACAAACACTATTAAACTCACACTGTACCTCGGCAGGAGTGTGTCGTAACGGTCTGAGAAGCAAAAGAGATTACACTCATATGGATAGAGAAGCAAAGACAGGCCTTTAAAATCTACTATGTTTTGTTGGTTACTAATCAAACACAAATAAAAAAAAAACAGCGATTGTATGTAGCTCTGTATCATTGTAAAACTTAGTGATCGTTGGTGTGTAGGTATTGTGTGTATGTGTGTGTGTGTGTATGTGTGTGTGTGTGCTCTGCGCGCGTGATATCCAGTTTATATATACAACCGATTGGTGATTAATTTTTGAATAACGCGCCCACTGCTCTTATACTGAATATGGTAAAATATTTCAAACATTTGTTCTAGACATTATCAAGAAGAAGCAAAGAAAAACAATTTTGTGTGTCAAGGAAACAAATTCTGAATTCATGTCTACAGATACATGATAGTCTACCAGTCTGACATTCTTTATAGGAAAATTTCAAAAACACTATAGGGTGGAATTACAAAATTATAATACAGTTTTATTTTGGTCTTTTAGATACCATTACAATAAGAAGCTATTGTCTGTTTGTACTGTGTTGAGCTGTATTCACAGTAGATTGAGTTTTGTTCATTTCCATACTTTCATTATTTTGTTCAGAAACACATTCTTATTTCCATAAAAAATAAAGCTACTTGCGGTAATTTTTTTGTTTTTATATCCTATTATCTTTTATGAATTGAAAATAAATCACAATTGGGAGGATGAAAAATTATTTCCAATTTGTTTAATTTCTTCATCGATGTATTAATTTCTCTAGACAAACTGTTACAAACTAGACGACTGATATTGTGGCGTAGATTACTGTAATTTCTTGTTATCTTAGAAATAAACACTTGAAACCCCATATAAAATTTTATTCTGTTTTTTTAAATCTGCAATTTTGCATTAATAACTAGTTTATTTTTATACGTAAAACTCTCTCAGACCAGCAATGTAATGACAAACATTAGATTATCTCATTTGCGAATAGAAAATAAAACTATATTTAACGTTACAATATTAACTACTTAGAGTTAACCTCAATTATTGCTTCACTAATATTATAAATGAATTACTAATCTACGCATATATAACATTTAACTTACGTTTGTTAAAATAAAATTTAACTTAATGTAGCTTTTGCTAATTTTTGTTAGATTTTACATAGCTTTCGCACGTAAAATCAGATTTTTTTTACTTAAACGTTATTATTGCATAATGTTTTTTTATTATAAAAGTTATTTAATTTTTGCATTAACCAGGTATTTTTCTTTCTAAAAGATTAGTGTAATTAGTATAACATAATTTACATTATAGTGGAATTACATTCTTGTTATTTAGTAGTTCATTTTTGACAAAAAGAACTGCTCTACTCACTACTCAGTTTTCTAATACAACGCAAATTTAGGTATTGGTAATTTTTAACAGTAGTAGCCTACCTTACTTACAACATTCTCAGTGATCACAAACTGCCTTCATTGAAACCTTGTTTCGTTGTTCAGTAACAAATACTTAGGCCTCCCAATAATAAAAACTTTTACCAGTTGCAGGAATGTTTTTATATATCAACATCGTCGGGCTTGAAGAATGGGTTATTGAGGGCTATTTTGATACAAGCAATTTAGTAGTTAAATACAGTCTGTGAGAGGAGTATGCCGTATGTTTAGTCTTCCACATAGTGCAGAATCAGTGTATAGACGCAGTGTTCCAGTCTCACAAAATGTAGCTGACGCTAGTACATTCTGGAGTGGCCACATGGGCAGATTGAACGTCGAATGTGTAGCAGTTTCTCATCATATTATATGACAGGTGACCTGGACTGCACAAATACCTATAGCCTGGCTGGAGTTAACGTCTTGAGCTCTTACAATGCAGTGGTGCGCAACGTAATGACGCTGTAGTCAGGTCATTACACTTACGATATATTTCAAAGTGTTATTGCGAGAAGTAATGATTTCGTTTAACGCGCTGAGCTTTATTATTTTTTGTGCAGATACATGTATTATATACATATTAGATAACTGTCCATGATGGAGACTCTTGAAATAACAACACAAAAATTTATATCGTTTTCTTCTCCTTAGGCTGCATTACATTCTGAGCATAAAGTAAATACAAGTTATGAGGCACATCAATTGAATCAAGTCTAACAAGAGATTTTTAAAATAAATTTAAAAAATGTCATACTAAACGTTATCATCTAACGCTGCATTAACGGTTTTCAGACAATGAACACAATGTAAAAATGTTATGTAGGGTAACAAATCAACAAATGAATCAGTGTAGAATTGTATTATATAAGGAACACAATTATATAGAGCGTGTATTTTGTTTATTTAATAAAACATTATTAATAATAGCCTGCTTATGCCGACTGCTTAGTAGTTTAAGTATGGGGAGTAGAAATAGCTTACTATTAATAAGAACATAAATGGGGAAGAAACGCGTTAGAATATTAGTAAAAACCTACATCTTAGACTACTCTATTAGTTGACACAGGTATTTCAGATGTAATTCAGTGACGTTTAACGAGTGATGTTTATTGAGCTACTTTTAACTCTTTAATCTATAAACGATACATAGAGAAGCACAAAGAGAAGCAAATCTTGGAGTAACATTATAACATTAACGTGATAAATAATCATCTCAACCTACTATATTAATTACAAGAAAATTCATTGTTTTCCCAGGCGTTCATTAGAACGTTTATTACATGTATATATTATATTTACTGATCACGAATTTTGTTAAAATGAAATCAATTAATTTGCAGAAGCATTAATTAAACTAAGAAACTTATTATGTGTTGGCCTTTAGATTCCTTATTATATGCTATCTTTCAACATGAAAATTTCATGGAGTTAAAGTATGCAGATATCCGTGTCCAGTATTGACACATCAGGTACGTATGATACAATGGCTACAATCGATCACAGAAATATATTACGGTAACTTGCTTAATTTCTTTAATTTGCTGTAATTTAAAACGAAATGATTAAATTCACGATCTCCAAGTTTGAACATATATCCGTTCTCTCGTGATGTCGTCGACCACAGCATTTGGATGTTTTGCACGTCTTTAAGTCACCAGTTTTGGTGTGAACAGGAAGTGTCATTGCGAAAATAGTTTCATTAGTGATTTCGCCTTAATTTGTCTACTTAGGAAGACTTTCGCCTCCTTATGCCTTACAGCATGCTAAGAAATATTTTCAAGTGCAATTAATGTTCACGACTACATTAACACACACAACAGATTCTTAACACGTGATTTAATTTTAATTGAGTTAGTATAAAAAGGATTACAGTAGGATAGGAAAGGACAGTAAGATATTAGATGATTCATGCTTTTATTTTGCGCTGTCTAATATAAAGGCAACTTAATGTTTTACATTTCACAAAGGCTAGTTAAACCAAATCGTTAACTTAGATTTTAGTATCAAAGTTACATCTTGGATTACTCCTTGTGAGAACAATAATGTTAAGATTTGCATAAAATGTACATTTGTATGCGAGATTATTGTCTTTACTTAGTACACTGCAAACCGCAAATCAGGACATCTGCGAGCAGAAATGATTAAACATTCTGTTATTAAGTCATGCTCTAATGCTGATAAAAACAAAGTGTAGTCAATATCTAGAAATATGAAACTCAATTTGTGAGGATTTCTTTGTATTGAACACAAATCCACGCCATTACATTGATTGGAACCAAATTTTGCAAAGCAACCTTTGACAAAAACCATAAAACACTGTCAAACTCAGAATTTGATATTCTGCTTTGTTCTTACGATTAAAGCCCCTTTATTTATTCCCTAATTACACGTATAAAGATGTCAAAAACACCATGAATACCAGAATTATTTACCGTAGTAACAAGTAACTAAACAAATTCTATTTTTCGCATCGGAACTGTACGTTTATCCGTTCGTGCAGTATATTTTTGATGTTTTTAAATCGCGACCGTATCGAAATATTACGACGTAGAAAAGAAGAATGTACTAACTGTAATTTGTTCTATTTCTTAATGCAAAGCGAAAATACGTGTTATTTTGGTTTGTGGGGTTAGGAAACAACGGATTTTCGTTTTTAGTTTACTGCTGAAATAAATAAAAGCCATGGTTGAGGAAAACATGACGTCTAATTTGTATGTACATGCTTATAACACAGTAACACTTAAAATAAAGAAGTGTTCTGATATCTCAAAACAACCCCAATACAAACTTCCATAAATTTTAGTAGCAAGCTCATTAACTCAATATTAACTAACTTCGAATCAATTTATGTAAATGCAGAGCGTCGATAATTACCTCATTAAAAATCAAATGCGTATATTAATAGCATAGGAAAAACGGAATTACGTTGTAGAAACGACGTAGGAGAAACAGAAAATAGAACTATTATTCAGAAATTGTACGTGTACACTAATTGTGTCCTCGGTTATACAAAGCATATATTTGAATGTGTGCGTCACAAAAATTTTCTTTTTCGTCAATAACGCAAAAGTCCTCTCTTAATTGACAATAACGTTGTGCTACTCGTAGAATATTTTCTTCTAGTTAGCGTTCTTGCCAATGAATATTTCAGGGGTATGTATTCTTATAAGCACTGAGAAAATCCATAGGCCTACAGTAAGCGAAGTTATTACTGTTATGTTCCTGTAAAAATTAATATAGGCAACTTGGATGTCTCAAAAAATTGTCCAGATTAATTTTCCAAACCTTTTATGGCCTTAAGATAGATTTTTATGAAATCGACGATTTTGTAAAGTACGTTTTATTGACTAAAATCAGGCAGATACGCGTTAACGTTTAATCTCTTTCCTCTGACCGTCATAAAAAAGAATAAAAACTGTGCTCCACTGGAGATTGATTTTGCTTGCAGACTGAGGTAGTATAAGCGAGTAAAACGTCTTAAAGTACCGTAAGCTTCTGACTTGAACTGGACCTTGAATCAGGTCATCGCTGCACACAGTTCAGCATATTTAATTGTTGACTCAGATGAGTAAACTCTTATTTACTATAAAAGGCAAACATGATAACCATATTTATTTCGATTCCCATTCAACAACCCAGCCAATTGTTTGAACAAATCGATAATATAATACCAAAAAATAAGAACGCCATAAGAGGAATTTTTTTTAATTAAAAAGAGGATATTTTTCCATAAATGGGATATGGACCCATTAGCTTAAACTTAAATGCAAAATGGATTGAAAAATCGAGTAATTCTTTTATCTGCTGTTTCACTAAAATTTTGCATTTGAAAACACGTTCATATTATTATACAAATACTCTAAGTGCATACATATACTCACATTCTGGTCTCATGTGCGTGCGCATATTTGTTAAATGATGTAATTATTTGTTTGTTGTTTGTATACTTCTAATAACTGGGATTTAAGAATTGGCAGCGTTTTTTAAATTACCATCAAATAACCCCAAAGTAATACTTTACAGCCCTAAGTAAATAAGTACTAAAAGTTAATTACACTGAATAAAGTTAATTACAATATGTTTATAATGCAATTAGAGTTTTCACTCGTTAAATTGTGACTATCAAAATTACATTTTACACTTTGAATGTAGACATGCTGGAAAAATAATAGTATATCTACTATATAAGTTAAATAACTTACATAATTTATTATGTTAATAATTTAATTATATTTACATGCCTATATATTAATAGGTATATAAGCATATGCTTATTAACAAATAATTCTGTAGACACAGATTCAGCCGTAAAGCACTACTTGAATTGAAACTTGTTCAACTAAAAAAAAAAAAAAACAGACAGCTCATTTTGAAAAGTAATGAAAGTTATTACTCATTAAATCAAATTGGTTAACGAATGATAAATTCTATGAATTCAAAACTACATTTAAATAAATAATGTTTTATCCAGGTTAGACTAAACCTAACTTTATAAGCTTAATACAGTGGTTTATAGGTACCTCATACAGATAAAACAACACTGTATTCATTTGGGCAATAGAAGTAACCATTATTGCATTAAGTAATCAACCATACCATAAATAAGCAACGGCAGCTTAACAATCAATGGTATAACAATGTTTTAACTGTATATGGGAGATTGTGTTTGTATGCCAAACACGATGTGGTAGTAGACCTACTTTTTCTACTATCCTGTGACATTGGAGATCCATCTGATGTTTGCCGAGGTGCGTATAAACGTCACCTGTGTAAAGTTAAATATGAATTGAATGTCACTTGTTTTGGAAAGTATAGCGATTTAATAACAATGTCGGTAAAACCTGACATTTACTGAATTATTTCATGACAGTTACGGAATATATTAGATTGTTTATTGGAATGGATTAAACCGCAAGTGGTTATTTATGTGTAGTGTCAAAGGGCATGCACACAAAGCAGCCTTTTATATTTCTGGGAGTCATGTTTCATAAATATATAATCATATACACTTGAATCGTAGTGATTACGTACACCGTTAAAACACTGCAAATGCCAAATCCGCAGGATGTTACTGCGGTTAATTGCAGTTAATATAGCTTTCACAAATTTTTTCATTACCGGTATCTATAGTGTGTTGTACAAAATTTTGTTTAATTTTTATAGATTATGAAAAATATCTCTTCCACTTTGTTTTTTCTACTTTCCCTACAACTGCTATTTGAAATAGGCCTTCATACTACAATACTGAAGGCGACGGAAAGAAGTTGCCTATGGTTTTCTTGTCCAGATGTAAACAATTGCTCACAAAATTGTTGCGCTAAAAATGTCCGGCACAAATTGACTATTCAAGTTTAGCAGTGTACTGTAGCAATAAATTTCTAGCATACTGCATAATACTTAAAAATGTGATGTAATGGGAAGACCTGAGAAATTCTTTTATGTGTTTTACTGAAAGTTCTATAACCTTGATACATTGCTTTATATGTGTTGTTTGCCGAGATTGGTGAGCAACTAATTCCATTTCTTGTTATTTTCAAGATAATTTGAGTAACACGGTAGTTGATGGAATGGACGAGTTGTGTGTTAGTAAGTACTACTTCAGAATTCTGTTTGTGAGTCAAGCAATTTTTAGAAATGAAGTTTCATAGTGACTGTGATAGCCACGGCAATAATAAGAATGAACGCAGTTTTGTCTATTCGACTCATAATAAAATTTCCATAGTGCCCGAGTTACTATGTATTATCTTACGTCAAAGTATTATCAATCTTAAGGCAAATAAGAAACAAACTTTAGTGTGGGAACTATTTAGGTAATAGTTCTGTGTTATTGAATGATTGTACTGTCTTACAAATTGTGGTACCTCATTCCAAAGTAGACACATATGTGTAGTCGTATATATTTTATAAGAATTCAGAATAATTGTTAGCACTATATTTTTAACAAGATTAATCTTACCATCCTGCTATTCTCATGTACTACGTATATATTTTCCACTGAACAAAATATTTTAATACCGCAGCTTTTGATAAATATTTGGATCTAAGGTAAAGGTAAGAAAATTTAAATTCATATTAAAATTTGGAACCAATATAAATATAGTAAATCTGATTGAAAATGACATGATGGGTTTTAGAATATTTATTTTACTTTAATACGTTTAAATAACGCTCTGGACAAGAGTAATTTGAGTCGGTTGGGTTAGTTTTCAGTAAAGTAGGTTTAAAATATTTAATCGGCAGAAGAAAGTTTGGTTTATCAAACATACTTTAAATAGTTAGTGTCATGTTGAAGAAGACGTGACGCAATTCAATATACATGTACGTATCTCAGGATATATAGGTCTACATTTCCTCAATTTTTATATCATTCATATCTACACGTCGAATATAGCAAAAGTGTATTAATTAAACAATAAATCATTGTTCCTTACGTTTTCAATTTTTATTTATCCTTACGGGAAATTGGTATCTTTTGTTGTGTATAAAACGGGTAATTCAGAAACCTTCAAAATTAAATTATAAAAAATTTCTATTTACACAACTTTTTATCTCTTTACGTTTGTAGCTATGGAAAAGATATTAGCTTTCTTTGAAATATAAATTGATTAAGTTACAATTTTGAAACAATCCAAATTAAACAGTATTTCTGAAGCGAAAACATAATTTTTTGTTGTACTAGTTAGCGTGTGCCTGCGTGTTTTGGGATTCGCGTAACTGCGTGCGAACAAGTTGGAATTCATTGTGAAGGCCGCTATGTAAGCGTACAGACCCTTTTAATGAGTTTTTTGTTTAGCCTGCGGGGAGTAGATTACACAGACAAGATTTTCTTTTAACTAACCCTGTATGTAAGTGAAAATCTGTTTACTCTATATATACTCAAAGTGGATACATGTGTTAAATGTTTTAACTTCAATAACATTTAGAAAACTTTTATCACCCAATATATAAGTAAAACATATATTTTATTCATTTAATATTCATAATAATTATGGTTATAAATAGTATTGTTTGATTGTAAGGTTTGTAAATACGATAATTCATAACTTCATCATAACTCTCAGTGTCACAAGGATTTTAGATATTACAAGTTAAGAATGCTGGTTAAAGGATGCACGATATAACAAGAAATTACTATAATATTGCATACAAGTGTTCACTTCATGCAAACTTTAAATATGTCGTTTCATAAAGTGTAATCTAAGGTAAAGGTAGAAAATAGTAGAATTCTGTAATCGTGGTTAACGATTAGGTTCAATTAGTCTCTATGAAACACAAAACGTTAGCTGGTCACTGTAATTATACCGCATAGTTGAGGTTTAATTCTCCTACATCTTTACATAATGTCTGCTTATAATATAATTTTTCATGTAGTACTTACTAAACTTAATATCTGCTTATAATATAAGCTTTTATCTCTTGCTCATTAGACTTAGCTTTCCTTTGTCAAGAATGTAAAGAAGTTGTAAAATTCATTCTGTTCTACTAGAGCTAGAGTAATTAGTTATACTGATGTTAATAGGTACGGGCGCTAAAATCATATATTTGTTATACTCAGGGAAATTTGACGGTAGATCTTTATAAAGCATTCCTCTACTGCAATGTTTCCTTTAGCTATACACTTGCAGGTGTAAAGGTTACAGAAATAACACCATCCAACGTAGTAGTTTGACCTTCCGTAACGTTTATTGTAACTTCATTAATAATTATGTTGAGAAAATTTCTATGACCATATGATACATGTGTAGTTTCATATGAAATATATATTTTTATGTAAAATTCTGTCATTACGTTTTGTATAAACTATGCGATGTAACTATGTCAATTCCATAAAGAAGACTGAAAAATCTTAATATTCGTAATTCATATTGTGTGTGTATGTGGATATTTTTTGTTTCCGAACTATAATATTTTGAGTACAGAACGGGTCACGAGAAGGTATTAAAAAAAAAACAGCTAATAACCTGGTAGTCAACAATGGAACACCGCGAATACAAATGCAGCACACTAAGTCGTTTCCAAATGTATGTACGCGTACGTATACATTGTACATTTTACGCGCAAGTTTGTGCGTCTGTGTGTGTGGGTTCCTTGACTTGTAAGAATATGTTTTCCCAATGAATATATTTTCATATTAATTTAAATTTTTACGTAGACTCTTACTTAGTCGTATCGTTAAACTTGAACTCAAAGTCGTACAAAATGGATTAAAAATCGGGTAATTCTTTTATCTGCTGTTTCACTGAAATTTTGCATTTGAATACACGTTCATATTTTTATAAAAATACTCTAAATGCATACATATACTCACTTTCTGGTCTCATGTGCGTGCGCATATTTGTTAAATGATGTAATTATATGTTTGTTGTTTGTATACTTCTAATATTGTCTATTATATCAAATACAAGGGTTACCGCTATGAATCATTTTTTGACACTGCACATCTCATTTTATTTTAAAGATGTCAATTTAAATATTTTACTACTATTTTAGGTTTTTATATTTTTAATATATAAACAGCAATCATCATGGCCATATGACTTACGTATTTTTTATATGAAAATGGCTAACTAAACAGAAATTGCAAATTTTCTTAGAATCAAAGAAAATATGGTGTTCTCTCTAAAACTGTAACAGTCAAGAATCAATAACTCAGATAAATGAAATAAATGACAACCTCATTGTTGTTATATTACCTTGTAACATATGTAAAAATGGGTTTGTATATTATCTCTGGAGTTAATTACATTCCATCTCAAATTTGTATTGTTTCTCCAGTCAGGAACAGCGAAGTATTATCGTTAATAAATAATATCACGGAAACTACACCCTACTTTATACTTTATCTCAGCTGTACGGATTAGAATATGGAACAGCGTATTATTCGATATTATCTGAATAGCAAGTAATTAGTCCCGTTTATTATTTCATTTAATTTCAGTTGTTGTTCAGCTAGGTTTCGAACAGAAAATTCTACTGTTACCGTAACGATCCAAAGGATGATCTTGATGATATATAGACGCTGAATTTCACCACGCGTTGGGTAACACATGTACAGACGACCCGTTACTACAACAAGTGGATATGTGCTGCAACACCAGTGTTTGTAGTTTACTTTTCTTGAGTGCTAAGCCATGTAGTCATCAAGAACAAAGAAGATACTTATTCTGTCAAGTATGGGTGCGGACCTGAAGTCGATATGGTTAATATAAGACCAGCCGATTTAAAGATTGATGCCACATCAACAATTTTTACCTCGTGCCAGCAAGCATGGTAAACCTTACGCACCAAACTGCCTATGGTAAAGACAATTTTGGTAGATGGCAACATGGAGGAGAACGTGCGTTCAACGTGAAGAGATTTGTCTGACAAAGTACTTATAGGTATGTGAACCTGTTATCGTCGGACCTGTCCTGAACAACAACGGTCACGACGTGCAAGTGGCATAATCCGAACAGTAAAGAATGTATATAAGGATGCTCTGCTTATAAGCCTTAAGATAGAGATGCGTGGTCAGAGATAATATGAAGAGACCCTTGCAATGAAAGAAACAACAGAGAGAATTCTGTCTTTCTTGAGGGCAGCTGACTTAATTAAGGTGGTAACAAAACAGTTATTCTAGGGGATAGCAAATATCCTCAGCACATAACGTCTTTTCTATTTCTTACTAATATTCAGTGGCGAAGTTACATGGAGGCAATTGAGGCAATGCCTACCCTAAAAAATTCTGTAGAATAAAAATTATAAATACGTATGAACTACATAACGTAAAGATTGTACATTGTTACCGCGACTGTCGAATTTATTAGGCCGAAACCTGCTTTACTGAGCGACCGCTAGATGGTGACAGGTGAGACTCGGCATAGCTCGTTTAAAGCGAATGAGGCAACCTGAACTTGCCTCAGCGTTTTTTGTATATCGTATGTAAGCAATGTGCCGGAGTGATATGGAAGTGAAGGGAGGGGGGATTGTCCCGTGCTGTACACATAGAGCGTTGAGGCATGCCCACTTCTGTGGTCCAAACATTCAAGTTAAAGCGCGCTGTGTTGTTTATAAGTGTGTTTATTTTATGCGGTTATTAAAAGTGTCCCTGTTATTCCGCCGAACTAACAGATGATCAAGATTTTTATTTGAATTATTTGTAACATTAAACATATATACAGAAACTAATCAAGTTTAAAAATTTGAAGTTCAATCAGTTGTATTATTGTGTATGACTAATAAAAGGATTGTTCAATATAAACACGTACAGAGCGTAAAGCATTTTTTATTCAACGATTTTAAAAGAAGTCTCCATTAACATTAAGATATGATATCCACTGTTGCACCAACCTATAGATTCCCTGCTAGTAAAATTCTTACGGTTGTTTGTGGAACCATTCGCTTACAGCAAACTCTACCTCAGCGTCCGATTTGAACCACCATCCTTTTAGTGATTCCTTAAAAAAAAAATTTAAGATAAGATTTTTGCCTACCCATTCATTAACTACTAGCTTCGCCACTGCTAATATTTAATATTGAGAAAACTATTGCTTAACACCTTCAGCTGTAAAGCCTAAAACTAGGAAAATATAAATAAATATAATGTCCATCAGTCATCAACTGAACCCAATGTTTTTCCAACTTAGTCGTATGTACTTGCTGAACTGCTGCTTGCCATGTTCCGGTCTCCTGAACATTCCGTGCCAAATGCTTTTAGATAGCATAAAAAAGACACGACAAATTTGCTTAATATAAGTAAATATAGCCTGCATGAATGTATTAGGCCTACAAGAATATGAATTTAAATGAATATAAGTAATTTAGGGATCAAATGTATACGCGTTGCAGAGAAATTTTACGGAGGCACTAGAAATTTACTAGAACAAATGAAAAGTAATCAAAAGCGTTAAGTAAGAATATATCGCTACTACAGGATTCAGGTACCATAATATCATAACGTAATAGTAGGAGGGGTGAGGAATATGGTTTTTGAAGTATTTATCGAAACGTGCTAGATGGAAAAGAGGAGTAACATGGAAGTTTTGAGTAGAATTTAGAATTAAAAAGTTTCTTAACAAAATAAACATCAGGCGAACAACATTAAAAGAGTCAAATATTGAATAAAAGTAAACGTAATAAGATGCCATCATTTTACTTAGACATATATAATGTTTAAAAATAACATCCCTTAATTGACGGTCATTGACAATCTTACATTCTTCAAGTTGATTAAAATGCTATCCATGACACTCTGCAGCATTGCTTGCGGAATTGAATGGATTTCATCGATTATGCGGTGCGTGGGTTTATTTAAATTTTGTGGCCGTGACTGTGAAAAACCTTAAACTTCAAATAGCAAGCAACTGATCTTCGAAAACAGACCTCGACACATACGTTGTGTTTTGCACAGTGTGTTCGGTAGCTCAAACCTGCTGAAACCAGACCGAGTCACTATCAGTCCCTAGGTCATGTTAAAAAGGAAAAAAAGTTGTTCAGCATTTGCGCATATCGTTTTAAATATACACTCACTGAATTTCCATTATCGCCTTCAAAGAAATACGTTCCATCAACATGAACGCACGGTGCATACAAAAAATTGTTTTTTTTATAGGAAAATTCTGCAATATTTATGACTAAAACAACGCCAAATTTATGTCAGTATGATGTTTTTTAGTAAAGATATTTGAATGTTTAGTTAGTATCACACGTCAGTTGGTACAGCATGTTTTGTGTTTATCGGCTGACTCCATTTCATATTTTTGACAATAATTTTAAAGTTAGGTTAGGATAGGTAAGGAATAAGCATTCACTTGCTCCAGCTGTTGCTGCTTTTATTAAGGAACTTGGCCAGCCTATATTTATTACAAGGGTGTCGTGATTGCACCGAAACATGAATGAATAATTCAGTTCAGTGGTATGGTCGCGAGTTCCTAAAAACATTTGTGTATATTTTGAAGCTTTCAAAACTAGTGTAATGAATGCAGTTTTAGCTTTCAGTAAGGGAAACAGAGAAAAAATTTAAGTACTTAAGAAAATTGGTTTGAAACCGTGAAAATTTGCATTTTAATTCTCAACGAGTTGGACAAAGAGAGAATCAAGTATGCAGATCGCAGTATTTTGGAGTACGTCAAAATAGCAAGACAAGAAAAAGGTGTCTGAAAAAGAAAGAAGAAGATAATGAAGAAATTTATGAGATATGCAATATCTCATTGCACAAAACGTGGAACACTATCTTAAGTGTATGTTGAATACTTTTTTTTTAATTGATAAAAATGTTAAAACATTTTTTTGCAAAACGTAAAATACTAAACTTGAAAATTAAACAATATTTATTTATAAACTTCAGCTATACGCTGAGTGTATTTGTGGTTAAAATTATATAACATACATTGGGAAGTATGGCCAAAAAAGATTTTACAACATATCTTTAAGGGTTTCTGAGTAAAAGGTACACAAATATCCGTTATTTAATATGTAAAATATAGGCACGTCCGTGGCCCCTTAAGCTCTCCACGTTTTATGACGTGCACACTGTTGTTACATTTCCTCCACTTTTATTGTTTCCTGTGTCAAGGCAGCAGTTCTAAATATTTTTATCTCGTTTGAGTTCTATAATGTTGAGCAATCTGGAACTCTTCTATGTGCCCCACATTGAAATTATATTTCTGAAAAGTGTTGTGTTGTTATATAGAAATAATTACTTTTAAAAAACCATTTGTACAGCAAACTCACGATGTTCAACTCGCCATTGAGCCATGTTTACTGACATAGTATAGTATAGTTGAGGTTATAAAACCAGCTGCTTATTTGTTGTTGGTATGGTAACCAAACACAAGCTAACACAAACTGATGTGTTTCCATTGCCTCACTCGTTTTAATAGCATAACAATTTTACTCAAATCTTTCTTAATGACAGGGTGAAGCAACGGATTGCTGGCCAGCCTGGTTTGTTGTACTTGAGGATTGTGAACGGTAAGACGTGACAGCATCAAGATCAAGAGGACTGTAGGAGACAACAATAAGTGAATACGACGATAATTCTTTGGCTTTAGCGGTACGTAAGTACCTTTTACCAAGTTTTCATCTCTTGCAGAAAAGTAACTCCTTTCATATCCCTTGTATTATCAAGGGATTACGTTTTTTCACCTTTCGTATTTAAAAAATCACAACCACTTAGAAAAAAGTGTCCACTGAAATTAACCTACTTAATTGTTTAATAAATGTTTTCCCTTTCTTTCCATTGCTTGTGTTAGAAAAATGACAGTTGAAGGAGCAATGTTTATCAGAGGCATCATTTTGAAAGTTACCTAGGGGGAAATTGTGTTATCATAAAATAATGTAAAAACTCTAAAGTGAACGTTGTCAGCCTAACTGTTTACCATATGTCTACAAATGAAACTTTAGTACTGAATTATATAAGTTTCTGTTGTTGTTTCTATCCAAAACACAAATATTCTAATATGACAAATCAATGTTTCATGAACAGGTCAACGGGTTTATATCCACTCTCTTAGCGAAGCAGGTGTAGTTGTGTTTTAGGAATTGACAATTTTTATGTAATTCATGATTGAGTTTTAATATTTACGTTTAAGTAAATTTAGTTTATATTTATTATGTTGACAAAATATTTTGTTCCTTACTTCCGAAACTAAGTAACGAATTCGTTGTATTATTATAGTTGTTAAAGAAACTAATCAACTAATCTGTCAATTCTTATTGCTTAGGTACAATTAAACTTGGGATACATAGTTACAGTTTTGTTGAAACAGAGATTTGTTATAAAAAAGTTAACCTGCTTACGAATTGATTATTACGGACATTGATTATGAGCTACGTACTTCTGTTTGAGTTGACTTTGTGATATACCGGTATGTTCTTGGGTTATATGTTTTCCGGTATATGTTGTTCTTGACTGTGGTTGTTCTTTTGCTTAAATAATTAGTTATAAATTGTATTTTTATGCATGCTTGTAGAAAACGATGAGAAATGTAATGCTGCAAGAGACAACTTGATTTATACAAGTATTGCGAGCGTTTGTTTAGAGTGCACTGTGTGGATAATTAGCTAGAGTAACGATAAAAAGTAAAATAGCGTCAAACGCTATTGCGTTAACGCGAACACGTCATTACGGTGCTCATACAATATTTAAGCAAATTTTTCTACTTCAACAAAGTTTATAGACAATAAATTTGCGTTAGCGTGTCACTACGTCCATTCTCTAATAGCGTTAACAACTTAGCGTGGTTTTATCGGAATACGAGACTTCTACCTGTCACAATTCCATAGCTATCAAAGGCCGTTTAGATAAACAGTACTCATTTTGACAACGTTTGAGTAAATGTTTCAACCAAAAGTGTAAAAAAAATATTAGAAAACTTGTTCTTACTACGCGCACAAATATGTATTCCATGACAAACTCGTTAAGTACATTAGTGCTTTAAAGTAATACTGAAAGAAACCTAATCTCGAATAACAATATTACATAATTAGCCTCTGACATTGTAAACGTGTTTTCACATACGTTTTAATCAATTATTTACATGTGTAGGCCCTATGCATACAAATGCGCGCTCCTGTGAATCCACAATTTATACTTTATCTTTAACTTTCCGAAATTTACTTCGCTTACATACGCCTTTCATTTCTTATCCGTATATTTTTTGTTACCGTAAATCACACTCTTCTTTCTTTTTCTTATTCAAATATACATTGAGTTCGTCGTTGCTGAATTACATTTTATTATTTATATTAAATTTAATTTGTTCCCTATTATTGTGTAAGTTTTCTGACCTATGAGCGCAAAGTTTAATTCGCAAGCCATAGACACTTCATTTATTGCACATTGCCCTTGCTATTATTAAAAAAACCGGTAACTTCTGTTTGAACTTAAACAGAAGAGCGACAGATGCTAACGTTTTTCGGCAAAAATTTTATTTGGTTTTACAATTTCATTATCTCAAGAAATATGATAGAAATTGACTTTTAAGCTTGCGTTGTAGGTAAATTTTTTATAATTTAATTTGTAAAAAATTTGAACTAAAGTTGGTAAGACTTAAACCTTCTGCTCGAGCATAAATCAGTAACATGATTTAATTTATCGATTTATTAGAAGAATCCATTTTGTAATACATGTCATTTAGGCTAAGGCATACAATATACACAATGTGTTTATATGGGTTATTTCTTAAATTTTCATATGAGCGTGGAGTTATTTTTACTAGACTTTTGTTCGTACAACTATAAATGCAGAGCTCTTTCATTTCTAAGGTAAATTATTCCAAGAATACATTTCATAAAAACACTCGTTTCAATAACTTTTGTATTTTCACAAACTAGTGTCTGTTATCGTCCCTTATTATGCAAGTATATTACATCCTAAATTGTAAACCTACATTTTCGATAACAATTCTTTTTTATTAAACGCCAATTAAAAATGCACTAATTGGCACATTTTAATGACATGTAATAACAAATAGGTATGCTACGGTGAGGAGATAGAGAATACGAGTATATTATATAAATCGTCTTGTAAGCGACCGTCTTACGCCCAATAAGATAGGCAACCATTGTTACGCGGCGGGATTTGGCCTGCGGGATGTTTGCAAGATCAGGTATTAACATAACTTCTAGCGAGTTCCAGAGCGGCTGTAACTACGCATTTATTCGTGACGCATCATCAAGAAAGCGACAAATTTTCTCGAATCTCATCTGAGTATAAATAAGCAGCCAGCGACCGGGCAAGTTTAAGTTTAGAGCTGCTATATTAGAGTGCTTTTTGGAGTGATTTTTAAAGTCATTTGCGGTTCTGTGATTGTTGTGTGTTATTTAGTGCGACGCTGATAATAAGACTGCATATACTGTTGTTACATTGCTGTGTGTTGAACAATATTTAGCTTGAAAAATTGTGTACCAGTGTCTTTGTTGACTTTCAGCTTAGCTGTAACTAAATTGTAATTGGCGACTTTATCTGGTGTAAGTTACTTTGTTTGCACTGTACAACGCAACGATACGTGCGACTGTATAATAATATATTACGAACTGTGCCTGTAGCTGTAGTAAATTAAATGAGAGCAATAATGCACTGGAAAAAATTAAAAAATAAGATACACCTATAACTCTTCAGAAATATTTTACTGAATTCGTTTCACACACATGTGTATCGTACAGTGAATACATTGAAAGTGTTATTAGGTTGTTTGTTGGTTTAGAAAATGTTGTAGTTAAACAATGATTTTTGTGTCTTTTATTTGTAAGTAAATCGACGTAACAAAGCTACATTTAAAATATACATTAAGAAAGTTTACGCTTAGCCAGCGTTTAATTAATATTGAATTTATGACTCCTGCTACAATTAATTGTAATTTAGAGTGTCATAAATTGTTTTCTTTATTCATCAATTTCAACAGTTCACAACTTTTAGGAAACAATTAACTAATGGTTAGATTTCTTTATATAACCAAGTCAATTTTCAAATAATAAAAAGAACATATTTGTAAATATTTATAATAACGTTATTAGATTGTTAATATTACTTATTGTATTCAATTGTTGCTGCAAATTAATAACAGCTGCATAAAATAAAACGCAATTTCTTTGACACATTGTAGCCTAAAACAACAACTAATGGTACTCCTCAATGATTAAAGTCCTACAAATAGGTGATATTTTTTTATACTTGTATAATATTGGCGATAGCATTATGACTATATTGTTTAATTACTAATCATTCTCGTATAAAAGTAACCTTTCCAGATTCAAAGAAGCAATATTTCTGAATTCAATGTAAACGTTTATATTTGACAATTAGTCCTATTCCCAAAGACACTATAAAATTCCGTTACGATTACTGAAAGGTTGGTAGATGCATAAAGGCGTAAGTGGAAATATAGTTATAGTTTCTTCAACGAAATCCATTGAAAGTTGATTGGGAATTTAACCTTAGAATTTAGAGGACCATAGTTTGAAAACCAATCATGTCATATGCAACAAAGTTCTTACATATTAAAGTGGAAAGTACGCAATAAGTCACGTATAGGAAAAACGAAAAATGTGTTATTAATATGTCTTAGTTAACTTATAGGAGTAGAGTTATAAAGTATTATGTTACATATTAAAAGAAATTTATATGCGTTTATGATAAGACATTAAAATTGTTAACAGCTTTCTGCACGTTGGCTTGTAAAAACAATGTTGAAATCTTTTCTTCTATGTTTAAAAGATATTGTCTTCCTTAAATCTATAAATTGTATATTGCTTAATGTAACTTTTAAATGAAAACTAATGAGCGCTTTATAAACACATTTACTTTTATTACTTTAAAATTACTTTATTGTTATTAGTTTATTACCGATCATGAAATATGAACTCTCTACTTTGTCTGCATATTTTTCTCTGTACTTAATGTAAGTACTTAAATACTGGAATGCTTAATATGGTCATCATGGCTCACGGATATCATCATCACTATCATCACCAACACCACCATCGCCATCATGAATCTCACCATTATTACCTTCATTGTAGTCTTCGTATTACATAGTTAATTTACACAGTTAGTATCTACACAAACTTCTGTGTTACTTCTTAATGAGTGATACCAAATTAAACTGAACTGCAGGTAGCACTAATTACATAACATAACATACTGATAATGCATAACAAACTATTCCCTACAGCTGAGATAACACTACACGTGCTTTGTTTGCAATTTAGTGATATTAGTTTCCTCCGATATTACCTGAAGGTATGTATAAGACATACTAACATTGGTGTGCATGTGACATCAGAAGCAACGTAAAGTTACGGTGCCATGAATTATCTTGAGAATCATTACTGAACACTTCTGTAATTGTATGTAAAAACAGGAATGATATCATAGCTAGTAACATGTGCAGTTACATAATCATGTGCCTTTTTGTAAATTACAATAACATATAAGTCGACGCTGTACACTACATCAGTATACAACTAGTAGTGAGGAGTACTTTTCAAGAGGAATGGATAGATATAACCTTGTTAAGAATATAATGTATTCTGTTCTTATAAAGTTATTAAAAGATGTAATTTTATCTACGGTGCTTGTATCCTTCACTAACTTGGAAACAGTGTAAAATTATACTTACAATTTTCTGGTGTCTTAAGAGGCCATATAAGGATTTAAGTCTAATCAATTGATTGTCCGGCTTATCTGAGACATAACATGGCAATTTCCACATCTTACTTTTGCAAGTATGATATATACTCGTAGATTAATATTAAAAACGTAATTGCACTAACAACTTCAAGTTAAGAAGAAAATGGTAATAAATATAATATTAATTGTAACACAAATTATAAATAACATTAATTATAATTAAACAATTATAACTAAACAATTAGCTCTGTTTCCTTTTTCTTTACAGATGTCTCTACCTTTACCTCTATTTAGTTGTAGATTTATGTGGTATGCCCTTTTTTCTCTTTTATTGCTTTAGAAACGTCATCGTTCCACAATCTAACACCCCTTCTACTCCGTATCTTTTTCTTTTTACCTATTGCCTCTTTTCCTGCTTCTTCTATACAACCTCTTATATTCCTCCATTCGGCTTCTATGTTCTTCTCTGTTTCCACTAAGTGCTGAGTTAAACGGTATTGGTATTTTTTAATGCTGTCATCCTGCAGTATTTGAAATACATCCCTGTTTCACTTAATACGCGGTTTCTTTCGCTCCCATCGAGCAAAAATCACAATCTTAGCAGTAAGGAGATAATGATCTGCATATAGGTCAGAAGTACACATCGGAATATATCTGTGCACCTCTGTACACATGGGCATCTTGAATTTGCTAGCTATTCTTACTATTTGCCACAACGTAATCAATTACACTCCTTCTTTTCACACTATAGGTATACTTATTAATATCTTTTTTCCTGAAAAATTTACTAGTGACTCTCAGATCATTGTTAGAAGCAAATCTTATGAGGACGTGTCCACTCTATTTCTGTGTTGTTCTCCAAATATTCGTACTGCCTCTGACACTGCATTATTTCCAACTCTAGCATTAAAATCCCCACTTACTATGAGGTAGTCTGTTCTGTTCGAATTATAAATTTGTTTCTGTAATGTTTCATAGAATTCCTCAGTTCCTTCTTTCCGTTCTTCTTCTGGAGCACAAACTCCTACCAATGTTAGATAGTTGCGGCAGGTCTAGAATCGTAGAGTTAGTATTCTACCGCTGACATTTTTATAGTTTTCATCTCCTGACTTCCATTTCTGACCTATCAATAGGTTTTTGTTGGTCAACTCCACTACAGATCATTGTGGATCCATTGATGTCTTTAGTTGGTTTTAATTTCTTCTTAGTTTATAAATTTTTGGCAATATTAATATATCTTTCTTTTAATTCCCTGCACAGTTCATCTTTTTTTAATAATACTCCGTACATTCTATGTCGCCAATTTCACTCTTTCATTTATTCCAAATCGCTTGTCCTATTTGGGTTTCAGTCGTTTACCATTCTTGTTTTTTGAAACTTGTGAGTAAATTAAATTAATTTCCCTAATCTCTTATTAGCAAGTTAAAAGGTTTTTGTTGCATTCAGGTAAAGAAGTTTTTTTAGTAACGAATTTACAGGACTTTGACAAATGATCAGGATTACCGCTCTTCCTCGATAGTTCCTACCTTTTGCACGGTCAAACGCTTGGATATTTCAGTTCGTTCGTTTCGTAGTCCTTCAGTCTTTCGACTGGTTTGGACCCTCCCCGCATATACCCGTGGTGCGTGTGTTACAGAGTCCCTCACAGGTATATGGGACCTACAGTTTAACGCCGGATCCGAACGGCATAGTTGGGGAGGGATTCTACTAGGCAGGATACCTCTCGCTGGTTTGCCATTGCCTTGCGAGGGGGAACGGTCGTATCTAAATCAGATGGCCCCCGTAGGGAATTGAACCCGCGCCGACAGCGTAGCAGCGCCACACGCTAGCCATTACGCCACGACCGCTCCACGATATTTCAGTCTTATACCTATAATAAACACAAATTACACACACATAGACAAGCTGTTATTTTTCATATCTTTTCTTTTGCAAAGTGTAATTTTCGCTCAATTATAACATTTGTTGTAAGAGAAACCTACACACACTTGAATTTATTGTATTTCTGTTATGGTAATTTGGTTTCAACTCGCAGCTATTTAGGCAAAATCTTAGAGGTTGTTCTGGTTAATGAATTTATGTTCCACAGGTTGGTTAATTGTTATTGATGACTTTCTAAGATTGATCTACGAAACATCACTTTTGACAGAATGTAATTTTGTGAATACAGGTGTGAAGTGAAATTGGAAGATTGTAACAATAAAATATAGCACAATGTACTATAATAATTTCCTATTAAATAAATATTCTACAAGTTTCCGCTTAATATCTCAGCACCAGTAACTAACACCGAGAAGGCAATGGCTTATTCCATATTTGTGGAATACTTTACATGGAAGTAATAATCTACCAAAAATATATCTTGCTCAAAGATTCGTGTATACAGATTTATCTGGAAATTTAATCAGAAAGCCGCAAACATAATACGCCGTTTTCCTGTATTCCGTTTACAGTTTAGTCATAAAACTGTTAACAGTATGGTTAACATAGCTGTTTCACTTCTTCTACACTGATGGTGTTATTGGTAACCAGTGATTACTACAGTGGACAACCCTTTAACCAGTGATTATCTTCAAATTACCCTTTACTACGCCTTTAACTATACTTACTTTAAAACGACTCTTCAAATTACCCTTTACTACGCCTTTAACTATACTTACTTTAAAACGAATCGGCACCTGATAGTTTCGTACGACGTCAATTGAACTGAAGATATTAGTTAAAACTACTAAGCTTTCGTATAAATTAAACGGATGTTGGTTTTCAATTATTGTTATATTCATCTAGGCAGAAGCAAGGATTGAAGGATTGAAGCAAAATAGCACAGAGTGCTATTCATCATCATCATCACTCAAAGGACTAAGCCTTAAACCTGTTTCAGAACCCATCTCCTCCTCAGTCTACGGACATCTCTCTTCACAGTAGGGTGATATACCAAGGTAGCCACGGGTAGACGGATATACCAGGCATGCAATTCAATTTGCACACCATCTCCTCCTGTGGTCTTTAACTTTCTGGTCCAATGATACAATGTTTAAATCGCCTCTGATATCCTCGTTCTTTCTACGATCCAAGAGAGAACAGCCTTGCGTCCATCTAAGAAATTGCATTCGGCTGCCTGAATCCTCTGCACGTCCCTTTTACCAGGAGTCCATGTCTCACTAGCATACAGGAATGTGGGGACAGCCACAGTTTTATAAATTTTCATTCGGGTATCCTTCCGTGTTTTGAAACTCGGGTTGGAGTAGTTCCGTGTTCCGGTGTGCGGGTAGCACACCGTATAATGAAACAGATTGTTTTCAACATTATACAGATAATAAGTTACATTTTTTTAGACAATAATGTCCTTATAAGCAAACGTGATTTTCCGTTTAATTTCTATGTGGCCAAATAAATTTCATTTAATCCAGTTATGTGTTACCGTTTTCAAATTATCCGTTGGCTCTTGACTTCAGCACTTTTTAAGTATCATTCGTTTAGTATCTTTCAACAAGGTCCCAAATCCCAAGAACAGAGAACCATAAATGTCTTTGTAGCAAAAACTAACACGTTTGAGCGTTAGCATTGATGTTGCTTGGCACCGTTCCAGCCAGGAAACAAGAAAAATTCAGTAGGCTGTGAGGGTGAAGGTGGAAGAGCCGAGATTAATGTAGTGTGGACGATATCTTTTAGGCTCTAGGACTAGAGATACGCTTAGACATTCAAGTCAATAAAGACGACGTGCAGAACTGATAAACAATACATTAACATTATTATTGTGTTAGTCGCTAAAGAGAAGATAATGGAGTTACTTTTCATCTATTAAAAAACCTGTTTCTTTCTATTTCCATTGGGTTTAATGTAACGCATACTTAGACGTGGAAAATTTGGAAAGACTATTTCAAAAAATTATTTTCTTTTTAAAAGAAAATAGTACAGGTATGCAAAAACAAACTGTTTCAAACTTAACTTCGGACAATCACTACTAAGTAAAGGCATTAATTAATTTTATTTTCATGGCCAGATAACGCAGCATAATCTAAAGGAAATGTTTTATTCTACTGTATTTTTCTACAAAAGTAGGATATTACGTAATTCTGTCACCTAAAAGAAATTATAATTTTCATAAGGTTTAATATAGGTAGTAACACAGTCATAATTATAATACTTTACCTTATAATTAAACATAAGTTTTTTAGTTAGAAGATTTAGAACAGTTAATTGGAGTACACAGAATCTACTTCCTATAAACCATTATGGTGAATATCTTTATAATAATTTTTATTTATATAGCCTACAGCAATTTTTATAATACTGATGTCATTTTTATCGAGGTGACGTTCTTCATTATTAGGCTACTTTTCCTAATGTTGGCTAACCTTTCCAAGTTGTACAAGAAGTTGTAAATCTGTCAACTTAAGACTTATAATATTAAAATCAAGAATCAATACAAATTATAATTATATATATTATAGTGAAAAGTAATTTGTGTATTGTGTTGTGATGTCGGGTGTTACACTCCGCGCACTTTTAATACTTACTAATTGCTGGTTTCTCTGCGACGATGTTGTCCGGCAAACACAACTTATGCTAATATGTGTATGTGGGCGCCACTTGGATATTTGTTCCAAGAAATTATTATTATTATTAAAAATTGATTTTTTAGTTGTTAAATTAATTATATAAAAAAATGTGAACAAGACAGTTTGGATTATAAATAACGTATATTTAATGATCTTTCTTTTCATAAAAATCGTCTGAAGGACTAACACTCAAATTAAACAAAATTGCAGAGTTACAAAAAGTTATTGACAAGTTTTTTATTAATCATCGGCTGATAAAAATTTTATTGCTCAGTTGAATAGCATGAATTTAATGTATGAAAAAACGTTATACTCAGGACGTGACTCCTTTGAAGTATCAAGACAAATCAGTGGGATGCTTTACAAAAATTGTGTGATTTGAAGGTGTTTGACATGTGTAGTACAACTGTGTGACAAGGATACCAGGTAAAAATGATTTTAACTTTTGAACAACTCACGTTCCGGTGGGTAAGTATTTCCATCACTGGACACTGTTCTTGGGGACGATTCCAATCTTGCGCCTCTTCGTGTTTACATTCCTTACGCACTGGTAACTATTTATAAGTCAAATTACGGTTTTAAAACTCCGCACAATTGAAATAAAATTCGTATTGTTTCTATGCTTTGAATTCTGGCGGCGGCGAACAGCTGACTGCGTGGTTTCTCTATTCTGCCGTCTCAGCGCTAGTTCCAAACTCAACGTAGAAGGCTCGTGTCAGTAAATTGTTTGGGAATTTTGTCAAAGTCGGTTTGTCTTAGCAAATACCAGCAAAATTGATTTTCTCTATTAAAATCGGTCCTTTTCAGGGCCGCTGGATATCTGGCTGTGTGCGTTTCTATTAAATATGGCGTGTTGCTGCTCTATTCAAAAACACGTTAACGCTTAGCGATATACTCCTTATATAGGTTAAGTCAGTCTTTTGTCATGTACGGGAAAAAGCCTTTCTGTGTTCTCGGGTTGAATTCTTGTTCTTCGACTTCGCCTTGGATGAGATGATCGGATTCGTAGGTGATGTGTCTCTTGTGAATTCAAAGCATAAAGTGTTTTTTGTGTCAAATTTCGTCTTCCTTTTATACTGTGTAATGGTCATTGTTTTAATTTCTAAACATGAACTTCCGGTATTTTTGAGTAAAATTTCCTTCTGGAACGTTCGAGAATATGCAAGTAGAACACCATAGAACAAATTTGACTTCCGTAGAAGCTTTTGAACAAATACTTCTTATTCTTCACACTAAAGGATATTACTGAAATTATTCTGGTATTTGTCAAACAATTTTACAGAATTACTTACAATCTGCTTGCCATTATTATTTTTGGATTCTCTGCTTTCAACTGAATAAAACGATACCATTCACGATTGGTTTTGAACAAATTAAATCTAATAAATTAACATAAAATACAATTCTTACCTTGTAGTGTTTGCATAAAATTCTAATTTTCTAATTATTAGAATGTTATGAAGTCGCTCGGTTCTTGCTATAACATTAATACATAACATAATTATCTTTACATAACAAAATAAGCAAATATTAAAACATATAACATATAAATCAGTTCATTTTTGTGTAGGCATTACATATGGCCTAGGTTTTTGTCACTGGTTTTTTATAATAATTTGTCTTTTTTGGTATTATATATGGGATTTATTGGGTATTCACTTAGAGCTTGTTATATTGTTTATCTTTGGGAATACCTGGTTTATCCTAATACATTTTATTTTTATTGTAATATTACTTAGCATCTCACTGGGTTTCCACAGATGAGTTATTTTCTTGGTGTGACAATTTTCACTTTTATATTTAAAATTCTCTATGAATTAAGCTTGTCTTCAATTGAGCAAGTATGTTTCCATTGTACAATATAGGATTGTACCTTTTTCCTTTATTTTTTCTAATATTCTACAATAATTAGTCTGTCAAATATGACTATTTTTGTGATTGTTTTTGGTCTCAGCCTGGTATGGTATAGGTAAATAGTTTCATAACTTGACTGTTAAAGTGTTTTAGGTAGTCATATATATAAGTATAGTTACTTCATATTGTGTTTCAACTTTAAAATGCAATTTTGTTGCATTTTGATAACATTAAATTTATAAATACTACAATTTTATATGTTCATCACATGTTTTCAGTTTAACACCGTTTTTGATTATTTTAATTGACTTCTAATCAATTTACAGCTTTCTCTATTTAAAATAATTTGTTTGTTTTTGTCTAATTGACCTTCACATATAGTTTTATATTAATTCTATAATAATTAATTTTCACATGAAATCTGAGTGGTTGGTCTCAACTCCAAAACCTTGGTTTTTTGTCATAACATTTATATATTTTTTATTTTAACTTACATACTTTTTCATGATTTGTTCAAATCATTTAATACATTTATTTTATTTATATTATAAAGTATAATAATAGATCTTGTCCATTAATTCACAATAAATAGTTTTTTATACCCTATTCAGATTTACATTTCTTAACATGTAATGACCCCATTTTGGTCATTTCTGAGATTATCTGTTTCTCTTATAGCACATTATCAGTTTTACACTGTTCTTCACTTAAACAATATATATGGGGTTTGAGTCTTGGTCATAGTCTTTGTCGTTTTTTCATGTTAATGATATTAATTATCGGACAATATTACAAAATTTTTTAGATTACTTGGGTTCGATACTGTTCATCTCACTTTCCTCTTATGATAATTTACTTTGCAATTAAATTCCTTTATGGAACGTTCTGTGACGTTACAATATATGTACTCTTTAAGTGTACGTTTATCGTGTGTTAGCCCCACACGTTGTAGTCGTTACTTTTTGTTTAAAAATAACTGTCGTACTCTTTCTAACTTTTTACGCTGACGATGTCCGTCGCGAACGCACGAATTACCAGTACCGATAGCTTAACGAGTATAATCCTTACCTGTTCTTTAATGAGTAAATTTGTTTCCCGGGCGGCGCCAAATTGTTTATGAAAACAATTAAAAATGTGAAACTGAGCGGTCATTCCATGCGGTGTTGACTAATTCAAATTACCCTCGCAACTGGCGGGCATTTGAATCTCGCTTGTAATTCGTCGTGCTGCCGACGTCTAACGCTGGCAGACAATTTCGCTCGTCGCTAAAGTACACAAATTTTATAATACAATTTATAATGAAATAAAGGACGGTTATTACAACTCAGCACTAGTTTATTAACGTGAAATAGTTAATAGTTATTCAGTTAAATACAAAAGTATATACTGTTATTAAATAATGTTGCTTCGGCAATAAATAGACAATATCCTCAGGTTGGCAAAGTTGATTGAAACGATTCTAAATCGACATGGCTGTCGTCAATGTTTATTTTCTACTGTTTGTTTAATCATTGAGTTCTTTTGATTACGAAAAAGTATTAATAAGATGATAATAAAGTACACTACCTTACATAAATGGTACTTATATACTATTAAAGTTAATTACAATTGGTTTTTTAAGTGTTAAAAAGTGTGTGTTAATAATTCGTAATTTGTGCACAGGTTATTTTATGTTTACATACAAGTTTAGTTTTTATTCTCAATTAATCCTTGAAAGAAATTTAGTTATCAGTTCGGAGTGAGAGTTATTTGTGTTGTGAGAAAAGTTAATTAGAATTTATTTCGTAAATTCGGGTAGTTCAGATATACTTTACAAAGCTTGTTGAATTCGGGTGAAGAGTCACTTAGTTCTTTGTTAGGTTGGGTCGACACGATCATCAATCTTCCATCATTTATATTTTGGATTGCATCTAGCTTCTTTTTCAAACAATTTGGATAGAATAATTAATTTTGAATATTAAAATCTGGTCTATTATCTCTGTTGATTTGACTAATTCTTCATTAGACTTCTTGCATCCTCATCTCGTTAAATTTTGTAGTATTTATTATTATTTTAATTGAAAATTGAGTCGAATATGGTTTGGCTTCTGTATGTCTTGAGCGTCAATAATGGACTAATGTTTTACAACGGAATTATATTAAATAACGTTCCGTTGTTATGGCAACTTTCTGTACTCTCATTGGTAGATTACATTTATGTTTATTGTTATAATATTTGAATTTTAATTCAAAATGAATAAATATTTTCTGATGGCTATTATTCTCCTGTCTGCTTATCTATGTATTAGATATTATCACAACTGTTTAAATTTTCTTTCAAAGATCATTTTGACATCCCACAAAGCTGGGTTTGTTCATGAATTAAAGTTTTGACAAAAATGTTAATATTATATTATTACATTTCTTTCTTATTTTATGTTTTCAACCTAACTAACTCTGACATCTTAATATGGTTTACTAATTGTACTTAATGAGTTACTTGCCCTGAATTTTCTAATACAAAAATTAATTTCTTACAATTTGTTTATTTTGGATTTATAAAGTTAGGCATTTTATTTAATTACCTAAATAGTAATTGTTTATACCTTCTTATTTTACACAAATTAAAGATTATTTTTCATTTACATATGTTTTGTTTGGTGTCACTTATGACTTGTTTACATTTTGAATTAATTTGGGCTGTTTTACAATAATTGAATGTTCTTATTACTTTACCAAAAGCATTGCTTGTCTGTTCTTCTCTTATTTCTTTTTTTGTCTTTACTCTAATGATTATTATTCTGTTTATAAAAATTTATCTCCTTACTCATATCTATTGCCATTTCTTATAACTTGTTTATCATTTAATATTACTTATAAAAATAACACAAAAATTAGGTTTATGGTCTGTTTACTTTTTTCAGCTATATTCCTTCTTATAAACTTAAATCTTTTAATTGAAAAAATAGCTATCTTGGTGAATAACATTATAACACCATTTATTCTATCTTGCTAATCATCCCTTTGAACATTTTTATTAACATAGGATGCTATATTTATTTTGCACTCATATTATTTAGTTTATTCTTATTTAACATTTACTATATATTTTTTTACTTTTTAAACATTGTAACAATAACATCCTTAATATCTTTACGGGATTTTTATCCTGAATACAACTGTGTTACTGATCTACTATCACTTCTAATCATAATAACAATATTCTGGTTATTCCTATGTTTTGGTACCTTTCACCCTTAAACTATAGTGTTAATCACTGGTTTTTGTGTCTTTACCTAATTCTGGTTGTGTTTTATATTTATTTTGGGTTACACTTGCACCTTGTACCTTATTTACTGTACTTTAGTGTTAATAGTGGTTATTCCCTAAAATTGATTTCTTTTACTCACTTAATCACTTTCACTTCCTACCTATCTCTCACTTTCGGGTTTTTTATTGTTTTCTACACAATTGTTAGTTAGTATGTTAACAATTTTATGTTTTGATTTACTTATCATATTAATAACATATAATATCTCTTACTCTGGTTAGTGTACTTTAACTTATATTTTAAGATTATTTTATTTTATTTTAATACTTGTTATTTACATTTATTATTTGTTTGTGCCTTTTTCATCATTATGTGAGTTTATACCTTCTCCTTTATTTTCTTTGTTGTTTGTTTGTGTCTTTTTCATCATTATTTGAGTTTATACCTTCTCCTTTATTTTCTTTATTGGGTCAATCACTTGGGTTGGGTCATAGACATTTGTCTCGTCATAGTCATTTTATTTTCATTAGTTTAATATAGTTAATTCATTATAGTTTTTTCTCTGGTATTGGGCCGGCTTTTTGTGTTGTAACATAATGCCTCTCCATCAAAATTGATCATTTTGGTAAAACACTAGCAGAGTTTTTTATGAAATTATCATTTATATGTATTTTTTTCTTTTTCTTCTTGTTTATTTCTTTCTTCTTGTTTCTCTTCTTACTTGTTCCACTCCTTTTTATTTAGCTATCTTTTAGATCTGTTTTTGCTTATTTCCATTAGTGCGTTCTCCCTTTTATATATAATTTCCCTAACTTTTAGTAGCTGGTTTCATCCTTTACTGCCTTTTATTCTGAGACCAGAGGAACATCATCTCTGCTCAGTTAATTGATTACTGGACCTATTCTCAGTCAATCTTAAATACCTTTTTGTCATCTTGTGACTTTCATTAATAATAATAATAATATTTTGGTGATTGTCCACTTTATGGTTTTTTAGATCATGTTAACTTTTTTCTACTCCTTCTTCCTTCCGCTATACCTTTGCTATATTCTGTTATATACTCACAGAGTTGATTGTTTTTATTGATTTATTTGTTAATTTAATTATTTCTAACTTTTAATTAGTTTGTTTTTCTTTTCTTCTTGTGATCATTTTAATTATTTTAGACATTTTTTTCTTTTCTTCTCTTTTGTTGATTACCCTTATTTTGCTTTAGCCACTTGCTGTATATTTGCTTTACATTTTTTCTTGTAACAGTTCTTTTTTTTCTCTGAATATTCTATATTCTTTACAGTTTTTTATATTTGTCTTCGCAGGTCTTGCTTGGTTCAACATTTGTTTATTTTAATTGATCTCTTTTCTAATTCTCTTGTATTATGAATTCTTGTTTTCACTTCGTTTGTTTAGTTTATTTTATTTCACATATTTTCTAAATTTTAGTGTAAGTTGGTGGTACTTACTATTTAGGAATTTTGTAGTTTATTCCTTTATTTTATCTCTTATCTCAAATGTTTCCTAAATAGTAGTGCAAGTTGATCTTACATATTTTTTGAATTTTGTAATTTGTAATTTATTATTATGATTGTTTATCCTTCCTCGTAGAACTTTTTGATGGAAACTTGGTTATATACTCCCTTGATCTTTTTAATTATTGGATTGCTTATTTCATACGTATTGTTGCCGTTGCCTTTTGTTATGATATAAGGTCCTACGTATAACAATAATAGTTTCTGGGCTATACCTTCGAATGTACAAGGTAGCTCACGATTTTTTATTAAGACTTTTTCTCCTAAGTGATAGTTAATTACTTTTGTCTGGTTCAGTGAATATTTGGTTTTTTGTTTTTCTATCTTCTCCATGATCCTGTTGTAGTATTTCTTTTCTTCACACGGGTCTTCTGGGTTAGTTTCAGTCAATCAACTCCTGTATCTCTCTATGTGGCTTTCTTCCAAACATCATAGAATATGGAGTGTTTCCAATAAAATGGTGGTAACTTGTGTTTAAAAATTCTTCTGTTGATATTAAATACTTTTGCCATTCTCTTTGTTTATCATGACAGTATGTTCTCAGAATGCGTCCCACCTCTCTCAATACTCTTTCAGCGGGATTACTGCTTGGATGATATACGGACGTTTTGTATGTTTTTATATTTATTTCCAATAGTTTTTCTCTCCATCTTCTTCCATTAAACTGTGTTCCGTGATCGGTTATTATAGTTATGATTTTCCAATTTGAGGTATTTATTTGTTTTTAATTATTTCCAAGATTTTCTTTGTGGTTGCTCTGTTGATAGCGTATAATTTGGTGTATTTAGTGTAATGGTCAAATAGAATTACAATGAACTTGAATCTATGCCTCCCTCCGCTACGTGGGAGTGGTCCACATATATCAAGAAACACTTTTTCAAGTTTATATTTGATGTGATGGGTATCATCATTCCATCCTTTCTCTCATTATTGGTTTTAACCATTTGACATAGAGTGCATGTTTTGATATTTTTAATCACTTTTCGGGTTATACTTTTAATAAACATTTCTTCTTCCAAAGCTTTGACTATTTTTAAAGCTCCCATGTGTCCGTACCTGACATGGTAGTCTTTGACTAATTTATTTTCTAGAGATGTTGGAACTACTAGCTTCCATTTTCCATGATTCCCTTTGGTTTTAATGAATAACACATCCTTATGTATGCAATTTGTTTATAATTTCTTCTGATTCCATCACTCTCCTTCGTATGTTGGCTAATTTGGTATCTTGTTTCTGCTGTTGTACGATCTCATTGACTATCTCTTCCAGGTCCTTCCTATCCTTCAATATATAATACACCTTGGCGATTTTCTCCTTTTCTCCTTCAAATGTCTGATTGTCAACATTTATTATGGATAATACGTCGGCGGCTACATTCTTTCTACCTGGAATGTATTTCCACGTGATGTGGTACTCCTGCAGAGCGAGGATCCAACGGGTGAGTCTACCGTGGCTTAATTTACATTGTTTAAGAAATGATATCGATTTATGGTCGCTTCTGACCGTTATATGGTACCCTAGGATGTACGTTCTATATTTACCGCACGCGAACACTATACTTAACAACTCCTTTTCCGTAACGTTGTAGTTACGTTCGCAACTATTTAACACTCTGCTGGCAAAGCTGATGACCAGGCGGTGTCCTTCTTTACTCTCTTGATACAGCTCAGCGCCCAGACTGACTTCTCTGGCGTCGCAATTCAGATAGAAGGGTTGCTCAAAGTTGGGATGATGCAGCATCACTGTTTCTAAAAATGTTTGCTTTATTAGTGTTAGTACAGCATCCTGTTCGGTTCCCCAGGTCCACTTGTCCATAGATGAGAGTTGTTTTAAAAATTTGGCAGTCAAATGGGAGTAGTTATTCTGAAATTTACGGTAGTAGTTGCAAATACCCAGGAAGGATTGCAACTGCTTCTTATTTTTTGGAGTAGGGAATTTCTGGATGGCTTCTACCTTTTCTTGGGATGGAGATATTCCCTTCTCTGTTAGATTAAATCCCAGGAATTTTACTTCTTCCGCTATAAACTTGGATTTATCTAGCTTCAGAGTGACTTTGTTATCAGAGAGTTTATTCAGTAGTTGTTCTATTCGGGCAGTGTTCGTCCCAGTCCGATGATGTTATTAGTAGGTCGTCCACATATATAGTTGTGAATTGCAGAGCCTCTTGACCTAGGACTTGGTCCATGCACTTCACAAACACTGCGACGGAATTGATGAAGCCGAAAGGTAACCTCTTAAATAGATAATTCCTCCCGTCGAAAATGAAAGCCATGTACTGTCTACTGTGTGGGTGCAGCTCTATCTGCCAGTACCCACATACGGTATCCCACGTACTGATATATTTTATGCCGTATAATTTTTTCAAGATTTCTTCAATTTCTCCTGGCGAAGTCCGGTCATTAATGATCATTTTATTTATTTCCCGGGCGTCTAAACAGATCCTGACTTTAACACTCTTTTCGGGTATAGCGACGATAGGACTTGTGTATGGGGATTGGCTATACTCAATGATGTCCTCCTCCATCATTCATTTAATCTCAGCCCTGATTTCTTTTTTAAGGGAGTATGCAATAGGGTAAGATTTTCTATGAAAGTCCACTGGTTCTCTGAAATTGATTTTACATTGATATCCCTTGACCTTGCCTGGAGTGTTGGAGAAAACCTGTTGGTACTTTTGATATATTCTTATTAAATTTTCTACTTGTTTTTTGCTTATTTCTTGGTTTGGCCTATTTCTTTGAAATATTCTAATCCCCTCGAGTTTCTTCTCCCACAATTCACTATTGTCATCTTCATCATTTTTTATCATGGATGTTTCATGGTTTCTGCAATAGTAATTCTTCAAGACTGGGCCTTGGTTCAATGCTGTCGGTGTATGATTGCAGTTTACTACTTTTGCTGACCATATTCCTCTTTCTGAAGTTAAAAACACTATCCCTTGTTGTAGGTTTATTATGGCTGAGTGTTGTCGCAACACGTCGCACCCTATAAGCATATTGAATGGTACTCCACTCGCTACCAGGAAAACAATTGGTATAGTCATGTTCTGGCTGGTTAATTCCAGTGAGACTTGCTTACTGACAGTTTTGTTCTGTTTTCCTGTTGCTCCTATAATAAATATGTTATTAATTGGCAACGTGGGTATTGGTAGTTTGCAGTTTGATTGTATCCGTTCTAGTTCGGTCTGGTTTATTAGGGAGATAATTGACCCTGTGTCTATCATGATGATGGTTATCGATCCATTTACTGTGGCCTGTATGTAAACGATTTCATTATTGATTCTTGGCAGCTGGTTGTCCTCTTCTTCCAGGAGTTTTTCTCTTATGTTTTTTAAATAGTCATTAGAGACAATTGTTATAATTTTATTATGATTTCGTCACGTCATCTGTCTTAGTAACCCAAGTGATTGGTCATGTGAAGGGTGTTCCTCGGTTCTCACTGACCTTGTTAGTTTAAATTTTGCGGTTCGGTGTTGGCCCGATTATCTGACTGGTTCGTCGATGTTTCAGGTACTGGCTCTGGTCGAATATTCATATTATTTCCGGACGCTTCAGTGGTCCTATTTCCTTGCTACTGATCATTAATTGATGTTGATGCATAATAATTGGAGTTTGCGGTGTATTCGGGCAGACCTCCTCTGGTGTGTCTGACTTCTTCCATTTACAAAATTGACCTGTCGCCGGTCATCTCTGGTTCGGTTATTCCCGTTTCCCCTATTGTACTAGTAATTCGGGTTGTAATTGTTCCCGTGGTAATTACTGTTGTTGGGGTGGCCGTACGGACGCTGGTTAGGCCCATTTCCCCGGTAATTGTTGTTGTTGGGATTGTTATTCTGATTATTCCCGCTATACGGTTGATTAACCTGGTTGTAGTTTGGGCGATTACCCCTGTATTGGTTGTTGTTAAAATTTTGGTTTGGGTTATTTTGGTTGTTATTCTGGGGGTTGTTATTTGACGGATTTTAATTCGGTGGGTTTTGGTTTTCATTCCCTTGGTTATATTTTAAATATATTAAATATATTTCGGTTATATTAGTTTAATATAGTTAATTCATTATAGTTTTTTCTCTGGTATTGGGGCGGCTTTTGTTGTTGTAACACTATATATATATATATATATATATATATATACACATTAAACAATTTAATCTAATGACTTTGGAAATATTATCTATAATAAGTAATTTCTGTCACAGGATTAACTTTTCTACATAAGCATAATCAATTTTACTTTCATATCGTTTGAATAATCTTCAAAAATTTCTCAGTTAAGCCTATAATTGGTGGAAGAACCCTTTTGAGGAAATAGGTAACAGACTGAAGCTGCCCTGCAAACATAATACTGTTTTATTTGTGTACATTTAATTTATGGGAACAGAAACTAATACACAATAAATTGGTCCGCTGAAGAAATAGATACTACCCCATTGCTGAACGACTTCATAACGCCTTCAACGTAGATTTGAACGGCAGAATTACGTAACACTCTGCACTGTTCTAGGTCATGGGAGATGCCCCTTCCAGACATTAGCCCACTACCCTCTTGGCACAGGGACCCTCCTTTTCACTATAATGCAAGGGGATGTAGTATACATTGAACTGGATTTCGAAGTGGCTGAGTTTCAGTTTGAGATCAGCCATATCAGAGTGAGGTTTGGAGTGTTTGTAATTCTGATTAGTGGAATGTGATTATTTTCTAAATTAGTGAAAAACTGTAATAAGGTGACAGTTATTGTTATGTGTTGGAAAATGTAACTTGAGTTATTGTACAAGAGTGGCTTTTTGATTTCTAACAGTTGTTGCTAATTAATGTGTGTAGTCAGTAAATTAATTGGTATCAGGTTTTCTTTTTCACTGTACAACACGTCTATGTGATCGTCGTAACAATATTTTAATGTTTATACAAACTAGTATATACACAATGTTAATTTTAGTAGGGAATGAAAGACTTGACTTCCATTCGAAAATTACATAAGCCTTTTTTAGTAATTTTTCTTATTATACTATAAAAGCATTATACTTATAGAAATAATACACTTCTTTTATAAAAGAACAAACTGGGGAAAGATGGTCCTAATTATAATTATATGAAACCAGAATTGCAAACAATGTAAATACACTGACAAGTAGAATGGAATAATTAATTTGGCTTCCAGTCAATATCATTTTGCTCTGTGTATTGTTAGAATACGAATTTTTTATTTTTATAATATTAATTTTGGCACCATACTTGCTCAGCTTGTTCTGGACTAGATCTTTTGCAGACTGGCTAAATGAGTAAGAATTTGACAGAAAATGTTTAGCATTCATTATTTAGAGACAATTTAATTATTGCGCTGAACCCAATGTAACGTAAAACGGACAAGAATTCTAGGCATTGTGGACGTAGTTCTATTTACGACAAAGGAATTTCTCACGTAGGATAAAAGGGGGCGTTTTAACCCTTCGTTGTCAACGTTATACCTTTGTGGGCCGCCACAATTATTTCTCTCTTGTCTGTGCTACCGTTACGTCCCACGCCTTAAAACTGGCGTGCTCTTATTGTGTTACACTATTTACGCAAAATAGAAAAAACACAATATAAACTTAAATGCCTCACTCCTTAAGATGGTAGCAAATTCATTTCAAATACAACGGTAAATGAAACGCTAAATTAGAATGTTACTAAGTGATGCATGAATCATGTTACAGAATCAAGTAGCCTAACATAATGCAATATCGGAAAACGATTTTAGTTACTTGAGTGTAACTTCTGAAATATGCTCAAGCAGATTGTATGAGTTGTTATAAACACATTGTCAGTGTTTATATTTACCAAGATAAAAGTATGCTTACGGAGTTTTATAATTAAATGATTCGTCAGCAAGGAGACTTTTCAGTCGTCATAAAATGTGATACAAATTACGTGATTATCATGTACCCAACTATTTCTACGGAATAAAAGATAATGTATCATCTTGCTATGTTATATTTAATATAATTAAATACTAGCTTAGTAGGTTAATAATATTTTTATTTTATACATGATGGGTCCTTGAATAAAAGCATTGGGTACTGCTCATATCATAGCAACAATATTCTCAACAAAAACTTGGAAAGAAGTCTATTTAAAGTATAATCAAATGGTAAAGTGCAACAGCTACAGGTAAAAGTAAGTAATATTTAAAAATTGAATCATAATTCAATCACACATAAATATTCTAATATAAGTTATATGCTAGATGTTGTTAAAATAACATTCTAATATAGAATAATAAGCGATAATTCATTACAAAAATCTAATTTTTACCAAATCTAAAATTAAAAAAAAGTTTGTCGTAAGCTCTAGTGATTAATGTTGCTACAACTTTCTACACAGCTCTGGTGAACACGATTCTAATTTGAACATATTATTTCTCTTTATTAAACGGAAAATTTTATACATCAAAATTATTTGTCTTTATTAACTCTGGTATAGCTTCCTTAGTTTTTACAAGCATTAAACATTTTTGAGGAATATGTGTTATCCTTCTGACAACCATTGTACTCCTTCATCACTCTTTCTAATAACTTTCGTTGCAAATTTTGCCTTTTACAAAAATCCATTTGTTATGTCACAGAAAACGGGTGATAAATATTCCAAACCACATGAAAATATTCATTAATATTACTTGAACATTACTTTGATGTTCTTAGTACATGTCTCATTATCAATGTGAGAATAATAGTCCTTACAAATTAGTTTACGTATATCACTCTCATGTAATATTGGTATTTCTTAAATATTGTTATTTTTAACAGAATCAGAAACTGTCTTCGTCTACATTACAACGCACACAAGAGGTTTCAACGAGTCTAATCTCAAGTTTTATAGCAACATGAGAACTTCTTCAATTTAAATTTAACACTGAAACTGATTCTAAAACTTGTTAATAGTCAGAGAGATTTTTGTTTTGTTTTAACGCATTAAATGTGTACATCTACTGCGAATCTAATTTAGGGTAGTTATAGGGTTTAATTTTATAATATAAAATATAAAAAATAATTTTAAAAAATTAATTTAAAAAGCGTTTGTTATTAATTTAATACGGTAATTCCATAAATTAGGTTATTATTAGGTCTACTATCATATAGGCCTATAGATTGCTGTTTAACTAATTTCTGGAATAGATTAGGTGTCTCAAGAAAGAGCATGTATTTTCGATTTAAACGCCTGCTTAAAGTGTTTATTTTAAAATTCTATGTGATTATGTTCCTTTAACATTAAAATGTTTGTGCATGAAATGTTAAATATACTACGTTCTTTATCCCTATCTTCCTTTACGTATTTAACCTAATTTACAAAATTTATTGCTTTGTAATATCAGCGCCGAGAGTCATTAATTCATACTAAAATTAATCATTGCCTATATATTATTTAATACGCTTTATTGTTTATAAATATATGGAATAAAGCAACTTTACAAAAAGCTCCTCTGAAAAGTAAATGCACGTAATTAATGTTTGTCTTCGGAAGGATGTTTGCTTCGTATTGTGGGGAAAACAATACACCGATGTTAGCGAACTATGTCTGTTGTAAATTATTTCTACCGTTCTGCGGTTTAATCAAGGAAGGCAGCTTTCATTGCTCTCCTTTGTTCCAAAATTTACTACCGACATTGCCTCTTTAATTAAAAGGTAATAGGCAATGCTATTGTCGAAACATTAGAAATTTTCATATTTAATTTTTGGTGTAATAAAGTGTAACTGAAACCGAATTTACGCTGACTTTAGTCATCTCGCCAAAAACTCTATATAAATATATTAATTTGTTCTAAACAACTATTTCATAAAAATGTTGGAATAATGATTCTGATGAATAAGAATTTGTTTTTTTTCCTATAAGAGATTTTAATTGCTTTTTAGTCTATATTCTCTGCGGTAATTCCTGTTCTCACTTGCTTCCAGTGTAATTGATTGAAATACTTATTATTTGAGATTATAACTGAATAAACGTACATGGATACAGGACAGTACCATAGCTGTCTAATGAAGAACATATTGCTACATGGAGACGATACAGAACACTTCACACACGGCAACGCTCCAGAATATTCTAGACACGGATTCCAGACGATTATCGTTTATTCTACAAGCATTCGGTAGAGAAGCATTCGGTATTGTTGCGGTTTCTAGCGACTTACAGGCTATAACTACGCATTTTTTCTTGCATCATCGGAAAAATGACAGATTTTGCTTGAATCTCACTAGGATATAAATAAGCATCCAGCTGCCGGACAAGTTCAGTTTTGGACCAGAAATATTACAGTGACTTTGGTTAGAGTGGGATGATTGTTATTGTGACTATTGTGCTTCTTAGTGCCAAACTGTAATAAGGTGAGGTCCAGTGTTGTGTAGGGAGAAATTTTCCCTCAGTAAGTTGTACTATAAGAGTGTCTTTGGTTACTTCTAAGTAGGGTATAATTAAAGATATAGTTAGTGACTTTGTTTGGTGTCTGTCATTCTTTTTAACTGTGCAGCATGATCACACGTGAGGCAGTCGTAACAATACGAAATAAGTAATCACTGCGAAGTTTGCATGGAAGTAAGTATTAACATAAGTACCAGGAGTATCGATTAAGGTTTCATATTTCAGTCATAGTAAATTTTAGTATTTGCAATTTAAATTTAGGCGAATGAAAATAAAATGAGTTTATGACCGTGCTTTCTCCTAATTTTTCTTCTTGCAATCATATCACGTCTATAACTATTATGCAATTATTTTTAATATTATGGATGATTATTAATAATATGACTATAATAATATTGTTAATAACGATTAATAATATGATCTTTAATAATACGACTATTTTAAGCTTTACTTCTGAGACTAATATGTGTTAATATTTGTTACCTTTTACAATATCTGACTTTATCTTTTGCCAATATTTTGCCATCATTGAACAAATATGAATTAATGTGTTTTTAATTTAATCGTATTCCTATATACCCTGTAAATTATGTAATACATTTGGTTAGTTCTAATTAAAATATGTTATAATTTAAAGTGACCGTACCTTTTTACCTAACGTAGTTCATAGTACTAGATTACATCCACCGATTAACTACAGGACACTACAGGACTCGTAGGGGAACAGTAAATATATTTGTATGTAAGTTTTCAGAGAGCAAGTTAATTTGCATTAATTTATATGAATAATTTGTTCAGATTTTAATTTTAAAATGAGTTAGGTAAAGGATATACTGTATAACTTAACAGATACGAGACATATTTGTAATAGTAATAATTCCTATAACAGTAATACGATATATCTGTTTACACATAATACACGGGAAGGGACGGGACGTTACAGAAAGATATACAAGTGCAAAGCTTATACTTTAATTGCCATAGAGTTTCATGAATCCACAGGGCCTATTATTAACGTTTCCTGCCAAGAACTAGGCACTGACATTATAGAAACTGCAATAAGGAGACTTGTAATTAACTCTATTTATTCCTGAATTAGATCTGCACGTTCCTGCCAGCGCATTCATAGTGGAACAAAAACCTAATGTATTACATGTGTTGTCATAAGGTTTTTGCAGTTAATCTTCATCGGCTGTTGCTTTGTTTCCATACGTAGGCCTACATACACAATTCAATTGTCTATTGTGCTTATGAACGCACCTGCTAAGACGGAAACGTATAACACACTACTGTATTTGTTTACAAAAGATTTCATTTTGAAGCTTGTACCAAATATTTTTTGTTTGAACAACTACGTATCTTTTATTATCTTGTGCTTCTGAACACACCTGCTTAGACGGAACAACAAAACTTTTTCACTTTTAATTTAAAACTGAAACTCATTCTAAAACTTCTTAATAATCAGACAGATTTTTGTTTGGTTGAACGAATTATGTGTGTAGGCTATCTACTGGCATTGTAATTTAGAGTAATTACAGCGCTTAATTTTAGAATTTAAAACAAAACAAAATTAAAACAAAAATTAACTTAAGAGTGTTTAATATTAATTTAATACGTTAATTCATACACGCATACACACTACTGTACGTATAACATACTACTGTATTTGTTGATTTACAGAATATTTTATTTTAACGCTTGGACCAAATATTTTTTGTTTGACCAACTACGTATATTTTATTAATTGATTTGTTTTCTTCTTTGATAAAGCTGTAAATTTTTAAATAAGTATTTGCCTATATACGAGACATTTAGTTAAATAAACTGTACTCAAATCATAATAAATAAACAAACATATTACTTAAATCTGTTTCCGACATAACAATACAAAAACATTTAGTCCTTCCTGGAAAATTACTGGTAAGAGGTATAATAATAAAATAAGGAATGAAAACTAATAACTAAGAAATATACCACATAAATTGTTTGGAAAGGCCGCAATAAAAATTTTGTAAAGCTTACATAATTGATTATGTTACGTATTTAGGTACATAATATTTATTTGAAACTGTTACTTGATAGTGTAGTGTGCAGTGTTTTGGCACACTAAGAAAACACATTTTAGACTGCCGTCAAATAATTTTTAGAAACGAACAACTCAGGCAAGAACAAACTGTCTTTTAAGAATAGCAGTTCAAAATACCAATAAATAAATTATGTTAAAGACAGTAGTTGGAGGATTGTTGGAAATATAGGTTAATAGAGAGTTAGATAAATATTAATTCATATATAAACCTCTAAAGATACTGATAGAATGATTGAAACTTACGTCAGGTGAATTAAAAATATATCAACGACTTGCAGAAGCAATTATAGTTTGATACTATATAATAATGTAGATAAATAAATAGGCAAGAAGAGAGAGGTGAACGAGGGAGAGGGAGGGGAGCTAAAGAGTATCTTATTTAAAAGTATAAATGTCAAAGTGTTTCAAAAAATGCTTGACGTTCTTATGTTTATATATTTTTGAGTGGCATATTCGTAATTTCTATGTGCCATAATCATTTGTAGTATTACAAATGCAGCGTAAAATGTTCCGTTGTTAACGAAAAAGTTGAACTAGTTTCCATCTATCCACCGCAAGACTTGCAGCTGTTGCTGTTTTTAGCGTCTTGCACAACAGAGGCTTCTGCTATACCTATCTTCTCAATGATAATAAAATTAAGAAAAGTAACTTAGCCGATACAGTACTAAAATGTATAGTAGAGAACATATGGACATTTGTCATCTAATAATGAGAACTAAATGTCTGTATTATAGTTTCCAAAAGTATATTGTTTTGTATGTTTAATAAACAATTAGCAGAAATGTTGAAGTTATTATTTACAGTATATACATATGGTAAAAACTAATATTGCAGTCACCGTAAACTTTTAAAATTTATCATTTTTTTCTTTGCAGGACAAATTTGTGTTTTTAAACTTTACGAATTGAAGAAGCAATACCTACTAAAACTACTTATTTATGGTATACCTGTAGTCTCATGACTTACGTAAGTCTCATAATTCGCATAGGGTTTGTTTTGGAAGGCAGAAAACCACACTATATACATATATACAGTAGAGTTTGTAACTTTTAATAAACTTCTAATAACTTCTAAACGACAAATCCTAATAACTGATACTGTAAAACTGTTAGATAATATGGATACTTACAGATTTACAATTTTTTACAGTAAGTTTTTAGTGTAAATTTTTTATCATTGTGTTAGGAAAGGTTAGAAATTGGGAGTGTTATACAAAATAAAATAACCGCATGTATTATATTTTAGTTTAGAGTTTAGTCTAGTAAAATGTTGTAAATTTTATAATTGTACAGAGTTCTGAAACATTATTTCCTATCCGGCATTACTCATTCCTGAAATACTGTTATATATTGAATTAACTATAATGAAAAGATAGCATCTTTGTGTCCATGTTTGTCTCCAATTTAGATGTAGAAGAATTACTCATAACAACAGAATAAGCAGCGATTTGCAAAATAATTAATTAAACGCAAAACATTTCTATTTTTTAATGATTGAATAGTTATTTTTATTACATTTACAAATTCGCCTTAAACTACAATACTTTTGTAACCTATACAGTACCCTTATATCATATGATTGTTGATAATATCTTAAGAATGATTTTGAGACCTAGTTTTTTGGCCTTACATGTTAAAACAAATGTGATCTTAAATAACAGTCAAATCTACAGTAACAAAATTTTGATGTCCGTACTGATTGGAACACCATTAATAAAATTGCTTCCAAGATAAAGTATATATTGGAAATTGTTATGAAATTTTACAAATACTTTTGCTACAAAATATTTTGTAACATTTTCAAGAAAAAACGTTTTAGATAATTTGTTTTTGTGAGTACAATGCAAAAATACTCCGAACTTAGGAAAGAAAGTTATAAACAGTAGCATAGGTAGAGAGATGAATGGGTCAGTATTTGTGGTAGAGACATTGTCTCATTCTGTGGCAAGCAACAGACAAAAGCAATTCCATGTCAGTCGACATTTCTCCGAGTAAAAGGGGAAATGGTATGTCAAGGGTGACGGAAAGTGGAAGTTAGTTTGGCCTGGTCTACTCCTCTTGAACGTGAAAGATACAAAGGGCTACATTTAAACACTTTCGGGCTACATTTATGCCGAAATATTAATGTACCACACAGATAGGTATCGATTCACCGATTCTGAGGTGCTAAACTTACCCACATATTTCCTGTTAGGAAAGTCAAAAAAATTGTTAAATTATACATTGTTACATTGATGATTTCACAGATTACTAGACTTTAATAATATTTCATTGAAACTGATATGAATATTAAGTAAAGACATAATTTTTGACATTTCACTGTAATAGCTTCCCACGTGTAATAAGTAACAGTGACTGTTTAATACTCGTTAGAATTACACTAAAATTTAAGCTGGTTAAATAAAAGCAATATTCAATGAATACATAAGCTTACTATTTAAGTTTTTTTTTGAAACAGTTACACAGGCACTCACGCATTCATAGATTCAACAATACGCATATGCATATACATTCATAGATCTAGAAATAGGTGCATTCTTATCAGTTGGAAATGTGTTTCGCAATGATTGATATGTAATATGTGAACATATGTGAATCTTCTATAGTGATTAGTCTGTATTTGTGTATTACTTTTTCTTTAAAAAATGGTCTGTACCTTTCAGTACTGTCTACGTAGTATTACGTATAGCCTACCAGACCCCATATACTCTGTTTCTTCATTTGCATTATACATTTTTAGACGCATGTATATCCGTATACCATTATACTTTCTACACTTGTTCTGTACATGGCTTTTGCTCTTTAGTTGACTAACTTCCTATTCCATACAGTCGAGAATTTTTATACACAATTATTTATTGTTGTCTGTTCACTAGAAATTAACGACTCCTCTGATATTCAGTTATTTTATTTCTACTGTTCAAAAGTGATAATTCCTGCATTTGTCATTAAAAATATATATGTATATATATCGTATTTCCAAATAAATATAAAAACATATTTTATATAAAACTGTAAGTCACAATACTTTCATAACTAACCACAATTTCTTAAGAAAGTAGGAATGTTAATGGAAATAGTTAGAACAAAAGGGAGCACTGCAAACTGCCGTAGCAGGCTAAACCACAGAACGCTAGAAATAATGTACAGCAGTCTTCCCAGACTGGATGTATTGTTTTGTCAGAAACACAAAGCGAACATTCTCCGTAAAGCACACCTACCTTAATAATGAATGTGTAATTTGCTGACTTGCTTTTGTAAATCTGATGTAATTATGTAAAACATAAATAATTACGTTCCTTACGTTTACTAACGATGTATTAATTTCTATATACATAAATGTCCTTTGTCACTACAACAATAACTTTACATAATTAGGCTACTTTTCAGAGAGGCAAAATATCGCGATAAGTTAAAAAACAGTGGTATTTTTAAAAATATTGTTACAATATTACAGAACACGCTACGTGTTTCTCGGCTACTCCAGTGGAATCCGGCTGTAATGTGTGTGTGCGTACGTACTGCTGCTACTTTCAGATGAAAGACAATTACGTAACACTTTCCTTGCGTCCGAGATTTTAGCGACGCTTAGTTCAGTTATTGTCGGGCAATTTGCACAGTGCGGTTCGAAGTATTGGGGCGAAGTGTTATGTGTTTTGTAAGTTTGTTTTATATTAGTTAACATTATTATTGCGTGTGAACAATTTTTATTTCATTTGTTGTAAGAGACTATCTTGTTGGTTACAACCATTTTAATAGTGATAATTAAAGTTGGTTATTACTGACTTAATTGGTGTCTTGTATTTTGTTTTCCACTGTACCATACGATGATCAGTAGACCGTCGTAAGAGTAGCGTCAGAAGTGGGATAGAACCGTTAACGGTAGAAACAATGGACACTTGTACAATACTAGTATAAATTGTAATTAGTCGTAAACAATGGAAAGACAATCAGATGATGGAACCTTTCCTAGCGCTACTACTACAAACATAAAGACGACAAGAAAAGGAAGAGAGAAAGAAACTCTCCTGTTGAAAGCAGAGGAACGAAGAACATAAGAAAGAGAAGAGGCTGAAGAACGACAGAAAGCACTACTACTGGAAACACAAGAACGGCAGAATGCACTCATTTTGGAATCTGAAGGACGGCAAAAAGAAGAACGTAACCAGGATGCAGAGGAACGGAGGCGTGAAACAGAAGACATCAAAGAGTTAATACAGGAGCAAAAGCAGACACAAGAACAAACCGCTGCAGAGTTGGGTCTCCTAGGAAGTGAGCTTAATAAACAAGTCACTAAAATATCGGAGGTACAATAATCAATTACATTAAAAATTGCTGAAGTATAAAAATATGTTTCGAGTGTTGAAGGTTTGACGACATTACAAATATCTGCAGTAGAAACCTCAATGGCAAACATAAGAGAACAAATTAAAACCGAAGTTAAAGAGTTCATAAAGATACAACCAAAACAAATTTCTGAACATATTGTACCAATGATAAAGACAGAAAAGACAATAGAAAAGTCACCTTGCCTGGGGTTGGGACAGTTCATGTCAACGCTCCAACCTTTGATGGAAGCAGTCACTGGACAACGTACCTTCGCCAGTTTGAAGCTGCTGCATGCGCAAATAATTGGACAGAGAAAGACAAGATAGTTTTACTCGTTCTGGCATTAAAAGGACCTGCGGCTGAACTACTACAGAAAATGCTACCTGACAGCCAGAACACCTATGCCGAATAGACAAAATCTCTGGAATTACGGTATTGTGATAAGCATGTGCGAGATGTGTAGCCTACTACGTTCAGTTGAGAACAAGAAGATAACGCTTCGTGGAGAGTCTTCAAGACGTTGAAGCAAGTATCGATAGACTGATTAGATTGGCCTACCCTGAAGCACCAGAAGATTTTTGAATAAGGTTTGGGTGCAGACATTTGTTGATGTCATCGGAGATTGTGAACTTCAGCAAGTGTTACGAATGGCAAGACACAGAAGTAGCTCAGAAGCTCTTGTTCACAACCTAAAGTTTGAACCTACTAAGTCCGCGTCCCGCTACGTTAATGTGTTTATGCCATCGCATTTCAGTTAGAAGATCCCTGTATCACATTGCCGTTACGATGGGTGCAGAAAAACAATGTTGTCGGACAAACAATTCAGAAGTTCTAGAGCGCCGCAACGATTTGAAAGATGAGAAAAAGACAGAAGACCGAAGTGTTACAACTGTGTGAAACGTGGTCATCTACAGGTTGACTGGAGAAGAAAATACCGAGAGAAGAGAGTGATCGCAACAATTGGAGAAATAAAACACAAGGACAGTACATAGTTGCAGCGCTACATAAGGCCAGTAGAATCTTGATCGTTAATGAATTTGCGGAAGGTAAAACAACATCATTTACAGTTGTAATTTGCAACAATGTTTGTAAACAACACGGGCTCAACAGTGTCCATTGTGCGTCCTGACTTAGTCAGTAACCGCCAGGCTCTAATTAGCTCTTGTACAATATAGACTGTGACTGGAAGCCCCGTCAAGGTGCTAGGAAAGGTAGACGTACGTGTACGCCTGTGTCGTCTCGAGTTTAGCCACCAAATGCTCGTTGTAGACATTGTCGATGAAGTGATTGTTGTCACGGACGTTTCGAATGCCTACGGATTCGTTGTGTGGACAAATCGTTGGTGAATGGGTTCTAGATGAATGGAAATTTTTACATTGAATGTCCAGAATTCGAAAGTAGAAATAGCTGATAAAGTAAAATAACATTACTGAAACTAGCATGTTTGAAATAAATAAAACTATAAAAGCACGTATCGTAACATTTATCAAACGGTTCAATTATTTATTAGCATTTGCAATAATTATTTCCTTGCTTTTGAATTGCATTGAGATTTGGAATAAGTGTATTGGAAAATCTTAGATAGATTGTTAAAATCAATATTAAATCATTAGCTGAAAGTATATAAAAGGAGGTCAGCCTGAAGAGTAGATACGTTTAGGAAGCAACGAAACATTGAATTTGGTACGGGGCAATGATTTTAATCACAGAATAGAGATTCTACAACGACAAAACGAATTCTAAATTCAGTTAGTATTGCCTAACGCTAACATTTCACACATAGAACTTAGCATATTTTGTGTACGTTTAACATTATGGTCTTACACTATAAACGTCATCCACCATTACGCCAATAAACCTTTCTACTCGGACGTAATTCTTCAACATCCAACTACTCTAGGCTTCCGACATTTAACTATTCATCTGATATTACGTAGTGGATTTCTTTCCGTGTGATGTGATCAAGACTGGTTATTTTACAATGTTGCAGCCATGAAACTAATAAAGATGAAAGACGAAAATCATTTAGAAGGTAAGGACAATAATTATTTTGAAGTGACAAGAAGTACTAATAATAAATATTTGTGAACTTCTAAAATCCTAATGCGTCAGCTTCTATGAGTGTGCGTGTGTGCGTGTGTGTGTGTGTGTGTGTGTGTGAAAACATAATAAAACAATAATATATATAAGTATATTTACAATAATTATTACAAAACTGACAATAATAGTAAAAATCATAGCAATGTTTTTCAATCTCGATCTTTATACGTACTTTTCTGTGTTTGTGATAATAATGTGCTAGAAGCTTTTAGACAATAGTTTCTCTAAACTGTTGGTTGGTTATCTGAAATAGCTTAAGGAAAATGAAACTTAAAGAATAAATTTCAATACATTTTCTAAATTAAAACATAAGTTATAATTTCTAGGGGAAAATATTGTAATTTTATAAAATTGATTACCCGATAACTTAAGAGGTTTATATTAATAAAAATACGTACGTCGCTTGTTCATAACAAAAATGCATTTGCTTTCTGAAATGAATACGACCTTTTAAACATTTCACTTTAATTACGGTATAGTGACACTCGCTTTATATTTAAAAGGCATTTGACTTCTGTTATAAGTAAATCGTATTAACTATAAAAATCGTATAAGACTGTAACCACAAGTACACCAGAGCAAGCATGTAAGGATTTATTATAAGGTTAACCACAAATTGTTGTGCAATATTAAAGCAAACCAAAAGACACGCATTGAGTAGGGGACATTATGAAGTGTCTGACTAACCGTTTTAAATATTTTGGTTTCGTAAAGAAAAGTATTCTTAGATTCAACAATTGTATTTTTTATGATTTATCAAGAAATATTATATTTTTTAAAGGTTAAGAAATAAATAAAAATGAGTTTTAATCTCTTATAGGTATCTTACAACATTAACTCATCATAGAAACTTTGCTTGAAGCTAATTAAAATTAATTAAATTATAGTCAATGGCCTAATATTATTTAACATAAAAGTAATAATAAAGTGCATTCGTAGAATTCACGTGTGTCTTTCAATTCATGAAAGACAGCACATTCTTTGACACAAGTGTAACACTAGCAATAATGCAGCATTAACAAATCGGTTTAAACATAGGTCATAACATTATAACAAGGTGTACAAAAATATGGCAGTAATGCTACATGAGCAATACAGTAAGGTGGCACACAGGTGCTTTGTAAGAGACAGACGTGTTTCCGTGACCGAGTACAAAACCTTCAACTTCCCAGCAAGTATGTAATATTTCGGAGCACTATTGCATGCATAACAGCAGTCTGTGTTAGACGATATTGCAAGCATACAGAAAAGTCTAAGACCACACATACACATAAAGTTGTTTCAAATTATATGTCAATTTCAAGATCATACAGTAAATGTTCTTGATATGTATATTAATATTTTCAAAATGACCGAGTTTTTATTTTTCATATACACTCTTTGAAATTTATAAAAACAAAATGTCGTAATAGGTACCTTTAATATGCATAATATTGAGACATTAATTTATTATGTTCACGTTCACGTTTCAAATATTTTTAACAATTTCTTTTAGGCTATCGATAGTTGGTTTAATGGTTAATTTATGCATGATATTCGTTGCCTTCAATTATTCTGCTGTGGTAGGTCTCGGGAATCTCTATCGCTTTAATTGATATTTCTTTCAGGCTTTAATCTTTATTTCTTTGTATCATATACCAAATTTTGTGTCAACCAGAACGTTAAATGTTTCTCCTCTGCCTATTCTACTTTCGTTCCACTGTTACCTCGAAACCTGAAAACATCATGTTTAGCTGACTATCTAGTTAATTTTTTGTTTTCATAATACAGGATTGTTAACGAGTTTCAAGTCTCATATGACACAGAGGCAATCTTATCGTAGCAACATCTATATAATATTAGTGGGAAAAAATAATAGTAGGCTCCTTTACGCAAAACTAATACAGCACAGGAGTAACAAGATAGGCTACTTTTTCTAAGATGTACGATATACAACAAAGACAGCCTAGGAAGCATTACGTCTGAAGTCGACTTATCGCAGAAAAACACAACTTTGGTCTTGTCTTTCTCCCAGTAATTAATCTTTCTAGGTCAGTAGCCAAGTTCTGTACTCACAGTTCTTACCTTCCAAAGTGAATAAACATAAGTTTGGTAAAATTCGTTTCACATATGATACAAAATTTTCTTGGATTTTGTACTGACCGACTACTTCTATATTTTACTATCTTCATAGGCTACAAAGGTCAAATACAAAGTGCTTCTGTGCTGACATATTTTCTATTATTAATTTAGAATACTATTATTAACAATAACTCTAAGGAAAAGTAAAGGATACAAATATCAGCAGCCGAAATCACCTAACTGTCACCAAAAAGTCAAAATTAGAGACAAATTACAACTATAAGTGATCATGTGTGTTAAGAGAAATGAGCTAAAATTTTTGACTCACCAAGCTTGCTATACTAGTTATATGTAACTGCAAACAAATGCAAATTACTTGCAGTAAGAACACGCAAAGTGAGAGTATTAGAACTAACAAAGCCTAAGCTTTGCACCTCATGTCTCTCTGAGTCTCCAGCGCGCCAGAGGCGTCAGAGCCAAACTATTTCCCTTTCTCTCTCATCGGGGTTCAGTGCCTGTGCGCACTAAACTCATCATCTACTTGCTCTTTCTTAGGGCAATCCTGACTTACGCAGCCCCCGCCTTTTGGGTACTACTCAGCCCATCCGTTGTCGCCCGGTTGGAAGCTTTCCAATCCCGAACCCTCCGCTACATCTCCAACTCTCCCTGGTTTGTCAGAAATGATGCCATCAGGCGAGGGTTGAAGGTTCCTTCACTTACCGAATTCGTTCGGTCCCTAGCCCTCAAACTATTCTCCCGAGCCTATGTCTCGACCCATCCTCACATCCGTCGACTAAGCACAGATGTCGGCCCACCACCTAGACGCCACAAACGCCCCCGAGCGTTGCTCGACGACCCCCCATAAGCACTTACAGAACATCTGCCCCATCCCCCCGACCTTGAGAATTTTCACGCTCCTCCTCCTTCCTTCTTTCTCATGTCCGTGCTGGCGCTCGGCGACAGACTAGAGGGGGGTCTGCGCTCGCCCTAGGTGTGCCTAGTGCCACCTCTGGTGGACGCTGCCTCCTCCTACGCTCTCTCCCGTGCGCCGACATTGCCGCCTGGCAGCCCTCGGCGACTTTTCCTGAGCGGCTAGGGGCGCCCTACCCGTTGTGGGAGGGTCATTCCTGCTTCTCACGCGAAAGGTCTTCGAGGTCTCCCCCATTCTGCCGTCACGGGTCTCTTCGAGGTCCCAGGGTCCAAGTAAAATCATAACATCCTGTCCCTCCAAAATAAAATTGATGGAGGTCCCATTCCTTTCAAAGCGCGAGATCGCTAGCCAAGGTAACAGCAAGGCAACATGCAGTCATCGGGTATCACCCGGACACTGCGACCACCGGAGCACGACTAGCTGCTGCTCCGTTCAACTCTGGACTCTGGACTAGGTGACGACAAAAAGAGTTCAGACAACTGTCACTCCTCGGGGACTGTCACTGTTGATCGGTACTTCACTTCAGCTGCTCGTACTGGAAGGACCTGCTGTCTTGAACCAGCTCTCTCTGGAAGACTCCGGAAGATTGTCGCTGTTAACAGCTGCTGCCCTGCTGCCTTCGGACTGCCGAGGACAGACGTTCTTTATCTGCTGCCCTGCTTGTTGGACAACACCTTGCCTTGAAGAAAGAAGACTGCAACTCAGCTGGCTGGTGAACTGAGTAGCCAGCACTACAGCTGAGTTCGTTCGTCGGACCTTCTAAGGGCCACCAGCCAAGTGACCCTTTTCAGGACCACCAACCGCCGTGGGAAAGGAAGCAATTCCAGCCTGCCAGAGCTGTTGGTTGCGCAGCGCATCTAGCCCGCTGACGCTCAGGCTCTTAGGTAGCGCTGCCTAGGACGATCCTTGCGAGCCCCCACCAGTGGTAAGCGAGCTTGGATATCGCCTAGGTAAAGAGGCCGGTGGACACCTCTCTTGGTAAGGGGAGGTATCTAACGAAGCCGGTCATTTGCCCAGCTCATAGACAGCCTGAGCGTTTCAGTCCCGCTTGCGATCCGGCTCGGGCCGGACCCTAGGTCCCTGGTTACCGCCGGAGGCAGCCTGGCTGCCTCTGGTCGGCAAACCTCCCGCTCGTTGGCGGAAATGCCCGCTCCGGGCGCGTCAACGAGCACGCAGTCGCTCGCCTCTTCCATACCCCACACGAGCGATTCGCCGTGTTCTCCGGCTATGGATGCGGACCAAGCTGTCGATCCCCGGACGGTTCCGCTGCCCGGTGACGAGACCGACGCTTTCGTGGCGGTTGGGCCACGGGGGCGCCCGGTTAAGAAACCGAGGCGGAACCGGTCCTCCTCAACCTCTTCCTCGGCGTCCGCCATGGAAGTTGTCCCCGCCGATGGCGAATCCGGCTCGGGGCCGACTGTGCCCGGCGCTGCCCAAGCACCGCCGGTCATTCGTCGCATCCCGCCCGTGTTCGTTCACGGCGTGAACAACGTCACCGGTTTTTACCGGCGACTCATAGTGGCTCCCGGACTTTCCCCGGCCAGCGTTGACCTGAAGCTCCTTGGGGGCGACACTGTCAAGATCGCTGTCCGCGGAATGGACGAGTACCGCAGCGTCATGGCGTTCATCGAATCAGCCAACCTGCAACACCACACCTTTACCCCGAAACACGTGAAGCCTCTGTCCCTCGTGCTCAGAGGCCTAGACGTGGACTCTCCTCTCGAGGAAATCCTCGATGAGCTGCGCGAGCTGGGTTATCCGGTTCGCGCGGTACATCGGGTATTTGCTCCCGCCGGACCAAGGCGTCCAATTCCCCTGGTTCGCATCATGGTCGAGAACAGCGAGGCAGGCGCAAGCCTACTCTCTCTTACGCGGCTTTTTGGTTTCCGCGTAAAAGTGGAAAGAAGCCGCGCTCCCGGGGCTCTGCCTCAATGCTACAAGTGCCAACGCTTCGGGCACCATTCAGAGACTTGCTCTAACGCTCCGGCGTGCGTGAGGTGTTCTTTGCCTCACGCCAGTAAACATTGCGATGCTCCAGCTTTTAAAAGGTGCATCAACTGCGGCGGAAGTCACCCCGCCAACTACCGGGCATGTCCGGTGTTTCAGCGGGAGCTCGAGCGGCGAAAGCCGAAAGGGCGCCTGCCACCACCGAGGCATCCGGAAGCTGGTTCCAGAACTGCAACCGAGCAGTCAGGCCCTGCGCCTCCTGCTACGGCTGCCGTGTCTTTCGCCGCAGTTGCCAACAGGCAACGTAAACTCAGCAAAGGCCCGAAGCAGACACCTGTAGTTCAGGCATCACCCAGAGAGCCTGGAGTCCAGATGGCTTTGTTTGCCGACGACACGGCGGTCTATACCGCCGATCGGAACGCAGACTTTGCTATCCCACGACTTCAGCGCGCACTCGATGCGTATTCGACGTGGACGGAAAGCTGGAAAGTTGCCGTCAACGAAACCAAGAGCTCCGCGGTGCTATTCACAAAGCGCCGGAAAGAACCACGAGGCCGAGTGAGACTCGGTAGAACGTACCTGCCCTGGTCGAGGGAAGTTAAGTACCTCGGTGTCCACCTAGATCGTCGGCTCACCTGGCGTACCCACGCTGAGACGATGCGAAAGAAAGCGTCCGCTCGTCTCGCGCAACTGTTTCCGCTACTTGCCAACAAGGCTATGACCCGCAAGCTGGGTAAGTTGATTGTCAACGCGTACCTGTTGCCGATCATTACCTACGCTCTTCCCGTCTGGGGTTACCTCGCAACCGTTCATAAAAGAAGGTTGCAAAGCGTTCTCGATAGAGGGCTTCGGCTAGCGGCCAAAGTCCCCTATCGGTTTTCTTCTCGTCTCCTGAGAAGAGGACTCGGTGTCCGCTCCTTGGATGACACCGCAAGGCGACTTGCACGTAAATTTTACGTCCGAGCTGCGAGGACCCAGACAAACCCGCTCATAGCCGGCCTTGGCAGGTACCGAATACGTCCAGGTGAATCTTGGAAACGGCCTCGACAAATACTGTACTAGTCGACATAGTACGAGCATGTCGTTGTAGCGACCATTAAAAATTAATTAACAATATTCCGTCTGGACAGGACCACTAGGCAGGAGCCCCTACCGGAGGCTCGGTACTAGGAAACCATTGGGTCGTCTCACGACGCTCAACCCAACAGCTCTGACCACTAGGTGACGACCGTCCGATCGTCCTATCGTCCGATCATCTCCCCATCCTGATACACGTCGCTACCCAGCACGTCGTACGCAGAGATGTCAGGAAGGTGGTAGAATGGGATCGCTATGGCCCGGCGTTAAGTCGCCGATTGCCGGACGCGGGACCACTCGAAACCTTCCGCCAAGTCGACGAGGCAGTGGCCGCGTTTGACGAGGCAGTCGTATCTGCGATCGACGCGTCTTCCAGAATGAAGCCTGGCGTCACGCCCCACTGGCAGCGGATCCCAGAGGAGACGAGTGCTCTCGCTTGCGAGAGAAATCGCCTCCGGAGACGCTGGCAGCGGACCCGTGATCCGGCCGACAAGGCAGCGTACAACCGGGCGACCGGCATTTTACGTCGTGAAATGCAGGCCTACCGGAGACGCTGTTGGGAACTCGCCGTGGCCCAGGCAGGGGACGGATCGGACGAAAGTAGCCCTTACCGGATACCTTCGGCGTTGGTAGGGAAGAGGCGCCGGCCTCGCATCCCGGCCATTGCTGGACCTTTCGGTCAAATCCTGGCTCGCCCGGAGGCGAAGGCCGAGTACTTGGGCGCGTGTTTCGAGCGACAGTTCGCACCTAACCCGCCCATGGACTGGGACTTCGACGAAGAAGTCGAGAACGAAGTGGAAGACTTTCTGTCTCTTCCGATCACTACGGAGCCTGAACCCATTACTAGGGAAGAGGTCACAGATCGGCTCGTTGAACTTGTGCCAAGAAAAGCTCCTGGCCCGGACGGCGTCTCGAACGCCGCTCTTACTCGACTCCCGGAGCGGGGAGTACTTTTCTTGGTCGCGCTGTTCAACGCGTGTCTTAGACTGGCCTATTTTCCCCAGAAATGGCGTAAGGCGACGGTTATAGTGATCCCGAAGCAGGGAAAGAACGCTTCCCGTCCCGGCAACCTCCGGCCAATTAGTCTACTGTCAGCCAAGTCAAAGGTCCTCGAACGTCTCGTACAACGGAGAGTACTAGATCATCTAAGAAACTTCGATGTACTGGTCCCCGAACAGTTCGGCTTCCGTGTGGGGCATTCCACCACTCATCAACTGATGAGACTGGTGGAATACATCACGGACGCCGGGTGTCAGAAAGAGCAGACTGTCGCCTGTTTCCTAGATGTGGAAAAGGCCTTTGATAGTGTCTGGCACGACGGGCTCTTGTTCAAGCTCCGGGAAATCCAGCTGCCAGATTGCTACCTTCGCTTGATTGCTAGCTTTCTGACGGAGAGGACTTTCTGCGTGCGAATAGACGACCACGTCTCTTCCGAGAGACGTATCACAGCCGGGGTACCTCAAGGTAGCGTGCTAGGGCCTCTCCTGTTCTCCGTGTATGTCAACGACGCACCCAGAGAGCCTGGAGTCCAGATGGCTTTGTTTGCCGACGACACGGCGGTCTATACCGCCGATCGGAACGCAGACTTTGCTATCCCACGACTTCAGCGCGCACTCGATGCGTACTCGACGTGGACGGAAAGCTGGAAAGTTGCCGTCAACGAAACCAAGAGCTCCGCGGTGCTATTCACTAAGCGCCGGAAAGAACCACGAGGCCGAGTGAGACTCGGTAGAACGTACCTGCCCTGGTCGAGGGAAGTTAAGTACCTCGGTGTCCACCTTGATCGTCGGCTCACCTGGCGTACCCACGCTGAGACGATGCGAAAGAAAGCGTCCGCTCGTCTCGGTCAACTGTTTCCGATACTTGCCAACAAGGCTATGACCCGCAAGCTGGGTAAGTTGATTGTCAACGCGTATCTGTTGCCGATCATTACCTACGCTCTTCCCGTCTGGGGTTACCTCGCAACCGTTCATAAAAGAAGGTTGCAAAGCGTTCTCGATAGAGGGCTTCGGCTAGCGGCCAAAGTCCCCTATCGGTTTTCTTCTCGTCTCCTGAGAAGAGGACTCGGTGTCCGCTCCTTGGATGACACCGCAAGGCGACTTGCACGTAAATTTTACGTCCGAGCTGCGAGGACCCAGACAAACCCACTCATAGCTGGCCTTGGCAAGTACCGAATACGTCCAGGTGAATCTTGGAAACGGCCTCGACAAATACTGTACTAGTCGACCTAGTACGAGCATGTCGTTGTAACGACCATTAAAAATTAAATTAATCTATATTCCGTCTGGACAGGACCACTAGGCAGGAGCCCCTCATAGGAGGCTCGGTACTAGGATACCATTGGGTCATCTCACGACGCGCAACCCAACAGCTCTGATCTTGGAATAGGTGACGACCGACGACGTGACGGACGTGACACTCTGCACTCAGACTTCGAAGGGTGAAGACATCTACATCAGCACATTGAGAAGCAGAAGAGGATCGCCTCGACCTCTGGACTGCTATGAAGAGGCTCGGCCAACAACCGACGGAGTCCGCCAAAAAGAAGCCGCCGGAACAACAACACCAGAAACAACCTCGCCAGCGCCAACATCAAGCGATGGAGATTGACCAGCCGTCTTGCCAGGACGAAGACAAACGCAACACAACTGGGACCTGCCGCACAGTGCCGGTAAGTGTTGTAGGTAGCGCTGTCCAGCGAAACCCGGGGAGTCCGAGAGTAGGACTGACGAATAGAGATGCGGGTTGCGCCGCCACTGTGAAGGTGTCGCAGTTCGGCCCCCGGGTACCCGCTGGACAAAGAGCCGAGTTAGTCGGCATTAGCCCAGCTAATAGTGCCCCCAAAGCACTGTGCGGCAGCAACGAGCCCCCCGGCCGGCCACTTGGGCCAGTCGGGAACCCTACGACTCGCGCGGGAAGCCCTGCTGAACCCGCGCAAGTTCGTGAGCAAAATCGGTCCTTATTAGGGCCGACCAAGCCCGCTAAGGCCGGACCTTCCGGCTGCACGGCCGCTAGTAGGCCAAGCAGCCCAAATCCTCTGCAGGAGTCTGACTCCCCAGACATGGAGACCTCGGCTTCCACCGACTGGGTGGTAGTAGGGCACGGCGGCAAGCCGAGAAAGTCTCCTTCCCTGACCTCCTTGAGTTCGGCCACGGACTCGGCGGCATTCAAAGCCTCCGCTGAGGTTGCGCCTAGTCGCACCTCCGAAGGAAGGATCCCGCCGGTGTTCGTTACGAACGTCAGGGACGTAATCGGCTTCGTTCGCCGACTCCGTAAGACCGTTGCGCTGGCAGATAACGCATCTGTCAAGCTCCTTGCAAGCGAGACTGTGCGCGTTACCTGCCGCAGTGCATCGGAGCACTTCGGAGTTGTCCAGTGGCTGGAACGTGAATCGTTCCAGTTCCACACATACAAATTAAACCGCACCAAGCCTGTAGCCCTCGTCCTTCGGGGCCTGGACATACAGGCGGATCCGCAGGTCGTCGCCGACGAACTGCGCGACGCGGGCTATAAGGTTGTGGGAGCCTCTCGGCTGTACACCACTTATGGCTCGGGTCGCCCACTCCCCCTAATAAGACTCCTGGGAGAGAAGGGCGACTCCTCCCAGGCCTTATTAGATTTAAAACGGCTTTTCGGGCTCTGCGTGAGCGTAGAGCCCTGCCGCCAGACCGGACGACTTTCCCAGTGCCACAGGTGCCAGCAGTTCGGCCACAGCAGCTTCGGTTGTCGGAACGCGCCGACCTGCGTCCGCTGTGGAAATGACCACTTGACGCAGGCCTGCGCTGTCCCGGCCAACCACCGATATTGTATAAACTGCGGCGGCGCCCATGCTGCTAATAACAGGCGCTGCCCAGTCTATAGCGAGCAGCTGGACAAGCTTAAGAAACCCGTCCAGCCTAAGCCTCGACATGTTGTTGCTAGCCAACCAGTAAAACCGGCCAAAGCCGCTCAACCTGTGGTCCGGAAACCAGCCCCTAGGTCTGCTCCGGTTCCGAAACCCAGCAGTGCAGTGAGCCCGAGCGAAGCTCCAAAGGCCAAACCAACCATCGCGCCCCCGGAACCGGAACGCGAAGTCCCCCATTACACCCAAGGCCCGCTGCCGGACGATGAGGAAATTGATCCTCCATTGCCGCCGCCACCCAAGCCTAGGTTCCCCAGATCGGGCAAGAAAGTTAGGACTCAGGCCAAGAACACGGGCCAGCCTAAACCACCTGCCACTGGACCCAAGCCCGTCCACCAAAAGCCAGAGCGGCCACCCGCTCCAGTACCAGCCCCCAAGGCTTCCACCGTCTCGCCCCGCCAAGCGTTCTCCCCCGGCCTCATCTTTCGATGATCTCCCCGTAGTATCAGACTTTCTGGCAAGCTACGACTTGCAGAAAGTAGCCCAGACTTTCCTTAAAATCAAGGAACGCTTGGCAACAGCCTCGCCCCAGGATAAGTTCCTCCTCTTGGTGGAAGCCTGCCGTGTTACAGGTCTGTTATGAACGGACAGCCACGGCAATCCCTCAAGCGAGACCTCGAGCTCGTGGCGTGGAACGCCAACGGCCTCGCTTCCCGGCATTCTGAGCTCTTAGAGTTCGTTGCCCGTCACAAGCCCGACGTGCTTCTTCTTGGCGAGACGCACCTGATCCCGCATCGTCGTTTCCGACTACCCAACTACGTGTGCCACCGGGACGACCGGTCGGGTCGCGCAGGAGGGGGCACAGCCATCGCGGTGAAGGCGAGTCTTCGCCATCACCGCGTTGTCCTGCCTCAGCGGCGGAACCTCGAGTGCACCGCGGTCGAGCTCCATGGTGCTCTCGGCGGTCTACTCGTGGTTTCCGCTTACAAGCCTCCACACACGGAGCTCCTGTCGAACGATCTGGAGGCCGTCTTTGGAGCACACAGGAGGGTAGTCCTGGCGGGCGACCTGAACTGTAAGCACCCCGATTGGGGGAGCCGCTTGGCGAACCCAAACGGGACCCGCTTACGCAGGTATGCTGATGCGGCTCGGGTCACAGTCATGGGTCCTACCGGGCCTACGTACTATCCCTCTAGGGCTAACTCCCGCCCTGACGTACTGGACATTGCCGCGGTCGGGGCGTTTATTGCCCGGTCCACGTCTCCGTCATTTCGGAACTGTCCTCGGACCATTGCCCTATCAGTGTGCATATAGCTACCCAGTACGCCACCGTCCGCGACGAGCGGCGGGTAATCGAGTGGGACCGCTTTGGCCCGGCGTTCAGTCGCCGCCTACCAGAGCATGTCCCGCTCGACACTACCCAGCATGTCGATGAGGCAGTTGCCTTATTCGACACAGCCGTAGTCTCGGCGGTTGACGTGTCCTCCCGGATGAAGCCGGGGCTCACGCCCGACTATCAGCGGATCCCCGAAGAGGTGTCTCAGCTCGCTTGCGAGAGGAATCGCCTCCGGAGACGCTGGCAGAAGACTCGTGACCCGGCTGACAAGGCTGCGTTCAACAGAGCGTCCGGCAAGTTGCGTCGCGACATGCTGGCGTTCCGTAGACGCAACTGGGAGCTAGCTGTTACGCAGATGGATGGCCCTGCCGAGGACCGTAATGTCTGGCGGATTCCCAGTGCCCTAACGGGAAAGCGCAAACGCGCGCCTCTCCCCGCACTGGCCGGACCCGGCGGTCAACCCCTTGGCCGCCCCCTCGAAAAGGCAGAGTTCTTGGCTGACAGTTTAGAGCGTCAGTTCGCTCCCAACCCATCCAAGAACCCGGCCTTTACTGAGCAAATCTGCCGCGAGGTAGAGAGCTTTCTATCGGCCGATATCACAGTCCAGCCGGAGCCCATCTCCCCGGAAGAGGTCTCTGAGAGGATTGTTCAGCTCAAGCCCCGGAAGGCGCCTGGCCCGGACGGAGTCATGGATTCCGCCCTCCATCGCCTTCCGGAGCGGGGAACCCAGTTCCTCACTGACATGTTCAATTCATGCCTCAGACTGGCCTATTTTCCGGTGAAATGGAAAACGGCTACCGTCATCGTGATACATAAGCCGGGAAAGAATTCTTCTCGAGTGGAAAACCTCAGGCCCATCAGCCTCTTGTCCGCGACGTCCAAGGTTTTTGAGCGTCTGATCCAGCGTAGGATCCGCGACCATCTAGAAAGACTAGACGTGCTGATCCCCGAACAGTTCGGCTTTCGTGAGCTGCACTCCTCGACCCATCAGCTGATGAGACTCGTGGAATGCATAACCGAGGCTGGCTGCCAGGGCAAACAGACGGCTGCGATCTTCCTAGACGTAGAGAAAGCCTTTGACCGCGTGTGGCACGAGGGTGTCCTGTACAAACTGACGGAAGTCCTTCTCCCAGACTGCTACGTTCACTTGATCGGCAGCTTTCTGCGAGACCGTAGCTTCCGAGTGAGAGTAGACCACGCTCTCCCTTCGGAGAGGCGTATTACCGCTGGCGTGCCTCAGGGAAGTGCCCTTGGGCCTCTCCTGTTCTCGTTGTTTGTCAACGACACGCCCCGAGTTCCTGGAGTGAAACTGTCGCTGTTCGCGGACGACACTGCGGCTTTTGCCTCAGAGCCGAACGCGAGTTATGCGGCAGTTAAGCTCCAGCGCCAGCTCGACGCGTATGTCGGGTGGACCGATGACTGGAGAGTTGCCGTTAACGCTTCCAAGAGCGCCGCGGTAATATTCTCGCAAAAACGCAAGCGGCCTCGGCCGCTTAAATTAGGCCCCGTCGAGGTGCCCTGGACCAACAGCGTCAAGTACCTCGGGCTCCACGTGGATTCCCGACTCACCTGGCGAACCCATGCAAACTACATCAGACAACGCGCTTCGGGGCAACTCAGTAGACTCTGGCCCGTGCTATCTAATCCGGCAATGACCCCCCGGCTAGGTAAGCTCATAGTCAACACGTACGTGTTGCCGGTGATTACCTACGCCTGTCCTGTTTGGGGATACCTGGCTCGTGGTCATAGAATCACGCTCCAGCGCGTACTCGACCGGGGACTGAAGCTCGCGTGCAAAGTCCCCCGGAGGTACTCTTCTCGTCTTTTGAGGAGAGGACTCGGTGTCCGCTCTCTTGATGACGCCTGGCGCGGCGATTCTGTGTTCGTTCCGACTTAGTGACCCACAATTCCCTCATTGCCGGACTTGGTAAATACACCCCGCGACCAGGTGAGTCCTGGAAGCGACCTCGTTTGCTAGTCCCGGTGGTATAATCCACCAATCGCAGGTCGCTTCAGACCCCCCCCCCATAAGTAGATAAAAAGTATATAACGAACTCCAACAGACCCAGTGGCAGGAGTCCTTTCTGAGACTCGGGACACTGCACTACTCGCGACCCGCGCTTCGCGCGGGCCGCGCAACCCCAGTTGTGTGTCGGCGGTTCAAAGCGGGAGTCTACCTAGAGCATTTGCCCGGGTAGGCTGTGACTGTTTTTGCTCTGCAAAATTTTTTCCAAATTGTGCGGAAATATTCAGTTTTCACCATTTTTCTTATCATCATCGTATTCAGCATCATCATCACTACCAGATTCACCAACAGTTCAGTCCAAATCAGCTTTGTTTAATCTGTGCGGGAGTGTTTTTGTTTCCGAGTGCTGTGCGGTCTGTGTCGTGTTCAATTGTGCCTGTGGATAGTTTTCAGTGTCTGGTGATCCCTCTATCCTAGACCTAGCGTAGACGTTCATTTCGGCTTGTCCGAAATGGCGTCGAATACGCCCCCGAATCCTCTGCCGGCGCCGCTTGTTTCCTTAATGGAAACATGCTCAACCGGTTTCCGTTCCACTCCACTTCCTCACGACAGTGAAAGTGATAGTGAAAGTGATAATAGTGCGGTAGATATGTGTAGTGTTGGGTCGGGGGACGGACAGTTCTCGCTTTTGGAGGGCAAATCTGCCAAACGCAAGCGAAAACTGGCCCAAACTCCGCCGCCCGCCTCAGCTGCAGATCTGCCGTCTAATCATGGTAACAGCGGCACTCAGCGCGTGCAACGTGAGTATCCAGGTACTACCCAAACTGTGTCTTCTCCTCGCATTCCTCCCATTGTAATTCCTGATAATAGGAATTATTCTGAACTTTTACGTTCCTTATCCCGAGCTTTCCCTTCGGTCAAGGTCGAGGCGAGGTGCCAAGGCGCCTCGCTAAAGCTGGCGACCGCTACAATCCCAGACTTCCGCTCTGTTCAGTCATTCCTGACAGAGCGTAAGATTTCTTTTCATACATTTGCCCTCCCGTCAGAGCGAGAAATCAAGGTCGTTCTGTCGGGAATTCCTTCCTTCACAGATATTGATGCCATCAGGCAGGAACTTGTTGCGCTCGGCTATGCGCCGACCGCGGTAAGCGTCCTGCATGTTGGCAAAGGTGATGACCGCCGACCTGTTAACAGCTTTCTTGTAAAATTACTGAAAGTAGGCCCTTTCGAGGAGATTTACACTCTCCAGAATCTTCTGCACCTACGGGTGCATGTCCGAACATTTGACCCGCGACCCGGCCCCTCGCAGTGTTTTAACTGCCAGAGGTACGGCCACAGCAGTATCTTTTGCCATCAGCCCCCGCGTTGCGTGCGTTGTGCTGAGCCTCATCGTGGCTGTGATAAGCCAAAGGTGGGGTACACAGCTAAATGCTGCAACTGCGACGGAGCCCACCTGGCTAATTACCGAGGCTGCCCTAACTTTATCGCCGCCATGAAACCGCAGCGACCTCCTGTGCGCCCTGGCGCGCAGGCTGGCCGTGTAGCTGGTCCTGGCCCTAACCGGCGAGAGGCATTCCCACCTCTCTCTGGTTCATCTGCCAAGGTCCCGGCAGCAACTTCAGTTGCTTCCGATGCCGCTGTCTCGCCTGCAGTCGTCGCTTCGGCGCCGCCTGCAGCGGCCTCAACACCGGCGCCTGCCGGAGCGCCCGCACCTTCCTACGCGGCCATGGCCGCTAAATCAGCCCCGCCTCCAGCCCGACCGGGCAAACCCAAGCGCTCTCGTCGTCGCGGGAACTCCGCCGGCCGAACTAAATCATCACAGGTTCCACCTGTACCCTCTCCGCGGGCTCGACCCGCCCCCAGCCATCGTCCTCAACCTACCATTGAGCAGTCTACTACTCAGACCACCAGCCCAGCGCCATCTGCTACCCCTGTCGAGGCCAGTCAGGCTTGTCCTCCTGCATCCCGGGAATCTTCCCGGGCTTCGGCGGATCCCCTGACTGCCTGGGCAGATAATCTTGTTGCATCCATCAGGACTGCTCGCGACACTACCACTGTGCTTGCCCTGGTGTTCCAATCGTTAGCTACCCTCTTTCCTCTACTTCCCCTAAATGGCTAATAGCCTGAGGATCGTTGCGTGGAACGCCTTCGGGCTACTCCCCAGACGATCTGAACTGATGACTTTCGTGACGGAGTATGATGTTGATATCATACTTCTTTCCGAGACTCATCTGGCTCATTACCACTCGTTTTCCCTTCCTGCCTATGCCTGTTATCGTCAGGATCGTCCCCTACGGCCTCGCTGTCCCCCCTCGGGGGCACAGCTGTTTTAGTCCACAGGCGGATATCCCAGAGGCTTTTGCCTCCTCTAGATACATCTATTATTGAAGGCTGCGCGGTGGCGTTGGACGCCAAGGGATAGGAGCTGCGCGTTGTTTCTGCGTACCTCCGAACTGACCGCCCGAGGAGTGGGACGCCCTCCTCGACCACCCCCTCTCAACCATTGTAGCCGGCGACTTAAACGCCAAACACCCTTCATGGAACAGCCGCGTTGTCAACGCCTATGAAAATTCTCTGTTCCGGTTCGTCTCTGGCGACCCGGCACTTAATGTCATCGGCCCTGAAGACCCTACCTACTTCCCCTTTCACGGCCATCGGCCGGACGTTCTTGACATAGTAGTTGTTAAGAACGTTGCCCGCAACATCGAGGTCTCGTCTGTGTCGGACCTTTCGTCCGATCACAATCCCCTTGTTATAACTGTTCGAGAGCTGTCGGCGTCACCCCGACTTCCCGCTCAGATTGTTAGGAGAGTCAACTGGCGATCCTATCATGACGAGCTCTCTCGAAGGTTACCATCTCTCCCGGCGGACCCAATCGTCACTCGTGACGATCTGGATCTCCGCGCCACAAATCTTCAGGAATTGGTCCAAGGTGTCATGGATCGACACACCTACGCACTCGAGGTGAATCATCGTAAATCGGCCTTACCTGCGGAAGTACTCCACGCCATCTGGCTACGGCGCCAGCTCCGCCGCAGATGGCAAAGAACCCGAGACCCAGTCGTTAAGTGACGATTTCAACAACAGTCCCTTTACGTTCAGCAGCTACTGCGGGACGTAAACTCTGATCGATGGGACTCATACCTTGAGTCTCTTGAAGTCGACCACGCCTCCGTCTGGAGAGCGGTGAGTAGACTGACCCGCGAGAAGAGAACTCGCAACCCGCTGGAAACCCCGAACGCGGTTGTGTCTTCATCAGAAGGCAAGGCTGAGGTCTTCGCCGACTGCATGGAGTCGCAATTTACCGTTCATCGAGGCGTTTCGGACCCTGCTCACTCGGCAGAAGTCCGGGACTTCCTATCTGGTTATTTTTCTCGCCTTCCCGATGGCCCAGACCTACCGTTCGACAGAGACGAACTCGTTTCGTCTGTCTGTTGACTAAACCGCCGTCGCGCCCCCGGTCCTGACCGGATCGGGGCCGCTGCATTACAATATCTCCCGGCCTCAGGCGTTGGCCTCGTTCTCGAGCTGTTCAACTCTTGTCTCCGGCTACAGTACTTTCCCCGCCTGTAGAAAAAAGCCAAAATCGTTATGGTTCCTAAACCCCGCAAGCCGCGCATGCTTCCTGAAAGCTATCGGCCAATATCTCTCTTGCCAGTTATCTCGAAGGTGTTCGAGCGGCTCCTGCTGGCCCGCATCCCGCCGTTGTTGGATAATTTTATCCGCAACGAACAGTTCGGGTTTCGCAGAGAGCACTCGACCACGCTTCAACTAGTCCGCGTGGTAACGCAACTCTCTGACGCCACCAACAGGCGAGCGGCTACGGCCGCCGCACTGCTGGACGTGAGCAAGGCCTTCGATAAAGTCTGGCACGAAGGTCTTCTCTTCAAACTCGCTAACTCCCCCTTACCATCGTCCATAGTGTTTTTCCTCCGGTCGTATCTCAGCGACCGAACCTTCAGGGTGAGCGTCGACGGAACCTGCTCTGCAGTTCGTCCTGTCGCCGCCGGCGTACATCAGGGATCTGTCCTCGGCCCCGTTCTGTACCTCGTGTACACGAACGACCTGCCTGTATTGCCCGGAGTCACGTTGTCTTTGTTCGCTGACGATGCAATGTATCATTACAGCTCTGTGTCCCCGCGTTTTGCGAGTACACAGTTGCAGCGTCAGTTGGACCAGCTTCCGGACTGGCTACAGAAATGGCGGGTGACGATCAATACGGAGAAATCCGAGGCGATCTGTTTCACTCGTAAGTCCATCTCCCGATGCCAGCCCCTCTCCCTGGAAGGGAGGCCTATCGCCTACAAAGAGTCGGTGAAGTATCTAGGCGTTCGGCTAGATCGTCGCCTTTGCTTCAACACCCACGTGACGGACACCCTTGCCAAGGCTCGCGGCGTCCGAGCCAAACTTTACCCATACCTCGCGTGCCGCAGCCACCTGGCGCTGCGCACGAAAGTTACCCTCTATCTGTTGTTTCTCCGGTCTGTACTGACCTATGCGGCACCTGTTTGGTGGTCACTTGCCTCCGCCACCAACAGGCGTAGGCTGGAAAGTTTCCATTCCAGAACCCTCCGTTCCTTGTCGGGATCTCCTTGGTTTGTTCGAAACAGTGTAATTCGAGGAGGTCTACGCGTTCCTGCTCTCTCAGCCTTTGTCTGGTCATTAGCTGCGACTCTCTTTGCCGCAGCTGAGACCTCTTCCTTCCCTTACCTCAGGACCATCAGCACCACGCAACCACCTTCCCCTGTCCGGGTCAAACGCCCTCGGGCGATTCTCGATGACCCGCCATAAGTTTAAGTAAACTGATTAAACCTCACTTTGCATACTCACTATCTGCCCCTGCCCCAGAATATACCTGCAAAGCTGTTTCCTTCCTCCCTTCCTAGTATGCCGACCGCGCTGAATGCCGCTGCTACGCGCTATCACTGGCACGGAGGCTCTCTGCCTCGCGGGGAGCGACCGACGCCTCACGGCGTCTGCATGTGGGACTGGGAACGGGCGACATCTGTCACCTGAACCCATCCTTGCGGCAGTGCCCACTGATTGCAAAAATTTTAAAATAAATAAAAATTGAAAACCTTTCTCCCCCGCCTTCTCAGTTAACTGGTTGGCGGTTGTCCATTGCTGTTTTTAGGCACCAGTCGAATGAACCAGGACTAAGTGTATCCACAGGCAGCCATTGGGCTCGACCCAGATGCTGCAGTCATGCACCGGGTGCAAAGACGCCCCGCTACCACAGAGCTACAAGCTACAAGCTCGGCGGTTCAACAACTGCCAGCGGTACGGGCACAGCAGTATCTATTGTCACTATCCGACACGCTGCATTCGTTGTGGTGAAGGTCATCACAAGGGCGATTGTTCCCGTGAACGTACCGCCACTGCCACGTGTGGAAACTGTCGTGAACCTCACCCGGCAAGCTCTCGCCAGTGCAAACACTATCATGACGCCCTAAAGCGTATCACCAAGGCCCAAAAGCCTATCCCACCTGCCCCCAAGAAACCCTCAGCCCCTGCATCTGCCGCCCCGGCGGCCCCAGTTCCGGCTACCTCGTCTGCGCCTGCAGCCGCCGTAGTCCTCCCGACCTGTCCAGCGCCTGCCGGAGCGCTCAGTTACGCGGCAGCCGCCGCCTCCGATGCATCTTTCCCTCCTTTGGCCTCGTCGCGAAAGCAACCCGCGCCAAAGAAGAAAAAGTCATCGACCACCATCCTCACGCAGCACAAGCCCGCTGCAACTAGGTCAGCATCTGCCCCAACTCCCAAAGGGCCTCGGCAGCCTACAACTACACCTCGGCCCGATAATGGTATCATATATCGAGTGCCCCCGCCCACGCCGCGGGCGCCATCGACGGAGGAAGGGTCCTCGGACCCGACCTTTGCCGATCGTTTGCGTGGCTGGGTTGAGACCCTCATCCCTCAAATCTTGGCTGCCAAGGACGTCCAGTCTCTGCTAGTCACCATTCTTACCTCTCTCATGACTCTCCTGCCCCTCAATGTCTAGGCCTCTTCGGCTGGTAGCATGGAACGCGTGTGGTGTTCCGTCTCGCCAAGCCGAATTGGCTAACTTTGCCACTGAATATGACCTCGATGTCATCCTACTCTCCGAAACTTTCCTTACCCCTGCTGCTTCCTTTCAGCTTCCGGCGTACACTACATATCGCACGGATAGGCCCCGGCTACAACCCCCCGCTCGTCCCAGCGGGGGTACTGCTATTCTCGTCCACAGGCGCATTGCCGATCGTCTCTTACCCCCTCCAGATACTAGGTATTTGGAGACGACGACGGTGGCCCTCTGGATCGGGGATCGGGAGGTTCGCCTAATTTCGGCGTACCTTCCTCCCGGGCCCGGAGGGCCACCGCCGCCTGAGGAGTGGGACGCCCTCCTCGACCACGAACTACCTACTATAGCTGCCGGAGACTTCAACTCCAAGCATCCCTCTTGGAACAGCCGTGTCACGAACCCGCGTGGCCGCTCGCTCTACAGCTACGTTCAGCGTCATCTGCAGGTCTCAGTTATTGGTCCTGACTCACCGACCCACGTGCCCATTAGGGGCCTTCCGGATGTCTTGACATTGTCATTGTCAAGGACCTGGCCATTCCTATCACTGTCAGTGCTGTATCCGACCTCTCGTCCGACCACGACCCGGTACTTATCACTGTCCGCCCCTGTTGGACACACCTCTCCACCCCCCCTCTCGTCCACGGAGAGTCAACTGGCGCTCCTATCATGACGAACTCCAACGAACAGTGCCATCTGACCCCCGGCCCCCATCGCCTCTACGGCTGATGCGGACCGTATGGCCGACTATCTTCAAGAAGTCGTTACGTCCGCTATGGACACACACACCTATCTTGTCCCAGAGACAAATCGCCGGTCTCAACTACCTGAAGAGGTGCTCCTCGCCATCCAAACTCGGCGCCAACTCCGCCGGAGATGGCAACAAACCCGGGATCCTCCTATCAAACGCAGGCTAAACGCCCAATCTGACATTGTCAAGCAGCTTCTGCTTGATGCCACTGCACATCGTTGGGACTCGTACCTCGAGTCTCTTGAAGTCCGGCCCGAGTATGTCTGGCAGGCTGCGAGTCGACTTAATGGCGACAAAAGGACCCGCCATCCCCTCAGATCACCGGACGGCATTGTGTACTCCGCGGCCGGCAAAGCTGAAGTCTTTGCCGCAACCATGGAGGAGCAATTCACCGTCCACGGAGGCGTCTGCGACCCCGTCCACTCGGCCGAGGTCGCAGACTTCCTATCTGGATATTTTTCCCGCCCTCCAGCTGACATCCCTGACCCGTTCGACCGGGCCGATATTGTCTCGGCTATTGGTCGACTTCGCCCTAAGAGGGCGCCCGGCGATGATCGTATCGGAGCGGCGGCGCTACAACACGCTCCCCCTATCCTCATCAACTTGGTCCACGAGCTATTCAATGGATGTCTCCGGCTTCATTACTTCCCCAGCCTGTGGAAGCGTGCGAAAATCATCATGATCCCCAAGCCTCGCAAGCTGCGTATTGACCCCTCAAACCATCGACCCATCTCACTGTTGCCAGTCATATCGAAGGTACTCGAGCGCCTCCTGCACGGTCGGTACGCGCCTCTGCTGGATGGTTTCATTCGGCGGGAGCAGTTCGGCTTTCGCAGGGAGCACTCGACGACCCTTCAACTCGTCCGGGTTGTTACCCATTTGACGGACGCCTACAACAAGCATCTGTCCTCCGTCGCTGTATTGCTCGACGTGAGTAAGGCCTTCGATCGAGTCTGGCACGAAGGCCTTCTCTACAAACTGGCCCACTCCCCCCTCCCTGCCTCATTCGTTCATTTTCTCCGATCGTACTTGTGCGATCGTATCTTTAAGGTATGCGTCGAAGGGTCGTACTCATCCGTCCGACCAGTCGCCGCAGGCGTACCTCAGGGATCTGTCCTTGGCTCCGTTCTGTACCTCGTGTACACGACCGACCTGCCTGTTCAGCCTGGAGTCACTCTCTCGCTCTATGCGGATGACGCTATGTACCACGCCAGCTCAGCGAGTCTTGATTTCGCAGCTGGCCTGGTGCAACGTCAGCTCGACGTACTTCCGGACTGGCTACGGAAGTGGAGGATGGCGGTCAATGCGGAGAAATCCGAGGCGATCTGTTTCACTCGTAAGTCCATCTCCCGATGCCAGCCCCTCTCCCTGGAAGGGAGGCCTATCGCCTAAAAAGAGTCGGTGAAGTATCTAGGCGTTCGGCTAGATCGTCGCCTTTGCTTCAACGCCCACGTGACGGACACCCTTGCCAAGGCTCGCGGCGTCCGAGCCAAACTTTACCCATACCTCGCGTGCCGCAGCCACCTGGCGCTGCGCACGAAAGTTACCCTCTATCTGTTGTTTCTCCGGTCTGTACTGACCTATGCGGCACCTGTTTGGTGGTCACTTGCCTCCGCCACCAACAGGCGTAGGCTGGAAAGTTTCCATTCCAGAACCCTCCGTTCCTTGTCGGGATCTCCTTGGTTTGTTCGAAACAGTGTAATTCGAGGAGGTCTACGCGTTCCTGCTCTCTCAGCCTTTGTCTGGTCATTAGCTGCGACTCTCTTTGCCGCAGCTGAGACCTCTTCCTTCCCTTACCTCAGGACCATCAGCACCACGCAACCACCTTCCCCTGTCCGGGTCAAACGCCCTCGGGCGATTCTCGATGACCCGCCATAAGTTTAAGTAAACTGATTAAACCTCACTTTGCATACTCACTATCTGCCCCTGCCCCAGAATATACCTGCAAAGCTGTTTCCTTCCTCCCTTCCTAGTATGGCGACCGCGCTGAATGCCGCTGCTACGCGCTATCACTGGCACGGAGGCTCTCTGCCTCGCGGGGAGCGACCGACGCCTCACGGCGTCTGCATGCGGGACTGGGAACGGGCGACATCTGTCACCTGAACCCATCCTTGCGGCAGTGCCCACTGATTGCAAAAATTTTAAAATAAATAAAAATTGAAAACCTTTCTCCCCCGCCTTCTCAGTTAACTGGTTGGCGGTTGTCCATTGCTGTTTTTAGGCACCAGTCGAATGAACCAGGACTAAGTGTATCCACAGGCAGCCATTGGGCTCGACCCAGATGCTGCAGTCATGCACCGGGTGCAAAGACGCCCCGCTACCACAGAGCTACAAGCTACAAGCTCGGCGGTTCAACAACTGCCAGCGGTACGGGCACAGCAGTATCTATTGTCACTATCCGACACGCTGCATTCGTTGTGGTGAAGGTCATCACAAGGGCGATTGTTCCCGTGAACGTACCGCCACTGCCACGTGTGGAAACTGTCGTGAACCTCACCCGGCAAGCTCTCGCCAGTGCAAACACTATCATGACGCCCTAAAGCGTATCACCAAGGCCCAAAAGCCTATCCCACCTGCCCCCAAGAAACCCTCAGCCCCTGCATCTGCCGCCCCGGCGGCCCCAGTTCCGGCTACCTCGTCTGCGCCTGCAGCCGCCGTAGTCCTCCCGACCTGTCCAGCGCCTGCCGGAGCGCTCAGTTACGCGGCAGCCGCCGCCTCCGATGCATCTTTCCCTCCTTTGGCCTCGTCGCGAAAGCAACCCGCGCCAAAGAAGAAAAAGTCATCGACCACCATCCTCACGCAGCACAAGCCCGCTGCAACTAGGTCAGCATCTGCCCCAACTCCCAAAGGGCCTCGGCAGCCTACAACTACACCTCGGCCCGATAATGGTATCATATATCGAGTGCCCCCGCCCACGCCGCGGGCGCCATCGACGGAGGAAGGGTCCTCGGACCCGACCTTTGCCGATCGTTTGCGTGGCTGGGTTGAGACCCTCATCCCTCAAATCTTGGCTGCCAAGGACGTCCAGTCTCTGCTAGTCACCATTCTTACCTCTCTCATGACTCTCCTGCCCCTCAATGTCTAGGCCTCTTCGGCTGGTAGCATGGAACGCGTGTGGTGTTCCGTCTCGCCAAGCCGAATTGGCTAACTTTGCCACTGAATATGACCTCGATGTCATCCTACTCTCCGAAACTTTCCTTACCCCTGCTGCTTCCTTTCAGCTTCCGGCGTACACTACATATAGCACGGATAGGCCCCGGCTACAACCCCCCGCTCGTCCCAGCGGGGGTACTGCTATTCTCGTCCACAGGCGCATTGCCGATCGTCTCTTACCCCCTCCAGATACTAGGTATTTGGAGACGACGACGGTGGCCCTCTGGATCGGGGATCGGGAGGTTCGCCTAATTTCGGCGTACCTTCCTCCCGGGCCCGGAGGGCCACCGCCGCCTGAGGAGTGGGACGCCCTCCTCGACCACGAACTACCTACTATAGCTGCCGGAGACTTCAACTCCAAGCATCCCTCTTGGAACAGCCGTGTCACGAACCCGCGTGGCCGCTCGCTCTACAGCTACGTTCAGCGTCATCTGCAGGTCTCAGTTATTGGTCCTGACTCACCGACCCACGTGCCCATTAGGGGCCTTCCGGATGTCTTGACATTGTCATTGTCAAGGACCTGGCCATTCCTATCACTGTCAGTGCTGTATCCGACCTCTCGTCCGACCACGACCCGGTACTTATCACTGTTCGCCCCTGTTGGACACACCTCTCCACCCCCCCTCTCGACCACGGAGAGTCAACTGGCGCTCCTATCATGACGAACTCCAACGAACAGTGCCATCTGACCCCCGGCCCCCATCGCCTCTACGGCTGATGCGGACCGTATGGCCGACTATCTTCAAGAAGTCGTTACGTCCGCTATGGACACACACACCTATCTTGTCCCAGAGACAAATCACCGGTCTCAACTACCTGAAGAGGTGCTCCTCGCCATCCAAACTCGGCGCCAACTCCGCCGGAGATGGCAACAAACCCGGGATCCTGCTATCAAACGCAGGCTAAACGCCCAATCTGACATTGTCAAGCAGCTTCTGCTTGATGCCACTGCACATCGTTGGGACTCGTACCTCGAGTCTCTTGAAGTCCGGCCCGAGTATGTCTGGCAGGCTGCGAGTCGACTTAATGGCGACAAAAGGACCCGCCATCCCCTCAGATCACCGGACGGCATTGTGTACTCCGCGGCCGGCAAAGCTGAAGTCTTTGCCGCAACCATGGAGGAGCAATTCACCGTCCACGGAGGCGTCTGCGACCCCGTCCACTCGGCCGAGGTCGCAGACTTCCTATCTGGATATTTTTCCCGCCCTCCAACTGACATCCCTGACCCGTTCGACCGGGCCGATATTGTCTCGGCTATTGGTCGACTTCGCCCTAAGAGGGCGCCCGGCGATGATCGTATCGGAGCGGCGGCGCTACAACACGCTCCCCCTATCCTCATCAACTTGGTCCACGAGCTATTCAATGGATGTCTCCGGCTTCATTACTTCCCCAGCCTGTGGAAGCGTGCGAAAATCATCATGATCCCCAAGCCTCGCAAGCTGCGTATTGACCCCTCAAACCATCGACCCATCTCACTGTTGCCAGTCATATCGAAGGTACTCGAGCGCCTCCTGCACGGTCGGTACGCGCCTCTGCTGGATGGTTTCATTCGGCGGGAGCAGTTCGGCTTTCGCAGGGAGCACTCGACGACCCTTCAACTCGTCCGGGTTGTTACCCATTTGACGGACGCCTACAACAAGCATCTGTCCTCCGTCGCTGTATTGCTCGACGTGAGTAAGGCCTTCGATCGAGTCTGGCACGAAGGCCTTCTCTACAAACTGGCCCACTCCCCCCTCCCTGCCTCATTCGTTCATTTTCTCCGATCGTACTTGTGCGATCGTATCTTTAAGGTATGCGTCGAAGGGTCGTACTCATCCGTCCGACTAGTCGCCGCAGGCGTACCTCAGGGATCTGTCCTTGGCTCCGTTCTGTACCTCGTGTACACGACCGACCTGCCTGTTCAGCCTGGAGTCACTCTCTCGCTCTATGCGGATGACGCTATGTACCACGCCAGCTCAGCGAGTCTTGATTTCGCAGCTGGCCTGGTGCAACGTCAGCTCGACGTACTTCCGGACTGGCTACGGAAGTGGAGGATGGCGGTCAATGCGGAGAAATCCGAGGCGATCTGTTTCACTCGTAAGTCCATCTCCCGATGCCAGCCCCTCTCCCTGGAAGGGAGGCCTATCGCCTAAAAAGAGTCGGTGAAGTATCTAGGCGTTCGGCTAGATCGTCGCCTTTGCTTCAACGCCCACGTGACGGACACCCTTGCCAAGGCTCGCGGCGTCCGAGCCAAACTTTACCCATACCTCGCGTGCCGCAGCCACCTGGCGCTGCGCACGAAAGTTACCCTCTATCTGTTGTTTCTCCGGTCTGTACTGACCTATGCGGCACCTGTTTGGTGGTCACTTGCCTCCGCCACCAACAGGCGTAGGCTGGAATGTTTCCAATCCAGAACCCTCCGTTCCTTGTCGGGATCTCCTTGGTTTGTTCGAAACAGTGTAATTCGAGGAGGTCTACGCGTTCCTGCTCTCTCAGCCTTTGTCTGGTCATTAGCTGCGACTCTCTTTGCCGCAGCTGAGACCTCTTCCTTCCCTTACCTCAGGACCATCAGCACCACGCAACCACCTTCCCCTGTCCGGGTCAAACGCCCTCGGGCGATTCTCGATGACCCGCCATAAGTGTAAGAAAACTGATTAAACCTCACTTTGCATACTCACTATCTGCCCCTGCCCCAGAATATACCTGCAAAGCTGTTTCCTTCCTCCCTTCCTAGTATGCCGACCGCGCTGAATGCCGCTGCTACGCGCTATCACTGGCACGGAGGCTCTCTGCCTCGCGGGGGCGACCGACGCCTCACGGCGTCTGCATGCGGGACTGGGAACGGGCGACATCTGTCACCTGAACCCATCCTTGCGGCAGTGCCCACTGATTGCAAAAATTTTAAAATAAATAAAAATTGAAAACCTTTCTCCCCCGCCTTCTCAGTTAACTGGTTGGCGGTTGTCCATTGCTGTTTTTAGGCACCAGTCGAATGAACCAGGACTAAGTGTATCCACAGGCAGCCATTGGGCTCGACCCAGATGTTGCAGTCATGCACCGGGTGCAAAGACGCCCCGCTACCACAGAGCTACAAGCTACAAGTTCGGCGGTTCAACAACTGCCAGCGGTACGGGCACAGCAGTATCTATTGTCACTACCCGACACGCTGCATTCGTTGTGGTGAAGGTCATCACAAGGGCGATTGTTCCCGTGAACGTACCGCCACTGCCACGTGTGGAAACTGTCGTGAACCTCACCCGGCAAGCTCTCGCCAGTGCAAACACTATCATGACGCCCTAAAGCGTATCACCAAGGCCCAAAAGCCTATCCCACCTGCCCCCAAGAAACCCTCAGCCCCTGCATCTGCCGCCCCGGCGGCCCCAGTTCCGGCTACCTCGTCTGCGCCTGCAGCCGCCGTAGTCCTCCCGACCTGTCCAGCGCCTGCCGGAGCGCTCAGTTACGCGGCAGCCGCCGCCTCCGATGCATCTTTTCCTCCTTTGGCCTCGTCGCGAAAGCAACCCGCGCCAAAGAAGAAAAAGTCATCGACCACCATCCTCACGCAGCACAAGCCCGCTGCAACTAGGTCAGCATCTGCCCCAACTCCCAAAGGGCCTCGGCAGCCTACAACTACACCTCGGCCCGATAATGGTATCATATATCGAGTGCCCCCGCCCACGCCGCGGGCGCCATCGACGGAGGAAGGGTCCTCGGACCCGACCTTTGCCGATCGTTTGCGTGGCTGGGTTGAGACCCTCATCCCTCAAATCTTGGCTGCCAAGGACGTCCAGTCTCTGCTAGTCACCATTCTTACCTCTCTCATGACTCTCCTGCCCCTCAATGTCTAGGCCTCTTCGGCTGGTAGCATGGAACGCGTGTGGTGTTCCGTCTCGCCAAGCCGAATTGGCTAACTTTGCCACTGAATATGACCTCGATGTCATCCTACTCTCCGAAACTTTCCTTACCCCTGCTGCTTCCTTTCAGCTTCCGGCGTACACTACATATCGCACGGATAGGCCCCGGCTACAACCCCCCGCTCGTCCCAGCGGGGGTACTGCTATTCTCGTCCACAGGCGCATTGCCGATCGTCTCTTACCCCCTCCAGATACTAGGTATTTGGAGACGACGACGGTGGCCCTCTGGATCGGGGATCGGGAGGTTCGCCTAATTTCGGCGTACCTTCCTCCCGGGCCCGGAGGGCCACCGCCGCCTGAGGAGTGGGACGCCCTCCTCGACCACGAACTACCTACTATAGCTGCCGGAGACTTCAACTCCAAGCATCCCTCTTGGAACAGCCGTGTCACGAACCCGCGTGGCCGCTCGCTCTACAGCTACGTTCAGCGTCATCTGCAGGTCTCAGTTATTGGTCCTGACTCACCGACCCACGTGCCCACTAGGGGCCTTCCGGATGTCTTGACATTGTCATTGTCAAGGACCTGGCCATTCCTATCACTGTCAGTGCTGTATCGGACCTCTCGTCCGACCACGACCCGGTACTTATCACTGTTCGTCCCCTGTTGGACACACCTCTCCACCCCCCCTCTCGTCCACGGAGAGTCAACTGGCGCTCCTATCATGACGAACTCCAACGAACAGTGCCATCTGACCCCCGGCCCCCATCGCCTCTACGGCTGATGCGGACCGTATGGCCGACTATCTTCAAGAAGTCGTTACGTCCGCTATGGACACACACACCTATCTTGTCCCAGAGACAAATCGCCGGTCTCAACTACCTGAAGAGGTGCTCCTCGCCATCCAAACTCGGCGCCAACTCCGCCGGAGATGGCAACAAACCCGGGATCCTCCTATCAAACGCAGGCTAAACGCCCAATCTGACATTGTCAAGCAGCTTCTGCTTGATGCCACTGCACATCGTTGGGACTCGTACCTCGAGTCTCTTGAAGTCCGGCCCGAGTATGTCTGGCAGGCTGCGAGTCGACTTAATGGCGACAAAAGGACCCGCCATCCCCTCAGATCACCGGACGGCATTGTGTACTCCGCGGCCGGCAAAGCTGAAGTCTTTGCCGCAACCATGGAGGAGCAATTCACCGTCCACGGAGGCGTCTGCGACCCCGTCCACTCGGCCGAGGTCGCAGACTTCCTATCTGGATATTTTTCCCGCCCTCCAGCTGACATCCCTGACCCGTTCGACCGGGCCGATATTGTCTCGGCTATTGGTCGACTTCGCCCTAAGAGGGCGCCCGGCGATGATCGTATCGGAGCGGCGGCGCTACAACACGCTCCCCCTATCCTCATCAACTTGGTCCACGAGCTATTCAATGGATGTCTCCGGCTTCATTACTTCCCCAGCCTGTGGAAGCGTGCGAAAATCATCATGATCCCCAAGCCTCGCAAGCTGCGTATTGACCCCTCAAACCATCGACCCATCTCACTGTTGCCAGTCATATCGAAGGTACTCGAGCGCCTCCTGCACGGTCGGTACGCGCCTCTGCTGGATGGTTTCATTCGGCGGGAGCAGTTCGGCTTTCGCAGGGAGCACTCGACGACCCTTCAACTCGTCCGGGTTGTTACCCATTTGACGGACGCCTACAACAAGCATCTGTCCTCCGTCGCTGTATTGCTCGACGTGAGTAAGGCCTTCGATCGAGTCTGGCACGAAGGCCTTCTCTACAAACTGGCCCACTCCCCCCTCCCTGCCTCATTCGTTCATTTTCTCCGATCGTACTTGTGCGATCGTATCTTTAAGGTATGCGTCGAAGGGTCGTACTCATCCGTCCGACCAGTCGCCGCAGGCGTACCTCAGGGATCTGTCCTTGGCTCCGTTCTGTACCTCGTGTACACGACCGACCTGCCTGTTCAGCCTGGAGTCACTCTCTCGCTCTATGCGGATGACGCTATGTACCACGCCAGCTCAGCGAGTCTTGATTTCGCAGCTGGCCTGGTGCAACGTCAGCTCGACGTACTTCCGGACTGGCTACGGAAGTGGAGGATGGCGGTCAATGCGGAGAAATCAAAGGCGATCGCCTTTTCTCATAAATTAACTTCCCGCTGCCAGTCCCTCTCCCTGGAAGGGAGCCCAATCGAGTGGAAACGGACTGTAAAGTACTTGGGCGTCACTCTTGACCGACGCCTAAGCTTTGCACCTCATGTCTCTCTGAGTCTCCAGCGCGCCAGAGGCGTCAGAGCCAAACTATTTCCCTTTCTCTCTCATCGGGGTTCAGTGCCTGTGCGCACTAAACTCACCATCAACTTGCTCTTTCTTAGGGCAATCCTGACTTACGCAGCCCCCGCCTTTTGGGTACTACTCAGCCCATCCGTTGTCGCCCGTTTGGAAGCTTTCCAATCCCGAACCCTCCGCTCCATCTCCAACTCTCCCTGGTTTGTCAGAAATGATGCCATCAGGCGAGGGTTGAAGGTTCCTTCACTTACCGAATTCGTTCGGTCCCTAGCCCTCAACCTATTCTCCCGAGCCTATGTCTCGACCCATCCCCACATGCGTCGACTAAGCACAGACGACGTCCCCACCACCTAGACGACACAAACGCCCCCGAGCTTTGCTCGACGACCCCACATAAGCAGTTACAGAACATCTGCCCAATCCCCCCGACCTTGAGTATTTTCACGCTCCTCCTCCTTCCTTCTTTCTCTTGTCGGTGCTGGCGCTCGGCGACAGACAAGAGGGGGGTCTGCGCTCGCCCTAGGTGTGCTTAGTGCCGCCTCTGGTGGACGCTGCCTCCTCCTACGCTCTCTCCCGTGCGCCGACATTGCCGCTTGGCAGCCCTCGGAGACTTTTCCTGAGCGGTTAGGGGCGCCCTACCCGTTGTGGGAGGGTAATTCCTGCTTCTCAAGCGATAGGTCTTCGAGGTCTCCCCCATTCAGCCGTCACGGGTCTCTTCGAGGTCCCAGGGTCCATGAAAAATCGAACATCCTGTCCCTCCAAAATAAAATTGCTGGATGTTCCATTCCTTTGAAAGCGCGAGATCGCTAGCCAAGGTAACAGCAAGGCAACATGCAGTCATCGGGTATCACACGGACACTGCGACCACCGGAGCACGACTAGCTGCTGCTCCGTACAAAACTGGACCACTGGACCACTGGATCGGCGGTTCATAGCGACGGACGCATTCTTATGAATATGGATGGGCTCCAGATGCAGGCGAGTGAAGTAACCCCGGACAGAAGACAACACGCGGGCTTCATCAAACATCACCCGGTGATCGTCGTGGGACCAAGCGTGTTCAGCAACTGCGGACTTTTCCGGCTGGCCCAGGCGGCAGTATCTCCGATGTTCAGAGAGGCGCGTCCGGACACTACGCTTCGTGGTGCCTATGCAGACCTGGCCACACGTACAAGGAATACTGTACACCCCGCACGACGAGAGTGGATCCCTGGCGTCTTTCACCGGTCGCAGGAACTGTTGGATCTTTTTGGTTGGCTTAAAGATCGTCCTGACGCCCCGCTTACTCAGCAACCTGCCGATGCGGTCAGTCACGCCACGGATGTAGGGCAAGACAGCAGACCCAACAACCTCAGGCAACTCCGACTCGTCCGGCCTACCAGATCTTCTCGGCCGGGCAGATCTCCTAACCTCCGCAGCAGAGTAGCCGTTGGACTGCAGTGCTCTCTCGAGATGCCGAAACTCATCTTCGAGATACTGGGGCTCACAGATTCTTTTTGCCAGGTCTACCAGAGTCTTCAGCACCGCCCTCTTCTGCCTAGGATGATGATTGGAGGTCTTGTGCAGATATCTGTCGGTGTGCGTTGGCTTCCTATAAACTTTATGTCCCAAGCTGCCATCGGTCCTTTTCAGGACCAACACATCCAGAAAAGCCAATTAATCACCACTCTCGCGCTCCATCGTAAACTGTATGCGCGGTTGTAAAGCGTTCAGATGTCCAAGGAAGCGTTCCAACTCTTCATCCCCATGGCTCCAGACCACGAAAGTGTCGTCCACATACCGCAACCAACACTTCGGCTTCAGAGGCGCAGATGAAATTGCCAACTCTTCAAATTTCTCCATATAGAAGTTTGCAACCACAGGGCTGAGAGGACTTCCCATGGCGACGCCATCCAACTGTTCATAGAAGCCGCCATTCCACTGGAAGTAGGTCGTTGTTACGACCTGCCGGAACAAAGCAGTGATGTCCGCCGAGAACAGGTCACCAATTTGGTCACCCCAAGACCTCCTGAAAAGAGAGACCACATCAAAACTCAAGAGAACATCGCCAGGCTCCAGCACCAACTCCCGGATCCTCCGAAGGAAATCAGAAGAGTCCCGGACGAAAGAATCCGTCTGCCCGATGTGCGGCTTGAGCAATCCAGTGAGGTGCTTTGCCAAGGTGTAAGTAGGCGAGCCAATAGCACTAATTCTATCACAGTGATTTCTTCACCATATCTTCTTCTGTGTTCATCAACTACATTGTGCATCATTTTATCAGTGTATTGTGTCGTGCGCGTGTGTTTTTGTGATTCGTGTGCAGTGCGCGTCTGGTGTTCGTGTTCTTTGTCTGTCAGTGTAGTGATTCAGTGCTGGTGAAAGTTACTCTATCCTAGCCCTTTTTGCGTCTTCGACGTTCATTTCGGTTAATCCCGAGATGGCGTCGAACGCAACGCCCGTTCCTTTGCCGGCACCGCTGGTAACCTTAATGGAAACCTGCGGTACTGGTCCTCGTTCTACCCCGTTACCTTGTGAAAGTGAAAGTGATGATTGTGCGTCGATGTGTAGTGTGGGGACGGGGGAAGGTGAATTTTCGCTTGTGGAGGGCAAGTCTGCCAAACGCAAGCGAAAATTGGTCGCCAGCCCGCCACCGGCCGCTGCTACGCATCGGGTATCTAGTCCCGGTAACAGCGCCAGCCATCCGACTCAGTCTTCCTCTCACTCTGTCCCCAAACCTAAAATTCCGCCGATTGTTATTCCCGACAATCGTAACTACAGGGAAATTATCCGTTCCCTGCAGAATCTGCTTCCTTCGGCCAAACTCGAGGCCAGGTGCCAAGGCTCCTCGCTTCGAATTGCGGCTACAACAGTCCCGGACTTCCGATCGGTCCAACAGTTTCTTACCGATCGGAAGATCTCCTTCCATACTTTCGCGCTTCCTTCAGAGCGCGAAATTAAAGTTGTTATCTCCGGACTTCCTTCCTGGACCGCCCCCGATACCATCAGGCAGGAGCTTGTCGCTTTAGGCTATTCGCCGACGGCGGTAAGTGTACTGCATGCTGGCAAGGGGGAAGATCGCCGTCCTGTGAATAGTTTCCTCGTGAAACTACTCAAAGTAGGCCAGTTCGAGGAGGTCTATGGCCTCCAAAACTTCCTGCACCTTCGGGTGCAAGTCCGTACTTTTGACCCGCGGCCAGGCCCCTCGCAGTGTTTTAACTGTCAGAGGTTTGGCCACTCCAGCTTGTTCTGTAATCACCCTCCGCGTTGCGTGCGGTGTACTGAGCCTCATCGTGGGTGTGATAAGCCCAAGACGGGGTTCACGGCCATTTGCTGCAACTGCGGCGGGGACCATCCGGCTAGCTATAGAGGATGTCGAGACTTTATATCTGCCATGACGCTGCAGCGGACTCCTGCTCGCCCTGGCGCGCAGGCAGGCCGTGTTGCAGGTCCCCTCCCTAACCGCCGAGAGGCCTTCCCACCTCTCTCCGGAGCATCATCTCAGGCCCCGGCAGCAGTTCCGGCTGCTCCCAGGGCCCCAGTTCCGCCTGCAGTCGACGTTTCGGCGCCGCCTGCAGTCCCCTCTCTCCCGGCGCCTGCCGGAGCGCCCGGCCCTTCATACGCGGCTGTCGCCGCTACATCAGTCCCGCCTTCCGCTCCTCGGAGCTCCAAACCGAAGCGCACTCGTCGCCGTCAGCGACAAGTTCCACAGGCCTTGCCTGTAAAACCTCAGCGGGCCCCGCCCGCCCCCAGCCATCAACCTAAGCTCCCAACTGAGCAGACCTCACGTGCGTCCCCGAGCCCTGCGCCATCTGCAAAACCGGCCGAGGCCAGCCGGGTCCGTCTTCCGGAATCTCGGGAATCTTCCCGGGCCCCGGTGGACCCCCTGACTGCCTGGGCTGAAACTTTGGTAAACAACATCAGATCTGCTCCAGATACAACCACGGTTCTCGCCCTGGTGTTTCAATCACTGTCTACCCTCTTTCCTCTTCTTCCTTTGAATGGCTAGGAGTCTTAGGATCGTTGCGTGGAATGCCCATGGGGTAGTCCCTCGACGATCTGAACTGATGACTTTCGTAACGGAGTACGACGCTGATGTCGTCCTCCTTTGCGAGACTCATCTGGCTCGCTACCATATCTTCAACCTGCCATCTTACATCTGTTTTCGTCAGGATCGTCCCCAACGGCCTGGCTGTCGCCCCTCGGTAGGGACAGCCGTCTTAGGCCACAGGCGGATCTCCCACAGGCCACTACCCCCTTTAGATACATCTCTTGTTGAAGGTTGTGCGGTGGCGATAGACGCTGGCGGATCGGAGTTGCGCGTTGTTGCGGCGTATCTCCGGCCCGGCCTGCGGCTACCTCCTCCGCCCGAGGAGTGGGACGCTCTCCTCGATCATCCCCTACCAACCATCGTAGCCGGCGACTTAAATGCCAAGCATCCCTCCTGGAACAGCAGAGTAGCCAACGCCTACGGAAAATCTCTGTATCGGTTCGTCTCCGACGACCCGGTACTTCAAGTCATCGGCCCTGAAGACCCTACTCACTTCCCCTTTTCCGGTCATCGACCGGATGTCCTTGACATTGTCATAGCCAAGGACGTGACCCATCACATCCAGGTCTCGTCAGTGTCGGATCTCTCATCCGATCACAATCCCCTTTTTATAACTGCCCGTGAGCTGTCGGCCTCACCCCGACCTCCCGCTCAGACTGTTAGGAGAGTCAACTGGCGCTCCTACCACGATGAGCTCTCACGGCGGTTACCATCACTCCCCGCGGACCCGATCGTCACTTGTGACGATTTGGATCTCCGAGCCAATCATCTTCAGGAGTTGGTCCAAGGTGTCATGCATCGACACACATATACTCTCGAGGTGAATCATCGTAAATCGGCCTTACCTGCGGAAGTACTCCACGCCATCTGGCTCCGGCGCAATCTCCGCCGCAGATGGCAAAGAACCCGTGATCCCGGCGTCAAAAGGCGCTTTCAGGCCCAGTCTCTTTACGTCCAGCAGCTACTGCGGGACGTAAACTCTGATCGATGGGACTCATACCTTGAGTCTCTTGAAGTCGACCACGCCTCCGTCTGGAGAGCGGCGAGTAGACTGACCCGCGAGAAGAGAACTCGCAACCCACTTGAAACTCCGAACGGGGTTGGATCTTCATCAGAAGGCAAGGCCGAGGTCTTCGCCGACTGCATGGAGGTGCAATTTACTGTTCACCAAGGCGTCTCGGACCCTTCCCACTCGGCAGAAGTCCGTGACTTCCTATCTGGACATTTTTCACGCCCTCCCGAAATCCCAGCCGTCCCGTTCGACAGGGATGAACTAGTTTCATCTATCTGCCGACTAAATCGCCGTCGCGCCCCCGGTCCTGACCGGATCGGGGCCGCTGCTCTACAAAATCTCCCGGCCTCAGGCGTTGCCCTCGTTCTTGAGCTGTTTAACTCCTGTCTCCGGCTACAGTACTTTCCCCGCCTGTAGAAATCAGACAACATCGTAATGATTCCGAAGCCTCGCAAGCCGCGCATGATTCCTGAAAGCTATCGTCCAATCTCTCTCTTGCCAGTCATCTCGAAGGTGTTCGAGCGTCTCCTGCTGGCTCGCATCTCGCCGCTGCTAGATGGTTTCATCCGCAGCGAACAGTTCGGGTTTCGCAGAGAGCACTCGACCACGCTTCAATTGGTCCGCGTTGTTACGCACTTGTCAGACGCCACCAACAGGCGAGCGGCTACGCCGCCGTACTGTTGGACGTGAGCAAGGCCTTCGATAAAGTCTGGCACGAAGGTCTTCTCTTCAAACTTGCCAATTCCCCTCTACCATCGACCATAGTGTTTTTCCTCCGGTCGTATCTCAGCAACCGAACCTTCAGGGTGAGCGTCGACGGGTCCTGTTCTACAGTTCGACCCGTCGCCGCCGGCGTACCTCAGGGATCTGTCCTGGCCCCGTTCTGTATCTTGTGTACACGAACGACCTGCCTGTCTTGCCCGGAGTCACGTTGTCTTTGTTCGCTGACGATGCTATGTATCACTCGAAGGCACCGCTGTGGAGTTGTTAAACACTCTAGGCGGCGTACAGATGGTCGCGGCGTATAAACCGCCGCAAAAAGAGCTCCTTCACCCCGATCTAGCTGTCGCGTTCGATGCACACAGGAGGGTCATCATGGCCGGCGACCTGAACTGTAAACATCGCGATTGGGACAGTCGCTTGACTGCCCCAAACGGGAAACGTTTACGCAGGTTTGCCGATTCTCGCAGGATACAAGTGATTGGGCCTACCCAACCTACGTTCTACCCCTCACAACGCAACGCGGCTCCCGATGTCTTGGACATAGCGGTGTTCAAGGAATTGACTGTCCGGTCCATGTGTCCGCGCTAACGGAACTATCGTCCGATCATCTCCCCATCCTGATACACGTCGCTACCCAGCACGTCGTACGCAGAGATGTCAGGAAGGTGGTAGAATGGGACCGCTATGGCCCGGCGTTAAGTCGCCGATTGCCAGACGCGGGACCACTCGAAACCGTCCCCCAAGTCGACGAGGCAGTTGCCGCGTTTGACGAGGCTGTCGTATCTGCGATCGACGCGTCTTCCAGGATGAAGCCTGGTGTCACGCCCCACTGGCAGCGGATCCCAGAGGAGACGAGTGCTCTCGCTTGCGAGAGAAATCGCCTCCGGAGACGCTGGCAGCGGACCCGTGATCCGGCCGACAAGGCAGCGTACAACCGGGCGACCGGCATTTTACGTCGTGAAATGCAGGCCTACCGGAGACGCTGTTGGGAACTCGCCGTGGCCCAGGCAGGGGACGGATCGGACGACAGTAGCCCTTACCGGATACCTTCGGCGTTGGTAGGGAAGAGGCGCCGGCCTCGCATCCCGGCCATTGCTGGACCTTTCGGTCAAATCCTGGCTCGCCCGGAGGCGAAGGCCGAGTACTTGGGCGCGTGTTTTGAGCGACAGTTCGCACCTAACCCGCCCATGGACTGGGACTTCGACGAAGAAGTCGAGAACGAAGCGGAAGAATTTCTGTCTCTTCCGATCACTACGGAGCCCGAACCCATTACTAGGGAGGAGGTCACAGATCGGCTCGTTGAACTCGTGCCGAGAAAAGCTCCTGGCCCGGACGGCGTCTCGAACGCCGCTCTTACTCGACTCCCGGAGCGAGGAGTACTTTTCTTGGTCGCGCTGTTCAACGCGTGTCTCAGACTGGCCTATTTTCCCCAGCAATGGCGTAAGGCGACGGTTATAGTGATCCCGACGTAGGGAAAGGACGCTTCCCGTCCCGGCAACCTCCGGCCCATTAGTCTACTGTCAGCCACGTCAAAGGTCCTCGAACGTCTCGTACAACGGAGAGTACTAGATCATCTAAGAAATTTCGATGTATTGGTCCCCGAACAGTTCGGCTTCCGTGTGGGGCATTCCACCACTCATCAACTGATGAGACTGGTGGAATACATCACGGCCGCCGGGTGTCGGAAAGAGCAGACTGTCGCCTGTTTCCTAGATGTGGAAAAGGCCTTTGATAGTGTCTGGCATGACGGGCTCTTGTTCAAGCTCCGGGAAATCCAGCTCCCAGATTGCTACCTTCGCTTGATTGCTAGCTTTCTGACGGAGAGGACTTTCTGTGTGCGAATAGACGACCACGTCTCTTCCGAGAGACGTATTACAGCCGGGGTACCTCAAGGTAGCGTGCTAGGGCCTCTCCTGTTCTCCGTGTATGTCAACGACGCACCCAGAGAGCCTGGAGTCCAGATGGCTTTGTTTGCCGACGACACGGCGGTCTATACCGCCGATCGGAACGCAGACTTTGCTATCCCACGACTTCAGCGCGCACTCGATGTGTATTCGACGTGGACGGAAAGCTGGAAAAGTTGCCGTCAACGAAACCAAGAGCTCCGCGGTGCTATTCACCAAGCGCCGGAAAGAACCACGAGGCCGAGTGAGACTCGGTAGAACGTACTTGCCCTGGTCGAGAGAAGTAAAGTACCTCGGTGTCCACCTTGATCGTCGGCTCACCTGGCGTGCCCACGCTGAGACGATGCGAAAGAAAGCGTCCGCTCGTCTCGCGCAACTGTTTCCGATACTTGCCAACAAGGCTATGACCCGCAAGCTGGGTAAGTTGATTGTCAACGCGTACCTATTGCCGATCATTACCTACGCTCTTCCCGTCTGGGGTTACCTCGCAACCGTTCATAAAAGAAGGTTGCAAAGCGTTCTCGATAGAGGGCTTCGGCTAGCGGCCAAAGTCCCCTATCGGTTTTCTTCTCGTCTCCTGAGAAGAGGACTCGGTGTCCGCTCCTTGGATGACACTGCAAGGCGACTTGCACGTAAATTTTACGTCCGAGCTGCGAGGACCCAGACAAACTTACTCATAGCTGGCCTTGGCAAGTACCGAACACGTCCAGGTGATTCTTGGAAACGGCCTCGACAAATACTGTACTAGTCGACCTAGTACGAGCATGTCGTTGTAGCGACCACTGAAAATTAATTAAAAATATTCCGTCTGGACAGGACCACTAGGCAGGAGCCCTACCGGAGGCTCGGTACTAGGATACCATTGGGTCGTCTCACGACGCACAACCCAACAGCTCTGAACACTCGGCGGTTCAGGTGTCATGGATCGACACACATACTCTCGAGGTGAACCATCGTAAATCGGCCTTACCTGCGGAAGTACTCCACTCCATCTGGCTCCGGCGCAATCTCCGCCGCAGATGGCAAAGAACCCGTGATCCCGGCGTCAAAAGGCGCTTTCAGGCCCAGTATCTTTACGTCCAGCAGCTACTGCGGGACGTAAACTCTGATCGATGGGACTCATACCTTGACTCTCTTGAAGTCGACCACGCCTCCGTCTGGAGGGCGGCGAGTAGACTGACCCGCGAGAAGAGAACTCGCAACCCACTTGAAACTCCGAACGGGGTTGTATCTTCATCAGCAGGCAAGGCCGAGGTTTTCGCCGACTGCATGGAGGTGCAATTTACTGTTCACCAAGGCGTCTCGGACCCTGCCCACTCGGCAGAAGTCCGTGACTTCTTATCTGGACATTTTTCACGCCCTCCCGAAATCCCAGCCCTCCCGTTCGACAGGGACGATCTAGTTTCATCTATCTGCCGACTAAATCGCCGTCGCACCCCCGGTCTTGACCGGATCGGGGCCGCTGCTCTACAAAATCTCCCGGCCTCAGGCGTTGACCTCGTTCTTGAGCTGTTTAACTCCTGTCTTCGGCTACAGTACTTTCCCCGCCTGTGGAAATCAGCCAACATCGTAATGATTCCGAAGCCTCGCAAGCCGCGCATGCTTCCTGAAAGCTATCGTCCAATCTCTCTCTTGCCAGTCATCTCGAAGGTGTTCGAGCGTCTCCTGCTGGCTCGCATCTCGCCGCTGCTAGATGGTTTCATCCGCAGCGAACAGTTCGGGTTTCGCAGAGAGCACTCGACCACGCTTCAATTGGTCCGCGTTGTTACGCACTTGTCAGACGCCAACAGGCGAGCGGCTACGGCCGCCGTACTGTTGGACGTGAGCAAGGCCTTCGATAAAGTCTGGCACGAAGGTCTTCTCTTCAAACTTGCCAATTCCCCTCTACCATCGACCATAGTGTTTTTCCTCCGGTCGTATCTCAGCGACCGAACCTTCAGGGTGAGCGTCGACGGGTCCTGTTCTACAGTTCGACCCGTCGCCGCCGGCGTACCTCAGGGATCTATCCTCGGCCCCGTTCTGTACCTTGTGTACACGAACGACCTGCCTGTCTTGCCCGGAGTCACGTTGTCTTTGTTCGCTGACAATGCTATGTATCACTGCAGCTCCCTGTCCCCGCGATTTGCGAGTACAAAGCTGCAGCGTCAGTTGAACCAGCTTCCGGACTGGCTACGGAAATGGCGGGTGACGATCAACACGGAGAAATCCGAGGCGATCTGCTTCACCCGTAAGTCCATCTCCCGATGCCAGCCCCTCTCCCTAGCAGGGAGACCCATCGCCTACAAAGAATCGGTGAAGTATTTAGGCGTTCGGCTAGATCGTCGCCTTTGCTTCAACGCCCACGTGACGGAAACCCTTGCCAACGCTCGCGGCGTCCGAGCCAAATTATCTCCTTTACTCTCGTGTCGCAGCCGCCTGGTCATGCGCACGAAACTTACCATCTATCTACTATTTCTCAGGTCTGTATTGACCTATGCGGCACCCGCCTGGTGGTCTCTTTTATCCACCACCAACAGATGTAGGCTGGAAGCTTTCCAGTCCCGAACACTCCGATCCTTGACGGGGTCCCCTTGGTTTGTAAGGAACGACGTGATTCGAAGGGGTCTCCGTGTTCCTACCTTGAATTCCTTTGTCCGGTCGCTGGCTCTAACTCTCTTTGCTAAAGCCTCGACCTCCACCTTCCCGTACCTACGAACCATCAGTGCATCAGAACCACCACCGCCCATTCGGGTCAAGCGCCCTCGGGCGCTTCTTGATGACCCGCCATAACGCCATCCTCTTTAAATTAACCAAAACAAGTAATCATCAGTCCTCGACCAGAGTAGTTCACCAAACTGTCCTTCTATCCTTCCTGTCCACCTCCTAGCACGCTGAGCCGGCTGCTTGTCGCTGTCATCAATCACTGGCACGGAGGCTCTCCGCCTCGCGGGGAGCGACCGACGCCCTCAGGGCGTCTGCTGACTGGACTTGAAACGGGCAGCATCTGTTGCTCGAATCGGTACCAGCGGCAGTGCATTAAACAAATAAAAGTTATACTCCCCCGCCTTCTCAGTTAACTGGTTGGCGGTTTCCTTTTCCAGTTTTAGGTAACCTGTCGACATGTACCAGCACTATGTTTACTTCTGGCAGCCATTGGACACGATCCAGATGCTGCAATCAAGCCACGGGTGCAAAGACACCCCGCATCCATAATGCAATCGGCGGTTCAGGGGTCCGTCCGTGCAGACCAGCGTGCACTTCAGACCCAGCTCTAGAACAGAACGGACCTCTCCTGGACTGCTCTCTCTGGAAGAAGATTTCGCTGCTTTCAGCTGCTGACCTGCTGCCTTCGACTACGAGGACAGACAAACACCAGCTGCCCGCTTATTGGACATCTTGAAGAAGGAAGACTACAACTCAGCTGGCTGGTGAATTGAGTAGCCAGCACACACAGCTGAGTCCGTCGGACCTTCTAAGGGCCACCAGCCGAGCGACCCTTTTCAGGACCACCCTCAAGTTTGAAGAGGAAGCATATTCAGCCTGCCAAAGCTTAAGGTTGCGCAGCGCATCTAGCCCGCTGACGCTCATGCTCTTAGGAAGTGCTGCCTAGGACGATCCTTGCGAGCCCCCACCAGTGGTAAGCGAGCTTGGATATCGCCTAGGTAAAGAGGCCGGTGGACACCTCTCTTGGTAAGGAGAGGTATCTAACAAAGCCGGTCATTTGCCCAGCTCGTAGTAAGCCTGAGCGTTTCAGTCCCGCTTGCGATCCGGCTCGGGCCGGACCCTAGGTCCCTGGTTACCGCCGGAGGCAGCCTGGCTGCCTCTGGTCGGCGAACCTCCCGCTCGTTGGCGGAAATGCCCGCTCCGGGCGCGTCAACGAGCACGCAGTCGCTCGCCACGTCCATACCCCACACGAGCGACTCGCCGTGTTCTCCTGCTATGGATGCGGACCAAGTTGTCGATCCCCGGACGGTTCCGCTGCCCGGCGACGAGACCGACGCTTTCGTGGCGGTTGGGCCACGGGGGCGCCCGGTTAAGAAACCGAGGCGGAACCGGTCCTCCTCAACCTCTTCCTCGGCGTCCGCCATGGAAGTTGTCCCCGCCGATGGCGAATCCCTCGGGGCCGACTGTGCCCGGCGCTGCCCAAGCACCGCCGGTCATTCGTCGCATCCCGCCCGTGTTCGTTCACGGCGTGAACAACGTCACCGGTTTCTACCGGCGACTCATAATGGCTCCCGGACTTTCCCCGGCCAGCGTTGACCTGAAGCTCCTGGGGGGCGACACTGGCAAGATCGCTGTCCGCGGAATGGACGAGTACCGCAGCGTCATGGCGTTCGTCGAATCAGCCAACCTGCAATACCACACCTTTACCCCGAAACACGTGAAGCCTCTGTCCCTCGTGCTCAGAGGCTTAGACGTGGACTCTCCTCTCGAGGAAATCCTCGATGAGCTGCGACAGCTGGGTTATTCGGTTCGCGCGGTACATCGGGTATTTGCTCCCGCCGGACCAAGGCGTCCAATTCCCCTGGTTCGCATCATGGTCGAGAACAGCGAGGCAGGCGCAAGCCTACTCTCTCTTACGCGGCTTTTTGGTTTCCGCGTAAAAGTGGAATGAAGCCGCGCTCCCGGGGCTCTGCCTCAGTGCTACAAGTGCCAACGCTTCGGGCACCATTCAGAGACTTGTTCAAACGCTCCGGCGTGCGTGAGGTGCTCTCTACCTCACGCTAGTAAACACTGCGATGCCCCTGCTTTCAAAAGGTGCATCAACTGCGGCGGAAGTCACCCCGCCAACTACCGGGCATGTCCGGTGTTTCAGCGGGAGCTCGAGCGGCGAAAGCCGAAAGGGCGCCTGCCACCACCGAGGCATCCGGAAGCTGGTTCTAGACCTGCTACCGAGCAGCCAGGCCCTTCGCCTCCTGCTACGGCTGCCGTGTCTTTCGCTGCAGTTGCTAACAGGCAACGGAAACGTAGTAAAGGCCCGAAGCAGACACCTGTAGTTCAGGCATCTCCATCTCAGGCTCCTTCCCAGGCCCCTGTCCCGCCTCAGGCGAAAAAGCGCCGTAACCTCGCGGCTTCTAAACAAAGTGAGACAGACCAGCCACTGCCAAACATCTCGGTTGTGGAGCCTGAGAATTCTCAACCCTCCCCAGCACCGGAGAATCCTGCCCCTGCTTTAGAAGCAGCCTCGCCTGACCTCCCGCCCCCGCGGTTCCCTAATGCAGGCAAAAAGAAGCGGCAACGTAAGCCCCGTGGCGCTAGATCCCGGGCTCCTGCCAACCCAGCCGCACAGTCCAGACAGCCTGCGCAGCGCGTGAAGACCGACGCTATCGCATCTTTCCTCTTCCTAGCTCCTCCGCTAGAGGCGCTACACCTGGCCCCAAGAAACCCCTGGCTTCCACCAACCCCCGATTGACAAGCCTCGGCGCTCTTATGCGCAAACAGTCTCCGGGCACTCTGCCTCAAAAACCGTTCCAGACGACTATCAGGTCGTCAAAGACTTCCTTGCGGAATTCGACCTCCGCAAAGTTGCCCAGACCTTCAGGTCCATCCGCTCCCGCTTGGAGACTGCCGATACAACCGAGAGATTCATGCTCTTGGTGGAAGCCGCCACTTGTGTAGGTTTGTAGGTTTTCTATGAGTCGGGTCCTCAAACGTGATCTCTCAATTCTTTCCTGGAACGCCAACGGGTTGTCCAACAAGATCCAGGAACTCCAAGAATTACTGGCCCGAATCAAACCCGACGTAGTCCTTCTCAATGAGACCCACTTGACTCCTGCGAGTCGGTTACGACTGGCCAACTATGTGTGCTATCGAAACGACAGGCCGGGCACTGCTGGTGGCGGTACTGCCGTCGCGGTGAGGCTCACTCTCGAGCATCACCGAGTCGTCTTGCCTGCAATGACTCACCTCGAAGGCACCGCTGTGGAGTTGTTAAACACTCTAGGCGGCGTACAGATGGTCGCGGCGTATAAACCGCCGCAAAAAGAGCTCCTTCACCCCGATCTAGCTGTCGCGTTCGATGCACACAGGAGGGTCATCATGGCCGGCGACCTGAACTGTAAACATCGCGATTGGGACAGTCGCTTGACTGCCCCAAACGGGAAACGTTTACGCAGGTTTGCCGATTCTCGCAGGATACAAGTGATTGGGCCTACCCAACCTACGTTCTACCCCTCACAACGCAACGCGGCTCCCGATGTCTTGGACATAGCGGTGTTCAAGGAATTGACTGTCCGGTCCATGTGTCCGCGCTAACGGAACTATCGTCCGATCATCTCCCCATCCTGATACACGTCGCTACCCAGCACGTCGTACGCAGAGATGTCAGGCAGGTGGTAGAATGGGACCGCTATGGCCCGGCGTTAAGTCGCCGATTGCCAGACGCGGGACCACTCGAAACCGTCCGCCAAGTCGACGAGGCAGTTGCCGCGTTTGACGAGGCTGTCGTATCTGCGATCGACGCGTCTTCCAGGATGAAGCCTGGTGTCACGCCCCACTGGCAGCGGATCCCAGAGGAGACGAGTGCTCTCGCTTGCGAGAGAAATCGCCTCCGGAGACGCTGGCAGCGGACCCGTGATCCGGCCGACAAGGCAGCGTACAACCGGGCGACCGGCATTTTACGTCGTGAAATGCAGGCCTACCGGAGACGCTGTTGGGAACTCGCCGTGGCCCAGGCAAGGGACGGATCGGACGACAGTAGCCCTTACCGGATACCTTCGGCGTTGGTAGGGAAGAGGCGCCGGCCTCGCATCCCGGCCATTGCTGGACCTTTCGGTCAAATCCTGGCTCGCCCGGAGGCGAAGGCCGAGTACTTGGGCGCGTGTTTTGAGCGACAGTTCGCACCTAACCCGCCCATGGACTGGGACTTCGACGAAGAAGTCGAGAACGAAGCGGAAGAATTTCTGTCTCTTCCGATCACTACGGAGCCCGAACCCATTACTAGGGAGGAGGTCACAGATCGGCTCGTTGAACTCGTGCCGAGAAAAGCTCCTGGCCCGGACGGCGTCTTGAACGCCGCTCTTACTCGACTCCCGGAGCGAGGAGTACTTTTCTTGGTCGCGCTGTTCAACGCGTGTCTCAGACTGGCCTATTTTCCCCAGCAATGGCGTAAGGCGACGGTTATAGTGATCCCGACGTAGGGAAAGGACGCTTCCCGTCCCGGCAACCTCCGGCCCATTAGTCTACTGTCAGCCACGTCAAAGGTCCTCGAACGTCTCGTACAACGGAGAGTACTAGATCATCTAAGAAATTTCGATGTATTGGTCCCCGAACAGTTCGGCTTCCGTGTGGGGCATTCCACCACACTCATCAACTGATGAGACTGGTGGAATACATCACGGCCGCCGGGTGTCGGAAAGAGCAGACTGTCGCCTGTTTCCTAGATGTGGAAAAGGCCTTTGATAGTGTCTGGCATGACGGGCTCTTGTTCAAGCTCCGGGAAATCCAGCTCCCAGATTGCTACCTTCGCTTGATTGCTAGCTTTCTGACGGAGAGGACTTTCTGTGTGCGAATAGACGACCACGTCTCTTCCGAGAGACGTATTACAGCCGGGGTACCTCAAGGTAGCGTGCTAGGGCCTCTCCTGTTCTCCGTGTATGTCAACGACGCACCCAGAGAGCCTGGAGTCCAGATGGCTTTGTTTGCCGACGACACGGCGGTCTATACCGCCGATCGGAACGCAGACTTTGCTATCCCACGACTTCAGCGCGCACTCGATGTGTATTCGACGTGGACGGAAAGCTGGAAAAGTTGCCGTCAACGAAACCAAGAGCTCCGCGGTGCTATTCACCAAGCGCCGGAAAGAACCACGAGGCCGAGTGAGACTCGGTAGAACGTACTTGCCCTGGTCGAGAGAAGTAAAGTACCTCGGTGTCCACCTTGATCGTCGGCTCACCTGGCGTGCCCACGCTGAGACGATGCGAAAGAAAGCGTCCGCTCGTCTCGCGCAACTGTTTCCGATACTTGCCAACAAGGCTATGACCCGCAAGCTGGGTAAGTTGATTGTCAACGCGTACCTGTTGCCGATCATTACCTACGCTCTTCCCGTCTGGGGTTACCTCGCAACCGTTCATAAAAGAAGGTTGCAAAGCGTTCTCGATAGAGGGCTTCGGCTAGCGGCCAAAGTCCCCTATCGGTTTTCTTCTCGTCTCCTGAGAAGAGGACTCGGTGTCCGCTCCTTGGATGACACTGCAAGGCGACTTGCACGTAAATTTTACGTCCGAGCTGCGAGGACCCAGACAAACTTACTCATAGCTGGCCTTGGCAAGTACCGAACACGTCCAGGTGATTCTTGGAAACGGCCTCGACAAATACTGTACTAGTCGACCTAGTACGAGCATGTCGTTGTAGCGACCACTGAAAATTAATTAAAAATATTCCGTCTGGACAGGACCACTAGGCAGGAGCCCTACCGGAGGCTCGGTACTAGGATACCATTGGGTCGTCTCACGACGCACAACCCAACAGCTCTGAACACTCGGCGGTTCAGGTGTCATGGATCGACACACATACTCTCGAGGTAAACCATCGTAAATCGGCCTTACCTGCGGAAGTACTCCACTCCATCTGGCTCCGGCGCAATCTCCGCCGCAGATGGCAAAGAACCCGTGATCCCGGCGTCAAAAGGCGCCTTCAGGCCCAGTCTCTTTACGTCCAGCAGCTACTGCGGGACGTAAAGTCTGATCGATGGGACTCATACCTTGACTCTCTTGAAGTCGACCACGCCTCCGTCTGGAGGGCGGCGAGTAGACTGACCCGCGAGAAGAGAACTCGCAACCCACTTGAAACTCCGAACGGGGTTGTATCTTCATCAGTAGGCAAGGCCGAGGTTTTCGCCGACTGCATGGAGGTGCAATTTACTGTTCACCAAGGCGTCTCGGACCCTGCCCACTCGGCAGAAGTCCGTGACTTCTTATCTGGACATTTTTCACGCCCTCCCGAAATCCCAGCCCTCCCGTTCGACAGGGACGATCTAGTTTCATCTATCTGCCGACTAAATCGCCGTCGCACCCCCGGTCCTGACCGGATCGGGGCCGCTGCTCTACAAAATCTCCCGGCCTCAGGCGTTGACCTCGTTCTTGAGCTGTTTAACTCCTGTCTTCGGCTACAGTACTTTCCCCGCCTGTGGAAATCAGCCAACATCGTAATGATTCCGAAGCCTCGCAAGCCGCGCATGCTTCCTGAAAGCTATCGTCCAATCTCTCTCTTGCCAGTCATCTCGAAGGTGTTCGAGCGTCTCCTGCTGGCTCGCATCTCGCCGCTGCTAGATGGTTTCATCCGCAGCGAACAGTTCGGGTTTCGCAGAGAGCACTCGACCACGCTTCAATTGGTCCGCGTTGTTACGCACTTGTCAGACGCCAACAGGCGAGCGGCTACGGCCGCCGTACTGTTGGACGTGAGCAAGGCCTTCGATAAAGTCTGGCACGAAGGTCTTCTCTTCAAACTTGCCAATTCCCCTCTACCATCGACCATAGTGTTTTTCCTCCGGTCGTATCTCAGCGACCGAACCTTCAGGGTGAGCGTCGACGGGTCCTGTTCTACAGTTCGACCCGTCGCCGCCGGCGTACCTCAGGGATCTGTCCACGGCCCCGTTCTGTACCTTGTGTACACGAACGACCTGCCTGTCTTGCCCGGAGTCACGTTGTCTTTGTTCGCTGACAATGCTATGTATCACTGCAGCTCCCTGTCCCCGCGATTTGCGAGTACAAAGCTGCAGCGTCAGTTGAACCAGCTTCCGGACTGGCTACGGAAATGGCGGGTGACGATCAACACGGAGAAATCCGAGGCGATCTGCTTCACCCGTAAGTCCATCTCCCGATGCCAGCCCCTCTCCCTAGCAGGGAGACCCATCGCCTACAAAGGATCGGTGAAGTACTTAGGCGTTCGGCTAGATCGTCGCCTTTGCTTCAACGCCAACGTGACGGAAACCCTTGCCAACGCTCGCGGCGTCCGAGCCAAATTATCTCCTTTACTCTCGTGTCGCAGCCGCCTGGTCATGCGCACGAAACTTACCATCTATCTACTATTTCTCAGGTCTGTATTGACCTATGCGGCACCCGCCTGGTGGTCTCTTTTATCCACCACCAACAGATGTAGGCTGGAAGCTTTCCAGTCCCGAACACTCCGATCCTTGACGGGGTCCCCTTGGTTTGTAAGGAACGACGTGATTCGAAGGGGTCTCCGTGTTCCTACCTTGAATTCCTTTGTCCGGTCGCTGGCTCTAACTCTCTTTGCTAAAGCCTCGACCTCCACCTTCCCGTACCTACGAACCATCAGTGCATCAGAACCACCACCGCCCATTCGGGTCAAGCGCCCTCGGGCGCTTCTTGATGACCCGCCATAACGCCATCCTCTTTAAATTAACCAAAACAAGTAATCATCAGTCCTCGACCAGAGTAGTTCACCAAACTGTCCTTCTATCCTTCCTGTCCACCTCCTAGCACGCTGAGCCGGCTGCTTGTCGCTGTCATCAATCACTGGCACGGAGGCTCTCCGCCTCGCGGGGAGCGACCGACGCCCTCAGGGCGTCTGCTGACTGGACTTGAAACGGGCAGCATCTGTTGCTCGAATCGGTACCAGCGGCAGTGCATTAAACAAATAAAAGTTATACTCCCCCGCCTTCTCAGTTAACTGGTTGGCGGTTTCCTTTTCCAGTTTTAGGTAACCTGTCGACATGTACCAGCACTATGTTTACTTCTGGCAGCCATTGGACACGATCCAGATGCTGCAATCAAGCCACGGGTGCAAAGACACCCCGCATCCATAATGCAATCGGCGGTTCAGGGGTCCGTCCGTGCAGACCAGCGTGCACTTCAGACCCAGCTCTAGAACAGAACGGACCTCTCCTGGACTGCTCTCTCTGGAAGAAGATTTCGCTGCTTTCAGCTGCTGACCTGCTGCCTTCGACTACGAGGACAGACAAACACCAGCTGCCCGCTTATTGGACATCTTGAAGAAGGAAGACTACAACTCAGCTGGCTGGTGAATTGAGTAGCCAGCACACACAGCTGAGTCCGTCGGACCTTCTAAGGGCCACCAGCCGAGCGACCCTTTTCAGGACCACCCTCAAGTTTGAAGAGGAAGCATATTCAGCCTGCCAAAGCTTAAGGTTGCGCAGCGCATCTAGCCCGCTGACGCTCAGGCTCTTAGGAAGTGCTGCCTAGGACGATCCTTGCGAGCCCCCACCAGTGGTAAGCGAGCTTGGATATCGCCTAGGTAAAGAGGCCGGTGGACACCTCTCTTGGTAAGGAGAGGTATCTAACAAAGCCGGTCATTTGCCCAGCTCGTAGTAAGCCTGAGCGTTTCAGTCCCGCTTGCGATCCGGCTCGGGCCGGACCCTAGGTCCCTGGTTACCGCCGGAGGCAGCCTGGCTGCCTCTGGTCGGCGAACCTCCCGCTCGTTGGCGGAAATGCCCGCTCCGGGCGCGTCAACGAGCACGCAGTCGCTCGCCACGTCCATACCCCACACGAGCGACTCGCCGTGTTCTCCTGCTATGGATGCGGACCAAGTTGTCGATCCCCGGACGGTTCCGCTGCCCGGCGACGAGACCGACGCTTTCGTGGCGGTTGGGCCACGGGGGCGCCCGGTTAAGAAACCGAGGCGGAACCGGTCCTCCTCAACCTCTTCCTCGGCGTCCGCCATGGAAGTTGTCCCCGCCGATGGCGAATCCCTCGGGGCCGACTGTGCCCGGCGCTGCCCAAGCACCGCCGGTCATTCGTCGCATCCCGCCCGTGTTCGTTCACGGCGTGAACAACGTCACCGGTTTCTACCGGCGACTCATAGTGGCTCCCGGACTTTCCCCGGCCAGCGTTGACCTGAAGCTCCTGGGGGGCGACACTGGCAAGATCGCTGTCCGCGGAATGGACGAGTACCGCAGCGTCATGGCGTTCGTCGAATCAGCCAACCTGCAATACCACACCTTTACCCCGAAACACGTGAAGCCTCTGTCCCTCGTGCTCAGAGGCTTAGACGTGGACTCTCCTCTCGAGGAAATCCTCGATGAGCTGCGACAGCTGGGTTATTCGGTTCGCGCGGTACATCGGGTATTTGCTCCCGCCGGACCAAGGCGTCCAATTCCCCTGGTTCGCATCATGGTCGAGAACAGCGAGGCAGGCGCAAGCCTACTCTCTCTTACGCGGCTTTTTGGTTTCCGCGTAAAAGTGGAATGAAGCCGCGCTCCCGGGGCTCTGCCTCAGTGCTACAAGTGCCAACGCTTCGGGCACCATTCAGAGACTTGTTCAAACGCTCCGGCGTGCGTGAGGTGCTCTCTACCTCACGCTAGTAAACACTGCGATGCCCCTGCTTTCAAAAGGTGCATCAACTGCGGCGGAAGTCACCCCGCCAACTACCGGGCATGTCCGGTGTTTCAGCGGGAGCTCGAGCGGCGAAAGCCGAAAGGGCGCCTGCCACCACCGAGGCATCCGGAAGCTGGTTCTAGACCTGCTACCGAGCAGCCAGGCCCTTCGCCTCCTGCTACGGCTGCCGTGTCTTTCGCTGCAGTTGCTAACAGGCAACGGAAACGTAGTAAAGGCCCGAAGCAGACACCTGTAGTTCAGGCATCTCCATCTCAGGCTCCTTCCCAGGCCCCTGTCCCGCCTCAGGCGAAAAAGCGCCGTAACCTCGCGGCTTCTAAACAAAGTGAGACAGACCAGCCACTGCCAAACATCTCGGTTGTGGAGCCTGAGAATTCTCAACCCTCCCCAGCACCGGAGAATCCTGCCCCTGCTTTAGAAGCAGCCTCGCCTGACCTCCCGCCCCCGCGGTTCCCTAATGCAGGCAAAAAGAAGCGGCAACGTAAGCCCCGTGGCGCTAGATCCCGGGCTCCTGCCAACCCAGCCGCACAGTCCAGACAGCCTGCGCAGCGCGTGAAGACCGACGCTATCGCATCTTTCCTCTTCCTAGCTCCTCCGCTAGAGGCGCTACACCTGGCCCCAAGAAACCCCTGGCTTTCACCAACCCCCGATTGACAAGCCTCGGCGCTCTTATGCGCAAACAGTCTCCGGGCACTCTGCCTCAAAAACCGTTCCAGACGACTATCAGGTCGTCAAAGACTTCCTTGCGGAATTCGACCTCCGCAAAGTTGCCCAGACCTTCAGGTCCATCCGCTCCCGCTTGGAGACTGCCGATACAACCGAGAGATTCATGCTCTTGGTGGAAGCCGCCACTTGTGTAGGTTTGTAGGTTTTCTATGAGTCGGGTCCTCAAACGTGATCTCTCAATTCTTTCCTGGAACGCCAACGGGTTGTCCAACAAGATCCAGGAACTCCAAGAATTACTGGCCCGAATCAAACCCGACGTAGTCCTTCTCAATGAGACCCACTTGACTCCTGCGAGTCGGTTACGACTGGCCAACTATGTGTGCTATCGAAACGACAGGCCGGGCACTGCTGGTGGCGGTACTGCCGTCGCGGTGAGGCTCACTCTCGAGCATCACCGAGTCGTCTTGCCTGCAATGACTCACCTCGAAGGCACCGCTGTGGAGTTGTTAAACACTCTAGGCGGCGTACAGATGGTCGCGGCGTATAAACCGCCGCAAAAAGAGCTCCTTCACCCCGATCTAGCTGTCGCGTTCGATGCACACAGGAGGGTCATCATGGCCGGCGACCTGAACTGTAAACATCGCGATTGGGACAGTCGCTTGACTGCCCCAAACGGGAAACGTTTACGCAGGTTTGCCGATTCTCGCAGGATACAAGTGATTGGGCCTACCCAACCTACGTTCTACCCCTCACAACGCAACGCGGCTCCCGATGTCTTGGACATAGCGGTGTTCAAGGAATTGACTGTCCGGTCCATGTGTCCGCGCTAACGGAACTATCGTCCGATCATCTCCCCATCCTGATACACGTCGCTACCCAGCACGTCGTACGCAGAGATGTCAGGCAGGTGGTAGAATGGGACCGCTATGGCCCGGCGTTAAGTCGCCGATTGCCAGACGCGGGACCACTCGAAACCGTCCGCCAAGTCGACGAGGCAGTTGCCGCGTTTGACGAGGCTGTCGTATCTGCGATCGACGCGTCTTCCAGGATGAAGCCTGGTGTCACGCCCCACTGGCAGCGGATCCCAGAGGAGACGAGTGCTCTCGCTTGCGAGAGAAATCGCCTCCGGAGACGCTGGCAGCGGACCCGTGATCCGGCCGACAAGGCAGCGTACAACCGGGCGACCGGCATTTTACGTCGTGAAATGCAGGCCTACCGGAGACGCTGTTGGGAACTCGCCGTGGCCCAGGCAAGGGACGGATCGGACGACAGTAGCCCTTACCGGATACCTTCGGCGTTGGTAGGGAAGAGGCGCCGGCCTCGCATCCCGGCCATTGCTGGACCTTTCGGTCAAATCCTGGCTCGCCCGGAGGCGAAGGCCGAGTACTTGGGCGCGTGTTTTGAGCGACAGTTCGCACCTAACCCGCCCATGGACTGGGACTTCGACGAAGAAGTCGAGAACGAAGCGGAAGAATTTCTGTCTCTTCCGATCACTACGGAGCCCGAACCCATTACTAGGGAGGAGGTCACAGATCGGCTCGTTGAACTCGTGCCGAGAAAAGCTCCTGGCCCGGACGGCGTCTTGAACGCCGCTCTTACTCGACTCCCGGAGCGAGGAGAACTTTTCTTGGTCGCGCTGTTCAACGCGTGTCTCAGACTGGCCTATTTTCCCCAGCAATGGCGTAAGGCGACGGTTATAGTGATCCCGACGTAGGGAAAGGACGCTTCCCGTCCCGGCAACCTCCGGCCCATTAGTCTACTGTCAGCCACGTCAAAGGTCCTCGAACGTCTCGTACAACGGAGAGTACTAGATCATCTAAGAAATTTCGATGTATTGGTCCCCGAACAGTTCGGCTTCCGTGTGGGGCATTCCACCACACTCATCAACTGATGAGACTGGTGGAATACATCACGGCCGCCGGGTGTCGGAAAGAGCAGACTGTCGCCTGTTTCCTAGATGTGGAAAAGGCCTTTGATAGTGTCTGGCATGACGGGCTCTTGTTCAAGCTCCGGGAAATCCAGCTCCCAGATTGCTACCTTCGCTTGATTGCTAGCTTTCTGACGGAGAGGACTTTCTGTGTGCGAATAGACGTCCACGTCTCTTCCGAGAGACGTATTACAGCCGGGGTACCTCAAGGTAGCGTGCTAGGGCCTCTCCTGTTCTCCGTGTATGTCAACGACGCACCCAGAGAGCCTGGAGTCCAGATGGCTTTGTTTGCCGACGACACGGCGGTCTATACCGCCGATCGGAACGCAGACTTTGCTATCCCACGACTTCAGCGCGCACTCGATGTGTATTCGACGTGGACGGAAAGCTGGAAAAGTTGCCGTCAACGAAACCAAGAGCTCCGCGGTGCTATTCACCAAGCGCCGGAAAGAACCACGAGGCCGAGTGAGACTCGGTAGAACGTACTTGCCCTGGTCGAGAGAAGTAAAGTACCTCGGTGTCCACCTTGATCGTCGGCTCACCTGGCGTGCCCACGCTGAGACGATGCGAAAGAAAGCGTCCGCTCGTCTCGCGCAACTGTTTCCGATACTTGCCAACAAGGCTATGACCCGCAAGCTGGGTAAGTTGATTGTCAACGCGTACCTGTTGCCGATCATTACCTACGCTCTTCCCGTCTGGGGTTACCTCGCAACCGTTCATAAAAGAAGGTTGCAAAGCGTTCTCGATAGAGGGCTTCGGCTAGCGGCCAAAGTCCCCTATCGGTTTTCTTCTCGTCTCCTGAGAAGAGGACTCGGTGTCCGCTCCTTGGATGACACTGCAAGGCGACTTGCACGTAAATTTTACGTCCGAGCTGCGAGGACCCAGACAAACTTACTCATAGCTGGCCTTGGCAAGTACCGAACACGTCCAGGTGATTCTTGGAAACGGCCTCGACAAATACTGTACTAGTCGACCTAGTACGAGCATGTCGTTGTAGCGACCACTGAAAATTAATTAAAAATATTCCGTCTGGACAGGACCACTAGGCAGGAGCCCTACCGGAGGCTCGGTACTAGGATACCATTGGGTCGTCTCACGACGCACAACCCAACAGCTCTGAACACTCGGCGGTTCAGGTGTCATGGATCGACACACATACTCTCGAGGTAAACCATCGTAAATCGGCCTTACCTGCGGAAGTACTCCACTCCATCTGGCTCCGGCGCAATCTCCGCCGCAGATGGCAAAGAACCCGTGATCCCGGCGTCAAAAGGCGCCTTCAGGCCCAGTCTCTTTACGTCCAGCAGCTACTGCGGGACGTAAAGTCTGATCGATGGGACTCATACCTTGACTCTCTTGAAGTCGACCACGCCTCCGTCTGGAGGGCGGCGAGTAGACTGACCCGCGAGAAGAGAACTCGCAACCCACTTGAAACTCCGAACGGGGTTGTATCTTCATCAGTAGGCAAGGCCGAGGTTTTCGCCGACTGCATGGAGGTGCAATTTACTGTTCACCAAGGCGTCTCGGACCCTGCCCACTCGGCAGAAGTCCGTGACTTCTTATCTGGACATTTTTCACGCCCTCCCGAAATCCCAGCCCTCCCGTTCGACAGGGACGATCTAGTTTCATCTATCTGCCGACTAAATCGCCGTCGCACCCCCGGTCCTGACCGGATCGGGGCCGCTGCTCTACAAAATCTCCCGGCCTCAGGCGTTGACCTCGTTCTTGAGCTGTTTAACTCCTGTCTTCGGCTACAGTACTTTCCCCGCCTGTGGAAATCAGCCAACATCGTAATGATTCCGAAGCCTCGCAAGCCGCGCATGCTTCCTGAAAGCTATCGTCCAATCTCTCTCTTGCCAGTCATCTCGAAGGTGTTCGAGCGTCTCCTGCTGGCTCGCATCTCGCCGCTGCTAGATGGTTTCATCCGCAGCGAACAGTTCGGGTTTCGCAGAGAGCACTCGACCACGCTTCAATTGGTCCGCGTTGTTACGCACTTGTCAGACGCCAACAGGCGAGCGGCTACGGCCGCCGTACTGTTGGACGTGAGCAAGGCCTTCGATAAAGTCTGGCACGAAGGTCTTCTCTTCAAACTTGCCAATTCCCCTCTACCATCGACCATAGTGTTTTTCCTCCGGTCGTATCTCAGCGACCGAACCTTCAGGGTGAGCGTCGACGGGTCCTGTTCTACAGTTCGACCCGTCGCCGCCGGCGTACCTCAGGGATCTGTCCACGGCCCCGTTCTGTACCTTGTGTACACGAACGACCTGCCTGTCTTGCCCGGAGTCACGTTGTCTTTGTTCGCTGACAATGCTATGTATCACTGCAGCTCCCTGTCCCCGCGATTTGCGAGTACAAAGCTGCAGCGTCAGTTGAACCAGCTTCCGGACTGGCTACGGAAATGGCGGGTGACGATCAACACGGAGAAATCCGAGGCGATCTGCTTCACCCGTAAGTCCATCTCCCGATGCCAGCCCCTCTCCCTAGCAGGGAGACCCATCGCCTACAAAGAATCGGTAAAGTATTTAGGCGTTCGGCTAGATCGTCGCCTTTGCTTCAACGCCCACGTGACGGAAACCCTTGCCAACGCTCGCGGCGTCCGAGCCAAATTATCTCCTTTACTCTCGTGTCGCAGCCGCCTGGTCATGCGCACGAAACTTACCATCTATCTACTATTTCTCAGGTCTGTATTGACCTATGCGGCACCCGCCTGGTGGTCTCTTTTATCCACCACCAACAGATGTAGGCTGGAAGCTTTCCAGTCCCGAACACTCCGATCCTTGACGGGGTCCCCTTGGTTTGTAAGGAACGACGTGATTCGAAGGGGTCTCCGTGTTCCTACCTTGACTTCCTTTGTCCGGTCGCTGGCTCTAACTCTCTTTGCTAAAGCCTCGACCTCCACCTTCCCGTACCTACGAACCATCAGTGCATCAGAACCACCACCGCCCATTCGGGTCAAGCGCCCTCGGGCGCTTCTTGATGACCCGCCATAACGCCATCCTCTTTAAATTAACCAAAACAAGTAATCATCAGTCCTCGACCAGAGTAGTTCACCAAACTGTCCTTCTATCCTTCCTGTCCACCTCCTAGCACGCTGAGCCGGCTGCTTGTCGCTGTCATCAATCACTGGCACGGAGGCTCTCCGCCTCGCGGGGAGCGACCGACGCCCTCAGGGCGTCTGCTGACTGGACTTGAAACGGGCAGCATCTGTTGCTCGAATCGGTACCAGCGGCAGTGCATTAAACAAATAAAAGTTATACTCCCCCGCCTTCTCAGTTAACTGGTTGGCGGTTTCCTTTTCCAGTTTTAGGTAACCTGTCGACATGTACCAGCACTATGTTTACTTCTGGCAGCCATTGGACACGATCCAGATGCTGCAATCAAGCCACGGGTGCAAAGACACCCCGCATCCATAATGCAATCGGCGGTTCAGGGGTCCGTCCGTGCAGACCAGCGTGCACTTCAGACCCAGCTCTAGAACAGAACGGACCTCTCCTGGACTGCTCTCTCTGGAAGAAGATTTCGCTGCTTTCAGCTGCTGACCTGCTGCCTTCGACTACGAGGACAGACAAACACCAGCTGCCCGCTTATTGGACATCTTGAAGAAGGAAGACTACAACTCAGCTGGCTGGTGAATTGAGTAGCCAGCACACACAGCTGAGTCCGTCGGACCTTCTAAGGGCCACCAGCCGAGCGACCCTTTTCAGGACCACCCTCAAGTTTGAAGAGGAAGCATATTCAGCCTGCCAAAGCTTAAGGTTGCGCAGCGCATCTAGCCCGCTGACGCTCAGGCTCTTAGGAAGCGCTGCCTAGGACGATCCTTGCGAGCCCCCACCAGTGGTAAGCGAGCTTGGATATCGCCTAGGTAAAGTGGCCGGTGGACACCTCTCTTGGTAAGGAGAGGTATCTAACAAAGCCGGTCATTTGCCCAGCTCGTAGTAGGCCTGAGCGTTTCAGTCCCGCTTGCGATCCGGCTCGGGCCGGACCCTAGGTCCCTGGTTACCGCCGGAGGCAGCCTGGCTGCCTCTGGTCGGCGAACCTCCCGCTCGTTGGCGGAAATGCCCGCTCCGGGCGCGTCAACGAGCACGCAGTCGCTCGCCACGTCCATACCCCACACGAGCGACTCGCCGTGTTCTCCTGCTATGGATGCGGACCAAGTTGTCGATCCCCGGACGGTTCCGCTGCCCGGCGACGAGACCGACGCTTTCGTGGCGGTTGGGCCACGGGGGCGCCCGGTTAAGAAACCGAGGCGGAACCGGTCCTCCTCAACCTCTTCCTCGGCGTCCGCCATGGAAGTTGTCCCCGCCGATGGCGAATCCCTCGGGGCCGACTGTGCCCGGCGCTGCCCAAGCACCGCCGGTCATTCGTCGCATCCCGCCCGTGTTCGTTCACGGCGTGAACAACGTCACCGGTTTCTACCGGCGACTCATAGTGGCTCCCGGACTTTCCCCGGCCAGCGTTGACCTGAAACTCCTGGGGGGCGACACTGGCAAGATCGCTGTCCGCGGAATGGACGAGTACCGCAGCGTCATGGCGTTCGTCGAATCAGCCAACCTGCAATACCACACCTTTACCCCGAAACACGTGAAGCCTCTGTCCCTCGTGCTCAGAGGCTTAGACGTGGACTCTCCTCTCGAGGAAATCCTCGATGAGCTGCGACAGCTGGGTTATCCGGTTCGCGCGGTACATCGGGTATTTTCTCCCGCCGGACCAAGGCGTCCAATTCCCCTGGTTCGCATCATGGTCGAGAACAGCGAGGCAGGCGCAAGCCTACTCTCTCTTACGCGGCTTTTTGGTTTCCGCGTAAAAGTGGAATGAAGCCGCGCTCCCGGGGCTCTGCCTCAGTGCTACAAGTGCCAACGCTTCGGGCACCATTCAGAGACTTGTTCAAACGCTCCGGCGTGCGTGAGGTGCTCTCTACCTCACGCTAGTAAACACTGCGATGCCCCTGCTTTCAAAAGGTGCATCAACTGCGGCGGAAGTCACCCCGCCAACTACCGGGCATGTCCGGTGTTTCAGCGGGAGCTCGAGCGGCGAAAGCCGAAAGGGCGCCTGCCACCACCGAGGCATCCGGAAGCTGGTTCTAGACCTGCTACCGAGCAGCCAGGCCCTTCGCCTCCTGCTACGGCTGCCGTGTCTTTCGCTGCAGTTGCTAACAGGCAACGGAAACGTAGTAAAGGCCCGAAGCAGACACCTGTAGTTCAGGCATCTCCATCTCAGGCTCCTTCCCAGGCCCCTGTCCCGCCTCAGGCGAAAAAGCGCCGTAACCTCGCGGCTTCTAAACAAAGTGAGACAGACCAGCCACTGCCAAACATCTCGGTTGTGGAGCCTGAGAATTCTCAACCCTCCCCAGCACCGGAGAATCCTGCCCCTGCTTTAGAAGCAGCCTCGCCTGACCTCCCGCCCCCGCGGTTCCCTAATGCAGGCAAAAAGAAGCGGCAACGTAAGCCCCGTGGCGCTAGATCCCGGGCTCCTGCCAACCCAGCCGCACAGTCCAGACAGCCTGCGCAGCGCGTGAAGACCGACGCTATCGCATCTTTCCTCTTCCTAGCTCCTCCGCTAGAGGCGCTACACCTGGCCCCAAGAAACCCCTGGCTTCCACCAACCCCCGATTGACAAGCCTCGGCGCTCTTATGCGCAAACAGTCTCCGGGCACTCTGCCTCAAAAACCGTTCCAGACGACTATCAGGTCGTCAAAGACTTCCTTGCGGAATTCGACCTCCGCAAAGTTGCCCAGACCTTCAGGTCCATCCGCTCCCGCTTGGAGACTGCCGATACAACCGAGAGATTCATGCTCTTGGTGGAAGCCGCCACTTGTGTAGGTTTGTAGGTTTTCTATGAGTCGGGTCCTCAAACGTGATCTCTCAATTCTTTCCTGGAACGCCAACGGGTTGTCCAACAAGATCCAGGAACTCCAAGAATTACTGGCCCGAATCAAACCCGACGTAGTCCTTCTCAATGAGACCCACTTGACTCCTGCGAGTCGGTTACGACTGGCCAACTATGTGTGCTATCGAAACGACAGGCCGGGCACTGCTGGTGGCGGTACTGCCGTCGCGGTGAGGCTCACTCTCGAGCATCACCGAGTCGTCTTGCCTGCAATGACTCACCTCGAAGGCACCGCTGTGGAGTTGTTAAACACTCTAGGCGGCGTACAGATGGTCGCGGCGTATAAACCGCCGCAAAAAGAGCTCCTTCACCCCGATCTAGCTGTCGCGTTCGATGCACACAGGAGGGTCATCATGGCCGGCGACCTGAACTGTAAACATCGCGATTGGGACAGTCGCTTGACTGCCCCAAACGGGAAACGTTTACGCAGGTTTGCCGATTCTCGCAGGATACAAGTGATTGGGCCTACCCAACCTACGTTCTACCCCTCACAACGCAACGCGGCTCCCGATGTCTTGGACATAGCGGTGTTCAAGGAATTGACTGTCCGGTCCATGTGTCCGCGCTAACGGAACTATCGTCCGATCATCTCCCCATCCTGATACACGTCGCTACCCAGCACGTCGTACGCAGAGATGTCAGGAAGGTGGTAGAATGGGACCGCTATGGCCCGGCGTTAAGTCGCCGATTGCCAGACGCGGGACCACTCGAAACCGTCCGCCAAGTCGACGAGGCAGTTGCCGCGTTTGACGAGGCTGTCGTATCTGCGATCGACGCCTCTTCCAGGATGAAGCCTGGTGTCACGCCCCACTGGCAGCGGATCCCAGAGGAGACGAGTGCTCTCGCTTGCGAGAGAAATCGCCTCCGGAGACGCTGGCAGCGGACCCGTGATCCGGCCGACAAGGCAGCGTACAACCGGGCGACCGGCATTTTACGTCGTGAAATGCAGGCCTACCGGAGACGCTGTTGGGAACTCGCCGTGGCCCAGGCAGGGGACGGATCGGACGACAGTAGCCCTTACCGGATACCTTCGGCGTTGGTAGGGAAGAGGCGCCGGCCTCGCATCCCGGCCATTGCTGGACCTTTCGGTCAAATCCTGGCTCGCCCGGAGGCGAAGGCCGAGTACTTGGGCGCGTGTTTTGAGCGACAGTTCGCACCTAACCCGCCCATGGACTGGGACTTCGACGAAGAAGTCGAGAACGAAGCGGAAGAATTTCTGTCTCTTCCGATCACTACGGAGCCCGAACCCATTACTAGGGAGGAGGTCACAGATCGGCTCGTTGAACTCGTGCCGAGAAAAGCTCCTGGCCCGGACGGCGTTTCGAACGCCGCTCTTACTCGACTCCCGGAGCGAGGAGTACTTTTCTTGGTCGCGCTGTTCAACGCGTGTCTCAGACTGGCCTATTTTCCCCAGCAATGGCGTAAGGCGACGGTTATAGTGATCCCGACGTAGGAAAAGGACGCTTCCCGTCCCGGCAACCTCCGGCCCATTAGTCTACTGTCAGCCACGTCAAAGGTCCTCGAACGTCTCGTACAACGGAGAGTACTAGATCATCTAAGAAATTTCGATGTATTGGTCCCCGAACAGTTCGGCTTCCGTGTGGGGCATTCCACCACTCATCAACTGATGAGACTGGTGGAATACATCACGGCCGCCGGGTGTCGGAAAGAGCAGACTGTCGCCTGTTTCCTAGATGTGGAAAAGGCCTTTGATAGTGTCTGGCATGACGGGCTCTTGTTCAAGCTCCGGGAAATCCAGCTCCCAGATTGCTACCTTCGCTTGATTGCTAGCTTTCTGACGGAGAGGACTTTCTGTGTGCGAATAGACGACCACGTCTCTTCCGAGAGACGTATTACAGCCGGGGTACCTCAAGGTAGCGTGCTAGGGCCTCTCCTGTTCTCCGTGTATGTCAACGACGCACCCAGAGAGCCTGGAGTCCAGATGGCTTTGTTTGCCGACGACACGGCGGTCTATACCGCCGATCGGAACGCAGACTTTGCTATCCCACGACTTCAGCGCGCACTCGATGTGTATTCGACGTGGACGGAAAGCTGGAAAGTTGCCGTCAACGAAACCAAGAGCTCCGCGGTGCTATTCACCAAGCGCCGGAAAGAACCACGAGGCCGAGTGAGACTCGGTAGAACGTACTTGCCCTGGTCGAGAGAAGTAAAGTACCTCGGTGTCCACCTTGATCGTCGGCTCACCTGGCGTGTCCACGCTGAGACGATGCGAAAGAAAGCGTCCGCTCGTCTCGCGCAACTGTTTCCGATATTTGCCAACAAGGCTATGACCCGCAAGCTGGGTAAGTTGATTGTCAACGCGTACCTGTTGCCGATCATTACCTACGCTCTTCCCGTCTGGGGTTACCTCGCAACCGTTCATAAAAGAAGGTTGCAAAGCGTTCTCGATAGAGGGCTTCGGCTAGCGGCCAAAGTCCCCTATCGGTTTTCTTCTCGTCTCCTGAGAAGAGGACTCGGTGTCCGCTCCTTGGATGACACTGCAAGGCGACTTGCACGTAAATTTTACGTCCGAGCTGCGAGGACCCAGACAAACTTACTCATAGCTGGCCTTGGCAAGTACCGAACACGTCCAGGTGATTCTTGGAAACGGCCTCGACAAATACTGTACTAGTCGACCTAGTACGAGCATGTCGTTGTAGCGACCACTGAAAATTAATTAAAAATATTCCGTCTGGACAGGACCACTTGGCAGGAGCCCTACCGGAGGCTCGGTACTAGGATACCATTGGGTCGTCTCACGACGCACAACCCAACAGCTCTGAACACTCGGCGGTTCAGGTGTCATGGATCGACACACATACTCTCGAGGTGAACAATCGTAAATCGGCCTTACCTGCGGAAGTACTCCACTCCATCTGGCTCCGGCGCAATCTCCGCCGCAGATGGCAAAGAACCCGTGATCCCGGCGTCAAAAGGCGCTTTCAGGCCCAGTCTCTTTACGTCCAGCAGCTACTGCGGGACGTAAAGTCTGATCGATGGGACTCATACCTTGACTCTCTTGAAGTCGACCACGCCTCCGTCTGGAGGGCGGCGAGTAGACTGACCCGCGAGAAGAGAACTCGCAACCCACTTGAAACTCCGAACGGGGTTGTATCTTCATCAGCAGGCAAGGCCGAGGTTTTCGCCGACTGCATGGAGGTGCAATTTACTGTTCACCAAGGCGTCTCGGACCCTGCCCACTCGGCAGAAGTCCGTGACTTCTTATCTGGACATTTTTCACGCCCTCCCGAAATCCCAGCCCTCCCGTTCGACAGGGACGATCTAGTTCCATCTATCTGCCGACTAAATCGCCGTCGCACCCCCGGTCCTGACCGGATCGGGGCCGCTGCTCTACAAAATCTCCCGGCCTCAGGCGTTGACCTCGTTCTTGAGCTGTTTAACTCCTGTCTTCGGCTACAGTACTTTCCCCGCCTGTGGAAATCAGCCAACATCGTAATGATTCCGAAGCCTCGCAAGCCGCGCATGCTTCCTGAAAGCTATCGTCCAATCTCTCTCTTGCCAGTCATCTCGAAGGTGTTCGAGCGTCTCCTGCTGGCTCGCATCTCGCCGCTGCTAGATGGTTTCATCCGCAGCGAACAGTTCGGGTTTCGCAGAGAGCACTCGACCACGCTTCAATTGGTCCGCGTTGTTACGTACTTGTCAGACGCCAACAGGCGAGCGGCTACGGCCGCCGTACTGTTGGACGTGAGCAAGGCCTTCGATAAAGTCTGGCACGAAGGTCTTCTCTTCAAACTTGCCAATTCCCCTCTACCATCGACCATAGTGTTTTTCCTCCGGTCGTATCTCAGCGACCGAACCTTCAGGGTGAGCGTCGACGGGTCCTGTTCTACATTTCGACCCGTCGCCGCCGGCGTACCTCAGGGATCTGTCCTCGGCCCCGTTCTGTACCTTGTGTACACGAACGACCTGCCTGTCTTGCCCGGAGTCACGTTGTCTTTGTTCGCTGACAATGCTATGTATCACTGCAGCTCCCTGTCCACGCGATTTGCGAGTACAAAGCTGCAGCGTCAGTTGAACCAGCTTCCGGACTGGCTACGGAAATGGCGGGTGACGATCAACACGGAGAAATCCGAGGCGATCTGCTTCACCCGTAAGTCCATCTCCCGATGCCAGCCCCTCTCCCTAGCAGGGAGACCCATCGCCTACAAAGAATCGGTGAAGTATTTAGGCGTTCGGCTAGATCGTCGCCTTTGCTTCAACGCCAACGTGACGGAGACCCTTGCCAAGGCTCGCGGCGTCCGAGCCAAATTATCTCCTTTACTCTCGTGTCGCAGCCGCCTGGTCATGCGCACGAAACTTACCATCTATCTACTATTTCTCAGGTCTGTATTGACCTATGCGGCACCCGCCTGGTGGTCTCTTTTATCCACCACCAACAGATGTAGGCTGGAAGCTTTCCAGTCCCGAACACTCCGATCGTTGACGGGGTCCCCTTGGTTTGTAAGGAACGACGTGATTCGAAGGGTCTCCGTGTTCCTACCTTGACTTCCTTTGTCCGGTCGCTGGCTTTAACTCTCTTTGCTAAAGCCTCGACCTCCACCTTCCCGTACCTACGAACCATCAGTGCATTAGAACCACCACCGCCCATTCGGGTCAAGCGCCCTCGGGCGCTTCTTGATGACCCGCCATAACGCCATCCTCTTTAAATTAAACAACAACAAGTAATCATCAGTCCTAGACCAGAGTATTCCACCAAACTGTCCTTCTCTCCTTCCTGTCCACCTCCTAGCACGCTGAGCCGGCTGCTTGTCGCTGTCATCATTCACTGGCACGGAGGCTCTCCGCCTCGCGGGGAGCGACCGACGCTCTCAGGGCGTCTGCTGACTGGACTTGAAACGGGCAACATCTGTTGCTCGAATCGGTACCAGCGGCAGTGCATTAAACAAATAAAAGTTATACTCCCCCGCCTTCTCAGTTAACTGGTTGGCGGTTTCCTTTTCCAGTTTTAGGTAGCCAGTCGACATGTACCAGCACTATTTTTACTTCTGGCAGCCATTGGACACGATCCAGATGCTGCAATCAAGCCACGGGTGCAAAGACACCCCGCATCCATAATGCAATGCAATCGGCGGTTCATAAAAGACTTTCGATCTTCCCGCATTGAGAGCCTCTGTACTTCAGTACAGGATTCCTTTCGAAACGACACTCCCAGATTCTGGAAACAGGTCAAACGTCTTCACAACCCGCCCAAAGCCGATACCCCTCTCCAGTTAGGCGACCGCCTTCTCGTCAGCGATGAGGAGAAGGCCACTGCCTTTCGGGACTCTCTCCAGACCATCCATAGCCACCCCGTTAGCCCGGAATTTGACGCCATCGCCGAAAATACTATAGACACTTTTTTAACCACCCACTCAGACCTCTTCACCCCACACGACGTCCTAACCGCAGACCACGACCATCCGCTGGAGCGGCCCATCGAACCAGACGACATCAAAGACCGACTTAGAAAATGTAGAAATACAGCCCCCGGCCCTGACGGAATCCCCAACCGGATTTTAAAAGCGCTACCCGACACTGCTATCGAAGCCCTAGCCCATCTGTACATAGCTAGTCTCCTCCTTGGCTACGTCCCGCGGGCCTGGAAACACGCCCAAGTCCTCGTGTTCCCCAAACCTAACAAAAGCGCCAGCCTCCCGTCGAACTATCGCCCGATTTCTCTCACCCCTGCAATCTCCAGGCTTTTCGAGAAAATCCTCGTCGCCAGGATACATCCCCACCTACAAACGTATAGCGTCCTCCCCAGTACCCAGGGCGGATTCCGCCCTGGTTACAACATATACGATCAACTTGTTCGGGTTATCAGCGCCATCCAGGACAACTCGGCCCGCAAACGCCCGACCATCTTAGCCCTACTCGACATCCGCAAAGCCTTCGACTCTGTCTGGCACAATGGCCTCCGTTTTATGATCCTCGGATGTCACTTTCCCCCAACCATCGTCAAATGGCTCTCCCAGTTCCTGGATGGCCGCACGGCACAAGTCCGTGTCCGTCAGCATCTCTCGGCACCCTTCCGCCTTCATGCCGGTGTCCCCCAAGGCTCCGCCATTAGCCCGCTACTGTATATCATCTTTACGAAAGACACCCCTCCCCCTCCGCCTACTCTACCCTACCCATCTGCAGGCCTAGCCCAGTACGCCGACGATACTGCCTTCTGGGTCTCAGCAGCCGCACACCGGCAGATCCCAATCAAATTACAACAAATCCTAGAACCTTTCTTCGCCTACTCCAATACTTGGCGAATAACTGTAAACGCGGACAAAATCCAACTCTGTGTTTTCAACTCCACTGGACGCAACATGTCGCATTTCTATACAACGCCCGTCCGCGTTGGCCCATCATCAGTACGCCCGAAGCGTGATTGCCAATATCTGGGCGTCACGCTTGACTCCAAACTTACCTGGCGACCACACATCAAACGCACAACTACCATCGCCCGTACCCGCCTCCGTTCTCTCAGAACCCTCAGCCGACTAAACCACTGCTCCAGAGACTTACTAGGCTGCATCTATACTACATGTATCCGACCCATCCTCACATATGCACACCCAGTTCTCCTTACTGCCTCTCCAGCCTACCTCGATCTCCACGGTCTCACAGAACGACGGGCCCTACGACTCATATACCGCCGACCACGCCTGACGAAGACTTCCAATGCCGCCCTGTATGCGCTTAACACCCGCTTCCCTGACCTTGATTCCTTTCTTGTTAAACTCAACTGGAATTATTCCCGCACAGCCTCCCGCCGCAATTCCATACAAACGATAGTCCCGTCAATTAATAGAAACACCCGCAATACAAGCCGACCTTCCTACTTACTAAATCGCCTCCTCGCAATAGCCAATGGTCCTCCCCCTCGCCTCCAACCACGCCGGCGTCAACGACACAGACCTGCGTAGCAGTAATACATACTATTACCCCGCCAAGGACTTACCTCTCCCCGGCAGTAGCGACCCGTCTTCCTAAAGCAAAGGCAGCCTCAATAATCAACACACGATAAAATAAAACTCCCCCACACTCTCTTCACTTCACCACAGTAAACACACACTCTAGTTCCCCACACTTACGTACCCGCACATAACCCGAATCTGTTCCTTCCGCCTCCCTTGACGGCTCCCTGTCGCCACCCAACAGCGTCACACGTCCCAGTCTTGGCCGCCCCCCCTGCAAGAACGTCGCAGAACAATATGAAGAAGAAATAAACTAAATAAACAAAATGCATAAATAATGATGCCCCAGAAACATTATAACGGCCACATCCATCTACCTCTCCCGCTCGAGTATGGCTACACACTACACCTCACACAATATAACCAACCAACAGTACTCTCCCAACTAAGTGCCTCCACCTTCTCTGCGCTCCGATCGTCTGGCGTACGTCCCCCCAAAAACCCCTACCCACACGGCTGAAGGGAGCTCGTCTCCGAAACAGCCCGAGTCCACAGCAAAAAAAAAAAAAAAAAAAAAAAAAAAAAAAAAATCGGCGGTTCATAGCGACGGACGCATTCTTATGAATATGGATGGACTCCAGATGCAGGCGAGTGAAGTAACCCCGGACAGAAGACAACACGCGGGCTTCATCAAACATTACCCGGTGATCGTCGTGGGACCAAGCGTGTTCAGCAACTGCGGACTTTTCCGGCTGGCCCGGGCGGCAGTATCTCCGATGTTCAGAGAGGCGCGTCCGGACACTACGCTTCGTGGTGCCTATGTAGACCTGGCCACACGTACAAGGAATACTGTACCCCGTAGAAGGACTACCCCGAGACCAGGCAGATGAAATACGTATGGAAGCTTCTAGGGCCCTTAGAAGGGCCGCTCCGCCAAAATGCAATCTTCTGTCGGCGGAGTTGCAAGCCTTGAGAGAATTGAAAAGGGATGAATCCATTGTGATTGTGCCGGCGGATAAGGGGAGCGCCACTGTGGTCTTGAACACCGAAGACTACCAGCGGAAGATTGAAGGTTTATTAGATCCAGCCACTTATCGGAGACTGAACAAAGATCCGACTACTACTGTACTAAGAAAAACGGATTCTTTGGTTAAGCAATCTTCTCTGGCGCCTGATGTGAAGACGGCCGTCCGGTGTTCGGAGGCCCTACCCCCTCGTCTCTATGGTTTACCGAAGATCCACAAGGAAGACGTTCCGCTGAGGCCCATCGTCAGTGCTATTGGCTCGCCTACTTAAACCTTGGCAAAGCACCTCACTGGATTGCTCAAGCCGCACATCGGGCAGACGGATTCTTTCGTCCGGGACTCTTCTGATTTCCTTCGGAGGATCCGGGAGTTGGTGCTGGAGCCTGGCGATGTTCTCGTGAGTATTGATGTGGTCTCTCTTTTCACCATGGTCCCTGTTCAGGAGGTCTTGGGGTGACCAAATGGGTGACCTGTTCTCGGCGGACATCACTGCTTTGTTCCGGCAGGTCCTAACAACGACCTACTTCCAGTGGAATGGCGGCTTCTATGAACAGTTGGATGGCGTCGCCATGGGAAGTCCTCTCAGCCCTGTGGTTGCAAACTTCTATATGGAGAAATTTGAAGAGTTGGCAATTTCATCTGCGCCTCTGAAGCCGAAGTGTTGGTTGCGGTATGTGGACGACACTTTCGTGGTCTGGAGCCATGGGGATGAAGCGTTGGAACGCTTCCTTGGACATCTGAACGCTGTACACCCGCGCATACAGTTTACGATGGAGCGCGAGAGTGGTGATCAATTGGCTTTTCTGGATGTGTTGGTCCTGAAAAGGACCGAGGCAGCTTGGGACATAAAGTTTATAGGAAGCCAACGCAAACCGACAGATATCTGCACAAGACCTCCAATCATCATCCTAGGCAGAAGAGGGCGGTGCTGAAGACTCTGGTAGACCGGGCAAAAAGAATCTGTGAGCCCTAGTATCTCGAAGATGAGTTTCGGCATCTCGAGAGAGCACTGCAGTCCAACGGCTACTCTGCTGCGGAGGTTAGGAGAGCTGCCCGGCCGAGAAGATCTGGTAGGCCGGACGAGTCGGAGTTGCCTGAGGTTGTTGGCTCTGCTGTCTTGCCCTACATCCGTGGCGTGACTGACCGCATCGGCAGGTTGCTGAGTAAGCGGGGCGTCAGGACGATCTTTAAGCCAACCAAAAAGATCCAACAGTTCCTGCGACCGGTGAAAGACGCCAGGGATCCACTCTCGTCGTGCGGGGTGTACAGTATTCCTTGTACGTGTGGCCAGGTCTACATAGGCACCACGAAGCGTAGTGTCCGGACGCGCCTCTCTGAACATCGGAGATACTGCCGCCTGGGCCAGCCGGAAAAGTCCACAGTTGCTGAACACGCTTGGTCCCACGACGATCACCGGGTGATGTTTGATGAAGCCCGCGTGTTGTCTTCTGTCCGGGGTTACTTCACTCGCCTGCATCTGGAGTCCATCCATATTCATAAGAATGCGTCCGTCGCTATGAACCGCCGATGTAGCATGTAGCATTGTAGTAGCGGGGCGTCTTTGCGCCCGGTGCATGACTGCAGCATCTGAGTCGAGCTCAATGGCTGCCTGTAGATATACATAGTTCTGGTTCTTCGACTGGTGCCTAATATCAGGAATGGACAACCGCCAACCAGTTAACTGAGAAGGCGGGGGAGAATGAACCGCCGATTGCATTGCATTATGGATGCGGGGTGTCTTTGCACCCGTGGCTTGATTGCAGCATCTGGATCGTGTCCAATGGCTGCCAGAAGTAAACATAGTGCTGGTACATGTCGACTGGTTACCTAAAACTGGAAAAGGAAACCGCCAACCAGTTAACTGAGAAGGCGGGGGAGTATAACTGTTATATGTTTAATGCACTGCCGCTGGTACCGATTCGAGCAACAGATGTTGCCCGTTTCAAGTCCAGTCAGCAGACGCCCTGAGGGCGTCGGTCGCTCCCCGCGAGGCGGAGAGCCTCCGTGCCAGTGAATGATGACAGCGACAAGCAGCCGGCTCAGCGTGGTAGGAGGTGGACAGGAAGGAGAGAAGGACAGTTTGGCGAAATACTCTGGTCTAGGACTGATGATTACTTGTTTGTATTTAATTTAAAGAGGATGGCGTTATGGCGGGTCATGAAGAAGCGCCCGAGGGCGCTTGACCCGAATGGGCGGTGGTGGTTCTGATGCACTGATGGTTCGTAGGTACGGGAAGGTGGAGGTCGAGGCTTTAGCAAAGAGAGTTAGAGCCAGCGACCGGACAAAGGAAGTCAAGGTAGGAACACGGAGACCCCTTCGAATCACGTCGTTCCTTACAAACCAAGGGGACCCCGTCAAGGATCGGAGTGTTCGGGACTGGAAAGCTTCCAGCCTACATCTGTTGGTGGTGGATAAAAGAGACCACCAGGCGGGTGCCGCATAGGTCAATACAGACCTGAGAAATAGTAGATAGATGGTAAGTTTCGTGCGCATGACCAGGCGGCTGCGACACGAGAGGAAAGGAGATAATTTGGCTCGGACGCCGCGAGCCTTGGCAAGGGTTTCCGTCACGTTGGCGTTGAAGCAAAGGCGACGATCTAGCCGAACGCCTAAATACTTCACCGATTCTTTGTAGGCGATGGGTCTCCCTGCTAGGGAGAGGGGCTGGCATCGGGAGATGGACTTACGGGTGAAACAGATCGCCTCGGATTTCTCCGTGTTGATCGTCACCCGCCATTTCCGTAGCCAGTCCGGAAGCTGGTTCAACTGACGCTGCAGCTTTGTACTCGCAAATCGCGTGGACAGGGAGCTGCAGTGATACATAGCATCGTCAGCGAACAAAGACAACGTGACTCCGGGCAAGACAGGCAGGTCGTTCGTGTACACAAGGTACAGAACGGGGCCGAGGACAGATCCCTGAGGTACGCCGGCGGCGACGGGTCGAACTGTAGAACAGGACCCGTCGACGCTCACCCTGAAGGTTCGGTCGCTGAGATACGACCGGAGGAAAAACACTATGGTCGATGGTAGAGGGGAGTTGGCAAGTTTGAAGAGAAGACCTTCGTGCCAGACTTTATCGAAGGCCTTGCTCACGTCCAACAGTACGGCGGCCGTAGCCGCTCGCCTGTTGGTGGCGTCTGACAAGTGCGTAACAACGCGGACCAATTGAAGCGTGGTCGAGTGCTCTCTGCGAAACCCGAACTGTTCGCTGCGGATGAAACCATCTAGCAGCGGCGAGATGCGAGCCAGCAGGAGACGCTCGAACACCTTCGAGATGACTGGCAAGAGAGAGATTGGACGATAGCTTTCAGGAAGCATGCGCGGCTTGCGAGGCTTCGGAATCATTACGATGTTGGCTGATTTCCACAGGCGGGGAAAGTACTGTAGCCGGAGACAGGAGTTAAACAGCTCAAGAACGAGGTCAACGCCTGAGTCCGGGAGATTTTGTAGAGCAGCGGCCCCGATCCGGTCAGGACCGGGGGCGCGACGGCGATTTAGTCGGCAGATAGATGAAACTAGTTCATCCCTGTCGAACGGGAGGGCGTGAAAAATGTCCAGATAGGAAGTCACGGACTTCTGCCGAGTGGGCAGGGTCCGAGACGCCTTGGTGAACAGTAAATTGCACCTCCATGCAGTCGGCGAAGACCTCGGCCTTGCATTCCGATGAAGATACAACCCCGTTCGGAGTTTCAAGTGGGTTGCGAGTTCTCTTCTCGCGGGTCAGTCTACTCGCCGCTCTCCAGACGGAGGCGTGGTCGACTTCAAGAGACTCAAGGTATGAGTCCCATCGATCAGAGTTTACGTCCCGCAGTAGCTGCTGGACGTAAAGAGACTGGGCCTGAAAGCGCCTTTTGACGCCGGGATCACGGGTTCTTTGCCATCTGCGGCGGAGATTGCGCCGTAACCAGATGGCGTGGAGTACTTCCGCAGGTAAGGCCGATTTACGATGATTCACCTCGAGAGTATATGTGTGTCGATCCATGACACCTTGGACCAACTCCTGAAGATGAGTGGCTCGGAGATCCAAATCGTCACAAGTGACGATCGGGTCCGCGGGGAGTGATGGTATCCGCCGTGAGAGCTCATCATGGTAGGAGCGCCAGTTGACTCTCCTAACAGTCTGAGCGGGAGGTCGGGGTGAGGCCAACAGCTCACGGGCAGTTATAAAAAGGGGATTGTGATCGGATGAGAGATCCGACACTGACGAGTCCTGGATGTGATGGGTCACGTTCTTGGCTATGACAATGTCAAGGACGTCCGGTCGATGACCGGAAAAGGGGAAGTGAGTAGGGTCTTCTGGGCCGATGACTTGTAGTACCGGGTCGTCGGAGACGAACCGATACAGAGATTTTCCGTAGGCGTTGGCTACTCTGCTGTTCCAGGAGGGATGCTTGGCATTTAAGTCGCCGGCTACAATGGTTGGTAGGGGATGGTCGAGGAGAGCGTCCCACTCCTCGGGCGGTGGAGGTAGCCGCAGGCCGGGCCGGAGATACGCCGCAACAACGCGCAACTCCGATCCGCCAGCGTCTATCGCCACCGCACAACCTTCAACAAGAGATGTATTTTAAGGGGGTAGTGGCCTGTGGGATATCCGCCTGTGGACTAAGACGGCTGTCCCCCCCGAGGGGCGACAGCCAGGCCGATGGGGACGATCCTGACGAAAACAGATGTAAGATGGCAGGTTGAAGGTATGGTAGCGAGCCAGATGAGTCTCGCAAAGGAGGACGACATCAGCGTCGTACTCCGTTACGAAAGTCATCAGTTCAGATCGTCGAGGGACTACCCCATGGGCATTCCACGCAACGATCCTAAGACTCCTAGCCATTCAAAGGAAGAAGAGGAAAGAGGGTAGACAGGGATTGAAACACCAGGGCGAGAACCGTGGTTGTATCTGGAGCAGACCTGATGTTGTGTACCAAAGTTTCAGCCCAGGCAGTCAGGGGGTCCACCGGGGCCCGGGAAGATTCCCGAGATTCCGGAAGACGGACCTGGCTGGCCTCGGCCGGTGCTGCAGATGGCGCAGGGCTCGGGGACGGACGTGGGGTCTGCTCAGTTGGGAGCTTGGGGGCGGGCGGGCCCGCTGAGGTTTTACAGGCAAGGCCTGTGGAACTTGTCGCTTACGGCGACGAGTGCGCTTTGGTTTGTGGCTCCGAGGAGCGGAAGGCGGGACTGATGTAGCGGCCACAGCCGCGTATGAAGGACCGGGCGCTCCGGCAGGCGCCGGGACAGAAGGGACTGCAGGCGGCGCCGAAACGTCGACTGCAGGCGGAACTGGGGCCCTGGGAGCAGCCGGAACTGCTGCCGGGGCCTGAGATGATGCTCCGGAGAGAGGTGGGAAGGCCTCTCTGCGGTTAGGGAGGGGACCTGCAACACGGCCTGCCTGCGCGCCAGGGCGAGCAGGAGTCCGCTGCAGCTTCATGGCTGATATAAAGTCCCTACATCCTCTATAACTAGCCGGATGGTCCCCGCCGCAGTTGCAGCAAATGGCCGTGAACCCCGTCTTGGGCTTATCACACCCACGATGAGGCTCAGTACATCGCACGCAACGCGGAGGGTGATTACAGAATAAGCTGGAGTGGCCAAACCTCTGACAGTTAAAACACTGAGAGGGGCCTGGCCGCGGGTCAAAAGTACGAACTTGCACCCGAAGGTGCAGGAAGTTTTGGAGGCCATAGACCTCCTCGAACTGGCCTACTTTGAGTAGTTTCACTAGGAAACTATTCACAGGACGGCGATCTTCCCCCTTGCCAGCATGCAGTACACTTACCCCCGTCGGCGAATAGCCTAAAGCGACAAGCTCCTGCCTGATGGTATCGGGGGCGGTCCAGGAAGGAAGTCCGGAAAGAACAACTTTAATTTCGCGCTCTGAAGGAAGCGCGAAAGTATGAAAGGAGATCTTCCGATCGGTAAGAAACTGTTGGACCGATCGGAAGTCCGGGACTGTTGTGGCCGCAATTCGAAGCGAGGAGCCTTGGCACCTGGCCTCGAGTTTGGCCGAAGGAAGCAGATTCTGGAGGGAACGAAGAATTTCCCTATAATTGCTATTGTCGGGAATGACAATCGGAGGAATTTTAGGCTTGGGCACAGATTGAGAGGGAGACTGAGTCGGTTGGCTGGCGCTGTTACCGGGACTAGATACCCGATGCGTAGCAGCGGCCGGTGGCGGGCTGGCGACCAATTTTCGCTTGCGTTTGGCAGACTTGCCCTCCACAAGCGAAAATTCACCTTCCCCCGTCCCCACACTACACATCGACGCACAATCACTTTCACTTTCACTATCACTGATTGTATGGGACGGCAGCGGGGTAGAATGAGGACCAGTACCGCAGGTTTCCATTAAGGTTACCAGCGGTTCCGGCAAAGGAACGGGAGTTGCGTTCGACGCCATCTCGGGATGAGCCGAAATGAACGTCGAAGACGCAAAAAAGGGCTAGGAAAGAGTGACTTTCACCAGCACTGAATCACTACACTGACAGACAAAGAACACGAACACCAGACGCGCACTGCACACGAGTCACAAAAACACACGCGCACGACACAATACACTGGTAATTTATAGCACACTGATGATGATGAATACAGATGACGATATGGTGAAGAATTCACTTTGATAAATGTATAAATAATGGTGAAATTCACAAGCAAAAATCGCCATAAAAAGTGACGCAGCCTACCCTGGCAACAGCTGTAGGCAGACTCTGGGGCTGAAACGCCGAGGTGAAAGCATCTCCTTAAATAGTGTCTGGCATGGTTTATTTTCCATGGCCAATCAGAATCGAGTATGACGAGCTGGCTTCTCATTGGTCCGCGCGATACACCTGAAGCGGCCAAAATGTTATAAATAGAGACATCGTAGCCGTGACGCACAGTTCGTCCGCGGCTTTCTGTCTAGCTACGACCTCCCGAAAGTCGCATCTACCTTCAGGTCCATCCGATACCGCCTGGAAACTGCTGACCCAACTGAGAGATTCATGCTCTTGGTGGAAGCCTGCGAAGTCATAGGTCTTCTATGAACCGAGCCCTTAGACGAGATCTCTCGCTCGTAGCCTGGAATGCTAACAACATCGGTACCAAGCATTCCGAACTTCTTGAATTCCTGGCTCGGTTCAAACCCGACGTACTTCTCCTCGGGGAAACCCACCTGACCCCGGCGAACCGGTTTCGATTACCAAATTACGTGGTCTATCGGGATGACCGAGTTGGCCGACGAGGAGGCGGCACGGCGATCGCGGTGAGGACCTCCATAGGTCATCATCGTGTCGCTTTGCCGCAGCTTACCAACCTAGAGGCCACCGCCATTGAGGTCCACGGAGCTCTTGGCGGCGTCCTCGTGGTCTCAGCTTACAAGCCCCCACAAGCTGAACTCCTTGTCGGCGACCTGGACGTCATCTTCGATTCCCATCGAAGGGGAATTTTGGCCGGCGATCTGAATTGCAAGCATCGCGTTTGGAATAGTCGCCTGACTACTCCGAACGGGAGGCGCTTGCTCAGTTTTGTTGAATCGCGCCGGGCGATGGTGTTTGGTCCAGCGCAACCCACGTTCTTTCCGTCACTGCCTAACGCGGCTCCCGATGTTCTGGACATCGCGGTGACCCAAGGAATTGTCTGTCCGGTCGAGGTATTCTCACTTACGGAGCTGACATCCGACCACAACCCTATCTTGGTCCACGTCGCTACCCAGCACGCCTATGCACGTTCTGACAAGCAGAAGGTCATCGATTGGGATCGCTACGGCCCGGCCTTGTGCCGTAGATTGCCGCCAGCGGCCCCACTCGATTCCGTTCGCCTCCTAGACGAAGCAGTTGCGGGAATCGAAGAGGCAATCATCTCGGCTATAGGCGTGTCTTCACGTACGCGAGCTGGCTTCACGCCTGACTACCAACGCATCACTGAGGAAGTCTCTCTTCTCGCTCGCGAGAGGAATTACTTCCGGAAACGTTGGCAGAGGACCCGTGATCCGGCCGATAAGGCAGCATACAATCGGCTCACCGGACGACTGCGTGGCAGTCTGAAGGCGTTCCGACGTAGCTGTTGGGAACTCGACGTGGCCCGAACGGGGGATGCGGACCCGCAATCTCACCCGTACAGAATACCTACCGCATTGACGGGACGGAGGCGCCGACCTCCACTTCCCGCCATTGTTGGACCGTTCGGTCGACTCCTGGGTCGCCCGGAGGAGAAGGCCGAGTACTTGGGCTTGTGTTTCGAGCGTCAGTTCGCTCCCAACCCGCCGATGGACTGGGACTTCGACGAACAAGTCGAGATGGCTGTGGAAGACTTTCTGTCTCTTCCGATCACGGCGGAGCCCGAACCCATCTCTTTGGAAGAGGTCTCAGATCGGCTCGCTGAACTTCAGCCAAGAAAGGCTCCAGGCCCGGACGGTGTTACCAACACCGCTCTACGACTTCTTCCCGAGCCTGGAGTTCAATTCTTGACTGATTTGTTCAACGCGTGTCTTAGACTGGCCTACTTTCCCAAGAAATGGAGAAAGGCGACGGTTATCGTGATCCCGAAGCAGGGAAAGGATACCACCCGCTCGGAAAACCTCGGGCCTATTAGCCTACTTTCCGCTACGTCCAAGGTTTTTGAGCGCCTCGTACAGCGTCGTGTACGAGAACATCTAACCAACTTTGACGTGCTGGTCCCCGAACAGTTCGGCTTTCGTGTGGGGCATTCGACCACTCATCAACTGATGAGACTGGTGGAAAGCATCACGGAAGCCGGGTGTCGGAGAGAACGGACCGTTGGCTGTTTCTTAGATGTTGAGAAAGCCTTCGACAGCGTATGGCATGATGGCCTTTTATTCAAACTTAGGGAAGTCCAGCTCCCGGACTGCTACCTCCATCTGGTTGCTAGCTTTCTGACGGAGAGGACCTTCTGCGTGAGAGTTGGCGATTCTGTCTCTTCCGAGAGACGAATCACATCCGGCGTCCCTCAAGGTAGTGTTCTAGGCCCCCTTCTGTTCTCGATCTACGTCAACGACGTGCCGAGACAGCATGGAGTCCAGATGGCCCTCTTCGCTGACGACACGGCCGTATTTACGGCCGATCGTCATGAGGAAAGGGCCGTCCTACGACTGCAGCGCCAGCTCGACACGCTCGTGGACTGGACTGAGAATTGGAGAGTGCAACTCAACGCCACCAAGAGTGTAGCCGTCGAATTCTCCAAGCGACGGAAGAACCCCGTTAGGCAACTACGTATCGGCAGAACGTACTTGCGCTGGTCCAACGAGGTCAAGTACCTCGGCTTACACCTTGACCGTCGGCTCACCTGGCGTACCCACGCACAGACAGTTCTTAAGCGAGCATCCACTCGCCTGTGCGCACTGTTTCCACTCCTGATCAGCTCAGCCATGACCAGGAAATTGGGTAGGATGATCGTCGGCGCGTATCTGCTGCCGGTCATTACCTACGCCTGCCCGGTCTGGGGTTACCTCGCCGCAATGCATAAAAAGAAGTTGCAGAGCGTCCTCGACAGGGGGCTTCGGCTAGCGGCCAAAGTCCCCCGTCGCTTCTCTTCTCGCCTTCTAAGGAGAGGACTTGGCGTCCGCTCCTTAGACGACACTTTCAGGCGGCTTGCACGCAAATTTTATGCACGTGCGGCGAGGTTCCCAGACAATCCTCTAGTGACTGGGCTGGGAAGGTACCGTATACGCCCAGGTGATTCGTGGAAACGCCCTCGGTGTATACTGCGCTAGCGTAGGCTAGCACAACAGCCGAGAAAGGCCTGCTATAGAGCACGCCCTCTACTTGGGGAGGGCCACGAGGCAGGAGCTCCAGATGGTAGCTCGGAACTCAGTTCCCGTGCGGTTCGTCTCTGCGACGCACAACCGCAAAGCCCAGAGCGAAAAAAAAAACTCACTGTTCGTCAAAAGGTCCGATCAGACACACAGATACAGATACAGAATCACTTCTGCTCCAGACTTCACACGGACAGGACTGCTCCTTGGACTGCTCTCTACTCTGGACGTTTCTTCAGCTTCTGGCTGCATTCGCCCACCTCGCAGGACGAGGAATATCGCTGCTCTCTTCGTGGGACAGAAGACTCCCGCGCCAGCTGTTTCCAGTGAATCGAGTAGCTGGTAGAAGCAACAGCTGGCCGAAGTTGCCCTTCTAAGGACCAACTTTGCCGGATACCATCTGCTGGCGAAGAACAGAAGAGGATTGCTCTGGGCTCACCTGGTGAGTGCCGCATTTCCAGTGTGTAATTCCTAAATTGCTCACGACTGTTAGGTAGCGCTGCCCCGGACGATCCTTGCAAGCCCCCACCAGTGGTAAGCGAGCTAGGATATCGCCGGGGTAAAGGGGCCAGTGGACACCAGTCTTGGTAAGGACTGGTATTCAACGAAGCTGGTCGTTAGCCCAGCTCCTGCCGCATCGTCGTGAGCAAGGAAGACGCGCTGGTAATCCGGCTTCGGCCGGACCCGAGATCCCTGGCGTCTGGCAGTGACTGCCTAGCAGTCTCTGCCCGGCAACCGTCGCACCTGGCCAGCATGCCTTCCACAGGCAACGGCTCAAGTGCAGAGTCGCTCGGCCCTGCCTTGCTGCCCCATCTGGGCTACTCGCCTGAATCGCCTCGGGCGATGGAGACGGATGATCCTCTCCCTAATCCGCTTCCTCCTCTTCCGGCTGACGAGTCGGGCGAGTTCGCGACCGTTGGTCGGCGTAATCGCCCGGCTAAGAAGCGCAAGAGGACCCATCCAACCGCTTCCTCTAGTACCTCGGCCATGGACATCGGACCTTCTCAGGGCCAACAGGCCGCGGTTCCGACTGCTTCGACAGCAGCTCCGGCTGCTGCCGCTGTTGGTCGCGCACCGCCCCTGTATGTCCATAGCGTGTCCAATGTCGCCGCCTTATATAGACGGCTGATCGCGGCCCACGGCCTGTCGGCCGACAAGCTTGACCTGAAGCTGCTTGGCGGTGATACGGTCAAGATTGTCGTCCGCCAGCTCGAGGACCATCGCTTGGTCGAGGCCTTCCTGCAGGCGCACAGCCTTCAGTATCATACCTTTTCTCCTAAGCGAGTCAAGCCCTTGTCTGTCATCTTGCGAGGGCTTGATGCGCATACAGATCCCCAGGAGATCCTCATGGAACTCCGTGACCTCGGGTACCCAGTGCAGGCAATTTTCCGCCTGTCCACGCACTCAGAAACCCGAGTACCTCTCCCGCTCGTCCGTCTCCAGCTCGAGAAGGGCGAGGCAGCTGACAAAATATTCTAACTCACGCGGCTGTTTGGCTTCCGCGTCAGGGTGGAAACCAGTCGTCCCCAGGGCAAGCTCGCGCAGTGCCACCGGTGCCAGAGTTTCGGCCACCATACCGACGTCTGCCGCAATGCCCCGGCCTGTCTACGTTGTTCGTTGGGACATTTAACTCAGGCCTCCACTGTGGCAGACAAGTCCAAATTCCCCTGCATCAATTGTGGCCAAGGCCATGCAGCAAGTAACGTAAACTGCCCGGTCTACAAGGCGGAGCTCCTGCGGAAGCAAAAGCCGCAGGGGCCCCTCCCGAAGCCAAGGCAGCCAGCTATGCAGCCCCAACCCCAGAGACAGCCTAGAACTCAGGCAAGGCCTCAACCTCAGGCACAACCGGCACGGCGCGCGCCCTCTCCGGCTCCACCTCCAGCCCCTGCAAAGGCAAGCAAACGTACCGCGTCTCCTTCCGAAGCAGAGACACGCCCAGTAGCCGTCATCTCGGTATTGGAGCCGGAGATTCAACCCTCCACCTCCGCGGAACCTCCTACTCCCGCCTCTGAACCAGAGGCAGCTTCGCCACCCTTGCCACCTCCGCGACTTCCGCGAGCAGGCATCACAAAACCCAGGAACAAAGGGATAACCACACCGGATGCTCGGCCCCGAGCTCCTGCCGGCCCACAGCCCAAGTCCTGCTTCCCGGTATAAGTCCGACGAAGCGCAACAGCGTACTTTTCCTGCCGCTGATTCAAAACCGTCTGGCCCTGGTCCTGTGGCTTCCACCACGACCCGATCTGCCGTTAAACCTGGTCGCTATTACGCGGCCTCAGTTTCCAGGCAAACCGCCCAGTCCGTCATTTCCGATGACGCACAGTTCGTCCACGACTTTCTGTCTGGCTACGACCTCAAGAAAGTCGCATCTACCTTCAGGTCCATCCGAGACCGCCTGGAAACTGCTGACCCAACTGAGAGATTCATGCTCTTGGTGGAAGCCTGCGAAGTCATAGGTCTTCTATGAACCGAGCCCTTAGACGAGATCTCTCGCTCGTAGCCTGGAATGCTAACAACATCGGTTCCAAGCATTCCGACCTTCTTGAATTCCTGGCTCGGTTCAAACCCGACGTACTTCTCCTCGGGGAAACACACCTGACCCCGGCGAACCGGTTTCGATTACCAAATTACGTGGTCTATCGGGATGACCGAGTTGGCCGACGAGGAGGCGGCACGGCGATCGCGGTGAGGACCTCCATAGGTCATCATCGTGTCGCTCTGCCGCAGCTTACCAACCTAGAGGCCACCGCCATTGAGGTCCACGGAGCTCTTGGCGGCGTCCTCGTGGTTTCAGCTTACAAGCCCCCACAAGCTGAACTCCTTGTCGGCGACCTGGACTTCATCTTCGATTCCCATCGAAGGGTAATTTTGGCCGGCGATCTGAATTGCAAGCATCGCGTTTGGAATAGTCGCCTGACTACTCCGAACGGAAGGCGCTTGCTCAGTTTTGTTGAATCGCGTCGGGCGATGGTGTTTGGTCCAGCGCAACCCACGTTCTTTCCGTCAATGCCTAACGCGGCTCCCGATGTTCTGGATATCGCGGTGACCCAAGGAGTTGTCTGTCCGGTCGAGGTATTCTCACTTACGGAGCTGACATCCGACCACAACCCTATCTTGGTCCACGTCGCTACCCAGCACGCCTATGCACGTTCTGACAAGAAGAAGGTTATCGATTGGGATCGCTACGGCCCGGCCTTGTGCCGTAGATTGCCGCCAGCGGCCCCACTCGATTCCGTTCGCCTCCTAGACGAAGCAGTTGCGGGAATCGAAGAGGCAATCATCTCGGCTATAGGCGTGTCTTCACGTACGCGAGCTGGCTTCACGCCTGACTACCAACGCATCCCTGAGGAAGTCTCTCTTCTCGCTCGCAAGAGGAATTACTTCCGGAAACGTTGGCAGAGGACCCGTGATCCGGCCGATAAGGCAGCATACAATCGGCTCACCGGACGACTGCGCGGCAGTCTGAAGGCGTTCCGACGTAGCTGTTGGGAACTCGACGTATCCCGAACGGGGGATGCGGACCCGCAATCTCACCCGTACAGAATACCTACCGCATTGACGGGACGGAGGCGCCGACCTCCACTTCCCGCTATTTTTGGACCGTTCGGTCGACTCCTGGGTCGCCCGGAGGAGAAGGCCGAGTACTTGGGCTTGTGTTTCGAGCGTCAGTTCACTCCCAACCCGCCCATGGACTGGGACTTCGACGAACAAGTCGAGACGGCTGTGGAAGACTTTCTGTCTCTTCCGATCACGGCGGAGCCCGACCCCTTCTCTTTGGAAGAGGTCTCAGATCGGCTCGCTGAACTTCAGCCAAGAAAGGCTCCAGGCCCGGACGGTGTTACCAACACCGCTCTACGACTTCTTCCCGAGCCTGGAGTTCAATTCTTGACTGATTTGTTCAACGCGTGTCTTAGACTGGCCTACTTTCCCAAGAAATGGAGAAAGGCGACGGTTATCGTGATCCCGAAGCAGGGAAAGGATACCACCCGCTCGGAAAACCTCCGGCCTATCAGCCTACTCTCCGCTACGTCCAAGGTTTTTGAGCGCCTCGTACAGCGTCGTGTACGAGAACATCTAACCAACTTTGACGTGCTGGTCCCCGAACAGTTCGGCTTTCGTGTGGGGCATTCGACCACTCATCAACTGATGAGACTGGTGGAAAGCATCACGGAAGACGGGTGTCGGAGAGAACGGACCGTTGGCTGTTTCTTAGATGTTGAGAAAGCCTTCGACAGCGTATGGCATGATGGCCTTTTATTCAAACTTAGGGAAGTCCAGCTCCCGGACTGCTACCTCCATCTGGTTGCTAGCTTTCTGACGGAGAGGACCTTCTGCGTGAGAGTTGGCGATTCTGTCTCTTCCGAGAGACGAATCACAGCCGGCGTCCCTCAAGGTAGTGTTCTAGGCCCCCTTCTGTTCTCGATCTACGTCAACGACGTGCCGAGACAGCATGGAGTCCAGATGGCCCTCTTCGCTAACGACACGGCCGTATTTACGGCCGATCGTCATGAGGAAAGGGCCGTCCTACGACTGCAGCGCCGGCTCAACACGCTCGTGGACTGGACCGAGAATTGGAGAGTGCAACTCAACGCTACCAAGAGTGTAGCCGTCTAATTCTCTAAGCGACGGAAGAACCCCGTTAGGCAACTACGTATCGGCAGAACGTACTTGCGCTGGTCCAAAGAGGTCAAGTACCTCGGCTTACACCTTGACCGTCGGCTCACCTGGCGTACCCACGCACAGACAGTTCTTAAGCGAGCATCCACTCGCCTGTGCGCACTGTTTTCACTCCTGATCAGCTCAGCCATGACCAGGATATTGGGTAGGATGATCGTCGGCGCGTATCTGCTGCCGGTCATTACCTACGCCTGCCTGGTCTGGGGTTACCTCGCCGCAATGCATAAAAAGAAGTTGCAGAGCGTCCTCGACAGGGGGCTTCGGCTAGCGGCCAAAGTCCCCCGTCGCTTCTCATCTCGCCTTCTAAGGAGAGGACTTGGCGTCCGCTCCTTAGACGACACTTTCAGGCGGCTTGCACGCAAATTTTATGCACGTGCGGCGAGGTTCCCAGGCAATCCTCTAGTGACTGGGCTGGGAAGGTACCGTATACGCCCAGGTGATTCGTGGAAACGCCCTCGGTGTATACTGCGCTAGCGTAGGCTAGCACAACAGCCGAGAATCGGCCTGCTATAGAGCAAACGGCCTACTTGGGCAGGGCCACGAGGCAGGAGCTCCAGATGGTAGCTCGGAACTCAGTTCCCGTGCGGTTCGTCTCTGCGACGCACAACCGCAAAGCCCAGAGCGAAAAACTCACTGTTGCTTGTTCCCAGTTCATTGGGAGACGTGTTCGGCGTATCATCTATTCGAACACATTTCTTTCTTTGCTACTGAAGATGGCCACCGGTGGTGCGGCCGAAACGTTTAGCAGTATTTTAAGCAATTGACCACGGCCTTTCAGCCCGGAAGTTTTAGAAGTTAATCGTAATGACACCGGCCGTGAAAGCCTACGTATGAAGATTAAGAACCTCTACGGGGAGGAGGTTTTAAAGAAAATTAAAAAACTGGAGACGCTACGTAAGAATAAAGCCAGTCTGCTGTGTTCCTTGGCCTTTTTACTTCGCTGTAGAGACTCGGGAACCGTTCCTATGTTCCTACGACATAGACACTTATTTAATACGCCACAGGCCAACAGGATATACAGAAGAACGGAAAATGCCATGCTGCGTGAACGCATACACTACACGAGAAAAGAGTTGGCACTAAATGACCAAGACCTGTTTAAACTGCATTTACATCTCAGCAGTACCCTCCAACGACATGATTGGGAGATGTTGGATGGGCTCACTTATAATGCTTTTGAGTCGTGTTATGCCAGTACTAGTCAGAGACAGCGTGACAAATTTGAGCGGTTCGCTTCCCAGAACATCAGGGGAAGAAAACTGGATAGTGACAGGATGGTTGTGAACCTATCGAACCGTCAACTAACACCACATGAGACCTCGGTGTTAGCCAAAGGTGAGAAGTTTGCGGTTACCCCGAAGACAGTACCGGTGGAGGAAATAGTGGCGAGCGTGGAGGCAGGCATCCGAGGACTACCCCGAGACCAGGCAGATGAAATACGTATGGAAGCTTCTAGGGCCCTTAGAAGGGCCGCTCCGCCAAAATGCAATCTTCTGTCGGCGGAGTTACGAGCCTTGAGGGAATTGAAAAGGGATGAATCCATTGTGATTGTGCCGGCGGATAAGGGGAGCGCCACTGTGTTCTTGAACACCGAAGACTACCAGCGGAAGATTGAAGGTTTATTAGACCCGGCCACTTATCGGAGGCTCAACAAAGATCCGACTACTACTGTACTAAGAAAAACGGATTCTTTGGTTAAGCAATCTTCTCTGGCGCCTGATGTGAAGACGGCCGTCCGGTGTTCGGAGGCCCTTCCCCCTCGTCTCTATGGTTTACCGAAGATCCACAAGGAAGACGTTCCGCTGAGGCCCATCGTCAGTGCTATTGGCTCGCCTACTTACACCTTGGCAAAGCACCTCACTGGATTGCTCAAGCCGCACATCGGGCAGACGGATTCTTCCGTCCGGGACTCTTCTGATTTCCTTCGGAGGATCCGGGAGTTGGTGCTGGAGCCTGGCGATGTTCTCGTGAGTTTTGATGTGGTCTCTCTTTTCACCATGGTCCCTGTTCAGGAGGTCTTGGGGTGACCAAATGGGTGACCTGTTCTCGGCGGACATCACTGCTTTGTTCCGGCAGGTCCTAACAACGACTTACTTCCAGTGGAATGGCGGCTTCTATGAACAGTTGGATGGCGTCGCCATGGGAAGTCCTCTCAGCCCTGTGGTTGCAAACTTCTATATGGAGAAATTTGAAGAGTTGGCAATTTCATCTGCGCCTCTGAAGTCGAAGTGTTGGTTGCGGTATGTGGACGACACTTTCGTGGTCTGGAGCCATGGGGATGAAGAGTTGGAACGCTTCCTTGGACATCTGAACGCTGTACACCCGCGCATACAGTTTACGATGGAGCGCGAGAGTGGTGATTAATTGGCTTTTCTGGATGTGTTGGTCCTGAAAAGGACCGATGGCAGCTTGGGACATAAAGTTTATAGGAAGCCAACGCACACCGACAGATATCTGCACAAGACCTCCAATCATCATCCTAGGCAGAAGAGGGCGGTGCTGAAGACTCTCGTAGACCGGGCAAAAAGAATCTGTGAGCCCCAGTATCTCGAAGATGAGTTTCGGCATCTCGAGAGAGCACTGCAGTCCAACGGCTACTCTGCTGCGGAGGTTAGGAGAGCTGCCCGGCCGAGAAGATCTGGTAGGCCGGACGAGTCGGAGTTGCCTGAGGGTGTTGGCTCTGCTGTCTTGCCCTACATCCGTGGCGTGACTGACCGCATCGGCAGGTTGCTGAGTAAGCGGGGCGTCAGGACGATCTTTAAGCCAACCAAAAAATTCCAACAGTTCCTGCGACCGATGAAAGACGCCAGGGATCCACTCTCGTCGTGCGGGGTGTACAGTATTCCTTGTACGTGTGGCCAGGTCTACATAGGCACCACGAAGCGTAGTGTCCGGACGCGCCTCTCTGAACATCGGAGATACTGCCGCCTGGGCCAGCCGGAAAAGTCCGCAGTTGCTGAACACGCTTGGTCCCACGACGATCACCGGGGGATGTTTGATGAAGCCCGCGTGTTGTCTTCTGTCCGGGGTTACTTCACTCGCCTGCATCTGGAGTCCATCCATATTCATAAGAATGCGTCCGTCGCTATGAACCGCCGATTGCATTGCATTGCATTATGGATGCGGGGTGTCTTTGCACCCGTGGCTTGATTGCAGCATCTGGATCGTGTCCAATGGCTGCCAGAAGTAAACATAGTGCTGGTACTGTCGACTGGTGACCTAAAACTGGAAAAGGAAACCGCCAACCAGTTAACTGAGAAGGCGGGGGAGTATAACTTTTTTTTTTAATGCACTGCCGCTGGTACCGATTCGAGCAACAGATGTTGCCCGTTTCAAGTCCAGTCAGCAGACGCCCTGAGGGCGTCGGTCGCTCCCCGCGAGGCGGAGAGCCTCCGTGCTAGTGATTGATGACAGCGACAAGCAGCCGGCTCAGCGTGCTAGGAGGTGGACAGGAAGGAGAGAAGGAGAGTTTGGTGAAATACTCTGGTCTAGGACTGATGATTACTTGTTTTTATTTAATTTAAAGAGGATGGCGTTATGGCGGGTCATCAAGAAGCGCCCGAGGGCGCTTGACCCGAATGGGCCGAACCGCCGAGGTGAAAGCATCTCCTAAATAGTGTCTGGCATGGTTTATTTTCCATGGCCAATCAGAATCGAGTATGACGAGCTGGCTTCTCATTGGTCCGCGCGATACACATGAAGCGGCCAAAATGTTATAAATAGAGGCATCGTAGCCGTAACTCACTGTTGCTTGTTCCCAGTTCATTGGGAGACGTATTCGGCGTATCATCTATTCGAACACATTTCTTTCTTTGCTACTGAAGATGGCCACCGGTGGTGCGGCCGAAACGTTTAGCAGTATTTTAAGCAATCGACCACGGCCTTTCAGCCCGGAAGTTTTAGAAGTTAATCGTAGTAATATTGATTTGATTCGCTATTGGCTTATTGAATATATTAAAAGCATTGTTACCTCCTTGTTTTGGTAGAGAATGTTAAATTTTACACATAGCGTATTCTATTTCCGGAAAACTCAAAAAGCCAATTTAATAACAAAATAAATAACATTACAAGTTCGTTGTAATGGAGATGTATTCAGTTGTTAATTAAACATGAAGGTCAACTTTGATGTATAGTTCAGTGAGAACAATGATAACTAACATAAACAACCTTTCTTGATTAAACCGCAAAATGCGACAAATAATTTACAGCGGACATAGGTGGGTAAACTACATGTATTGTTTCTCAGTAACACAAAGCAAATACCCTTAGGAAAGCAGACGTTAATTGCATGAATTAAATTTCCTTAGAGCTTTTGCGTAAGCTTGTTTACGTCTATAAATAATTATCTCTGTTATATTCAATAATAATATGAATTCCAATGTGAAAATGCCTTAAACCTAACAAATTGACACCAAGGTTAACAATTAACTCGTATAATAAAGTAAGAATAGCACATATCTTTTTTAGTAATAAATTATTAAAGACTCAATACAGTTTTCCTCTGCAATACTATACTTGAGTAACAGCTTCATGAAACGTTAGATTTCTTAAGAGACAGTTTTCAGAGCTCATGGTATATGTTTATATATAAATGATAATGAAATAACTACAATAGAGAACATTAATTATATAATTACAGTATTTGGTAGATTTTTGAGTATTACTTAGTGATTTCTAACATTTTGTAAATTTCATTTGTCTAAGGAGTAAGAAAACTCAAGGTGAGTCACTAATGTTTATTTCCTTTTAATTTAACTTATAATAAACAATAAAAACTGATTTATTTTGTTAAAGTGCGAGTAATTTGAAATCTGCAGAGATACTCTAAGAATGTCATAATTAACGGAGGAACTGTACTTTCATATTACAAAACGTTCAAGAATATTAGTTGCAAAGACAGACTAAAGTCATTCGCAAGTTACTTTGGACATCAAGTGCAAAAAAAAAATTATTGTAACAGAAGGTAAAGGACGTGTAGGTTTAAGGGAGCTACCTGAAAGCGTTGTAGAAAGCAACACAATCAACTGAGACTAGAGACGTTTGTGCAGGACAAACTTACGAGGAGAAAAGTAGGCCTATTGTAGACATTGCTGCAGACTATATAGTAACACAATTGCACGCAAATAACGAACTCGCTGGTGTCTGTATCCATTTAATTTACGTAACGCAAATAAAATATTACATCATTACCTTCATACTTATGAAAATATTTCTACTGCGTAACAGAAGTAAAACAGTCAAGTTTTCCAGTTTTCAGTAAAATACCAGCAGTTTATTATACATCGCCATTGCCATCGATTAGTGGAGATGTTTACTTCTCAGTGTACAATGTCGGACATAATCTTCCAACACCACAATTAGAAACATTTTGAGTAACCGATACCACAAAAGCCAAACAACCGGGGAGGTGCGCTACTGCCGATGATGACCCTAAAGTCCGCTCTATATACGTTTAAGACCAAACTCGTGGTTAAAAAATCTGATAGTGCAGTACGACATGAACTAAAAATACTAATGCGTGTCTCCAATTTTATTCCACACACACAAGTTTTATAATTTAGAACTAAGAGGTACATGAAACAGTAACAACATTTTTTCAGACTAGATTAATACACAAGAGGCGAGTAACATGAATAATAGCAGCACATTTCACCATGTAAGCTGCTGTTTAGTCTACTCACTACGTGTATGCTATTCACACTACGTGTAATACTGTTATTTATTATCTGTCGTTAAAATTGATAGCATTAAATAAAACCCGGAATTCACAGAGTACAACGTATCGTGTCATGATCAACTGTGACACCGAACGTCACGAGCGTTAACATTTAACTCCCGTGTATGTAGTGATCATTCACGAAGGCCTATGCAGTTGGTTGCTAACACACTGTGTTCTGCTAAATGAGTGGGCAACGCTTAAGCACGTCCGCACTGCCATAGATTAGTGCAGATGTTTGCTTCTCATGTCTAAGTCGTTGTCACAGAGGCAGTCACTAAATAACTGTTTATACTCTCTCTTCATTTTGGTTCGTGATTAATAATCAATAATAATAACTTAATATTAAATAGTCCATAATATGTAGCGTATAATATATTACAAATTATGTAGACGTCAAAAAAAGGCATGTGATATCTTGTGACGATTTAAAAGGAATTTAAATAGCACAAAATAATTTTTATTCAAAATGACATGTGAGAAAATATTTAACCCTTCCCTGTGTACTTATATGCCTGTATCAACTTGTAAAAATCTAGTACGGACATGAAAATTACTCTGTATTGAAGCGAAAATTAATAATTATGATAATTAAATAAAAAGACGTAATAATAATAATAAGAAATACCCAACTCAATAAAGAAAATGTAGTATTATTAATAGTAGTTAATTAGTATGATAATAATAATAATAAAGTACGAACTATTTTTCTCTCTCCGCGCGAACAGCTCCCTCTTCCTACTAACCGCCGCAAAACCAGTCCCAGTCGAGCGAGAATCAGAGACAAGGTAACAGCTTTACCATGTGTCGTGAAGAAAAAGTGTAAATATAAAAAATTAATAACGATGTAACTGAAGGTAATCTTTCGTGGTGACAGACTCCACAAGTAATTGAAATGTGGTGAAAGTAAAACGAGTTATGTAGCTGAAATGTAGTGAAATAACTAAAAGTAACTAACTTAGCCGACACACCTCTTTAAAAAAGAAACGAAATGTTTAAATTTTAAAGTATGTTCTATCCAAACATTATAGAGTAACATTAGTGCAGTTAAAAGCAAAATGTAAAATGTAAAAAAAAAGTGAACACCGTACATCAGGAGTGAAGCAACAACGACAAACTCACGAGCTTCAGGTAACAGCATCCTTTCGTCATGATCGCAACTAAGAATCTACAAAATCAATGAAGACACCCGAACGACATCGTAGAACTTCTAGGAAACGCAACTGAAGAGTAACAACAAGAGAACCTGCCGCTGATCACATTGTATCAAGGTGAAACCAAACCATTATACTTTTAACAATGGCAACAAAAGCAGTATATTTTTGCAAAGACTTATTCTAATCATGTAAATGTTAACATAGTAGTGTCTGTAATTACAATAATGAAATAGTAATCTGATGATAGTTAAACGTAAAGGGTAATTCGAAATTTGAGCAAACGAATATTCCAATAGCTTGTATAATGTTGACTTATTGTAGAGCATTATTAAGCTAAAACCCGGATCCGAGGAATTTAATGTAGTTAATAAATATATAATTTTTATTTTGCTCACCAGAGTAACATGTTAAAAAGACGTAAGAGTATTCGATGCACAACTTTTGAGTAATTTATTTTTTTAACGTAATAAAACAAAATAACAATAATATTTAAATTATTATTCAGGAAAATATAATAAAGAGAGGTTTTTGCTAAATAACCAGAGAGTGAGTAAATTTGCGTAACCTAATCCTAATTCCTGGTCTACATATTTTCAGATTTGTTGGTAAGTAATTGTACTAACATCGGCAGCCGGTTTGATTGAAAGTAACCAATTAAACTGGTTCCCTCTGTTATAATGTCTCAGACAGGAGAGACACTATAAAATGCGCGACTCTGCTACCTTGTAAAAAAAAAAAAAATAATAATAATTGTTTACAGAGTGTCACAGATAAAATGCAACACCCTGCTAATTTATAAAATAATTGTGTACCCTGTGCTAAATAATTAACAATAACTTGCTAAAATGCGTAAATTTACTCACTCTGGATTTGTGAATAAATAAATAGAGTTTTATTAATAAAGTAATAATAGTAGTATTAAGAAATCGACGTAAAAAGAAGTCCCCGCTTGTAGAAATATTCAATTTTCAACCTGACGGTAGTTACAGGCTAGTTCATGTTTGTTTCTTGTCAAGAAAACTACCCTCTCCCCTCGTATACAAGTACGTTGTTTGAATGACATTCCCTGGTTGACTAAACAGACAATCCTGTGCAGGAAATAAAACGTGTTCCAAATTGTCAGAAGTCACCCTTCTTTGTTATAAAGCCTTGCCTAGGTAAACAATAAGCCACCGTAACGCACACAATAGACCTCCCCAACCAGCTGATCTGTTGTGTGAATGTAAACATAATGTACTCTTCGTGTGAAATTTCTTTCCATATTAAAGTGATAATATCTCCTCAATAACTGTATCTCCACAGATACTTATTAGATTTACATATATTTGAATTTATTAATATAAGATTGTGATTATATATGTGTGTTAACAGGAATACAAATTTCGTAAGAGTGTGTATAATAGATAACATATTTAAAATAAGTAATACATAAGATTTAAGAATCATAATTACAATGGCTGGATTTAACCCCGACTTGTTGTTGAAGGACGAACTGAGCTATGAAGCTTTGTTACGCGGTCTTAAACATACAAACGTAACGGTTGCGGAACTGCGCAAAATATTACGCGAGAATAAACCAGACAAACCCTCACTGTTGAATCGTTTAAGTGTATCAGATTTCGAAAGTGAAAAGGAAACATGCTATAGTAAATTTACGGAACTTATCTCAATCGCACAAACCCTGCGAGACGAAAAATCCCCCGCGGTAATTTTAAGAACCACGCAGAGAATAGAACATCTAATCCGCCGCATTACCAATTTGTTCAATTGGCCCGGTGACAAAGTTACACCACCGGACGCGCAAAAATTTGCAGAAGAAGCGTTACGACAATTACCAGACACACTGCGCGAATTACGTAGGAAGTCTGAATCGTTTAGAATAGAAGAGATCGAAGAAGCCATGACGAAACTAAATATTTCCCCAACACAATCTCCTACTCAAGATCAACAACCAAGTGCTGAAGAGATTCCATTTCTCCAGGAATTTAGTAGAGAACCCACTGAAGATCGGTTAACGGTTAGACAAGCAAATACCCTCCCCGTAACCACCTTGCCTTATCCAAATGTACTAGGGAAGATTACGCGTAATTACGATTTACCACCCACCCTACAGACAAATCCACCAGCGGAAGAACCTGTAACGGATTCTCAATTAAATTTCAACAATGAGTTCTATGGAAAAATAACTCATCCTGTAGAACGTATTTTATCTAAGATAACAACCACTGACGGCCTGAATATTACAAAACTTCTAGATTTTATCAAGCACCTATTACAAATCACAGATCTGCGACAACTAAGAGATCACCAGATTTTACAAGTACTTCTACCTAAATGTAAATCTCCGTTAAAAGATCGTGTGTTGGAGTCCCTAAGGTATAATCACCCTCTAGAAGAACTACATACCACCCTGATAAGACATTTCATCCCCATCGGTATTTACGAAGAATTAAAGCGGAATTCTGTACTTCGTGTACAAGGAGCTTACGAAAGACTAGCTCATTATATATCGGACATAAGGCAATCTGCCTTATTACTACAAGTGAACTGGAGTGAACAACAGCTAGTAGACACTATTTTAGTAGGACTATCTCCCGAGGAGCGATCTCGCCTAGCACTCATGAAGAGACCAACCACCTTCACAGAACTGGAAATGTGTTGTATACATTCATCCAACGTCTGGTATTCAGATCAAAACAGACGCGTATTAATGTCCCAAACTCCACGCAGAGATTCTTTTCTACCTCCCTGTGGAACTGATACTCGAACCTACCACGATAAGCGATTTTCAAGAACCTCTACAGCCCGGAACTACCCAAATACAACAAAATCACTACTAAAGCCCCGACAGCATGCGAGCGATGCCAAAGACGAAAGACGATGTTATAATTGTGGAAAGCCCGGACATTTTAGCAAAATTGTAAACAAAAACGGTACCAACAAAAAAAACTGATCAGTCAAAAACTCGTGAAGCAGGAAGAACCAAAATCCTGTGTCTTCCGCAGCAAAAAAAGGAAAGGTAGAAACACGATTCAACCTAACGTCAAAATAAAAATAAACAAACGTATAGACCCTTACGTAACTAGATTTTTAACAAGTGTAACTCCATTAGCACATGTAAAACAAGTATATGCCTATTACCCTACATACAGATAGACCTTGGAGCAACGAATATCCTCGGTTTAGTCGATTCGGGATCTACACGTAGTATTATCAATCAACAGCTAGCCACTGTATTAGCGAATCATAATCTTATAAGACATACCCAAAGTGTGAACATAAAGTGTGCCACCGCAAATAAGCAAAATCTAAATATATCACGCAGTGTTGCCGTGAAGTTAAAAATAAAGAATTTTACTTGGTATGTTACACTACTCGTAGCTGAAGATTTAGGACAAAACTTAATACTAGGCGCCGATTTTATAAGTAAAACTGGCTTAATTCTCGACATATACGCTAAACAATATTGCTTTAGATTTGATCGCACGCGAAAATATCAGTTTGACACCGAGCTAAATAACAACAAGAACTGCGAAACTTCAACTATTCAGTTGGAGCATCATGAATCTAGTTTAATCATTTAAAAGAAAATGAGCGACAAAGGATCCAAAAATTAATAAAGGAATTTTCTACTGTACTCACACCTAAGTTAGGATTGACCAATCTCATTGAATACAAAATAAATTTAAGTGAACACAAAGTAATACGTCTGCATCCATACAAATTATCACCGCCCAAGATGGACATAATGAGAAACCAAATTAACAAACTCATTGAACAACACGTCATTGAACCGTCAACTTCCCCATATTCATCTCCTGCTTTCCTAGTACCGAAAGGAACGGATAAACATAGACTAGTCGTGGATTATAGACAGCTGAATAAGAATATAGAATTTGAATCTATTCCCCTGCCTGACATTCACAGCGCGTTCCACTATTTTACCAAAGCGAAAATTTTCACCATTATGGATCTCAACTAGGCCTTCCACCAAATCCCACTAGCTGAGGAATCAAGACATCTAACTGCGTTTGCTGTCCCATTTAATCTATACCAATTTACTAGAGTACCATTCGGAATATCACAAGGAAGTTCGGTATGTAGCAGACTGTTAGAAAAAATATTCCATGACGTTAAATTTAAATTCGTATATCATTATCTTGACGACATAGTAGTATATAGCGAATCGATGAATCAACACATAGATCATTTGCGTGAGGTATTATCAAGATTAAAGAATGCTGGACTAACGGTAAACCCCAGTAAAGTTAATTTCGCCGTAAAACAATTCTCTTTCTTAGGTCATATAGTATCTGCCGAAGGTAAGGTTAGCATCGACCCAGAACGCACACGCGCAATCCGAGAATTTTTACCACCCAAAGACCCCAAAGGTATAGCTCGATTTTTAGGTATGACCAATTATTTTCATAAGTACATACCCCACCTAGCGGATATAGCAGCCCCATTAAACGCATTAAGAAAAAAAGGAGCTAAATTCGAGTGGACCACTCGACACCAAGCCGCATTCGAAACACTCAAAGAAAGCGTAATATCACCCCCGGTATTGCAGTTAGCAGATTTCAATAAACCATTTGTCGTACAGACCGACAGTTCTAGTGTTGCATTAGGAGCAGTAATTTACCAAGAAATAGATAATACTAGACTACCGATCAGCTATGTATCACGTACCTTGACGGAGCAAGAAAGTTCTCAGCCTATGAACTTGAATGTTTAGTTGTAGTGTTCGCCTTCGAAAAGTTCAAACCGTTTTTAAAACACAAGGAATTTCTACTAGAGACCGACAACCAAGATTTATCGTGGTTGTTGAACCATCCAAAACAATTAGGTCGTATAGGAAGATGGGTGCTAAGACTAAATTCCTACAAGTTTAAAGTACAACATATTCGTGGTACCCAAAATGTAGTCGCCGATACACTATCCAGCATGTTCCAATTACCCAATGCCAAACCTGGGGAAGACAAGATTGAAACTACCACTGTAAATACGCTAATAACAGAATTCCCCCTTGCATTCAAGGATATAGCTCATCACCAACAACAAGATCCGAAATTACAGAAGATAATAGAACAAATAGATAAAGGAAATTATTCTGACAAGTATACCTTGAGTAAAAGAGTACTTTGTTATAAAAAAGCTAACGGAAAGTCATTGAGAATAATCGCACCGGAAATTATTAAACCCATGCTAATGGAATACTACCACTCATCAACCATTGGAGCTCATATGGGAATAAGGAAAACGATATATCGTATTCGCAAGGAATATCAATGGAAAAACATGAACAGTGAAATAACTAAGTTCGTGAAACAATGCGAAATCTGTGCCCTGAGCAAGCCAGCAAGAAACAGTCAAGTCGGAAGATTAATCTCAGAAATCCCCACAACACCTTTTTCAAAGATATACATAGATTTTTCCGGACACTATCCCCGTTCTAAGTCAGGAAACACAATGCTATTAATTTGCGTGGACTCTTTCACTAAATTCGTGTGGATGTATCCTATGAGACGTGCCTTAGCATCAACGACAATAAAGATTCTACAAGAGAGACTATTTAAAGATTACGGTACTCCAGTACACCTAGTATCTGACAATGGACCTCAGTTTAAATCGAAAGAATTTAATGACATGTGTTTTAAATTAGGAATAAATCATATTACAGTTACAGAGTACCGACCGCAAGGAAACCTAGCTGAGAGATACTTGCGAAACCTAAAATCCGCCTTAATATCGTATCACGCTAAAGACCAGACAGCGTGGGATCAAAATCTATAATGGATACAGTTTGCATTCAACTCAGCATATCATGGGGGACATAAATCAACACCATTTGATTTGCTATACAAATATAAACCTAACCATCCATTAACCATAAAGTGGAAAATTCATGAGTTATTGCCCCGTGAAATAAATGGGAATAATATAAGAAAATATGGAACGAAGCTCGTGCAAATTTGCGAGCGAATTTACAAAAATCGCGGAAATATCATGAGCGAAATAATCGGAAAATAAAGTACAAAGTAGGTGATTTAGTCATGTATAAAGCTCACCCTACGAGTAGAGCTGTTGATAGGACCACTTCCAAACTATCTTACCGATGGTGTGGCCGCTACACGATTCACAAGTTCATCACCCCCGTGACAGTAGCTCTGTACAAACCCAATACAAATAAGTACGTTCGCAGAAGTCATGTATCACAGATTAAAATTTTTTCTCCTTGTGAAAATAAAGAAGCACGACTACGAGAAAGATAGTAAACCAAGAATACTACCAAAGTATTCAGAATAAAGTATAGGAAACATATTATACGTATATATTTTATACAGAAATACAATAAGACTTTGTGACTCCAATATCGTAATTGAGTCTAAACTCAAACACCTCGTAAGAATACTAGCGAGGCATGATCAACCTTAGCTCATATTCTGCGAGAATAAAATAAATAATGAGAAGTCAGCTGACGCACAACAAAACCCTAGCACTGAAAAATAAAGGTAATTCTATTGTTATTACTATACGTTATTGTTATTAATAATCTATAACATGTTCATCCAAAGATTGATGAATATGATAGTGGTAATACACTAAAATGTAATCCACGTTTGTGACTAAGAGAAAGACGAAATAAGGAAATAAGAGGAGGAGCCGAGAACCAAAAGTTAAAATAATGTAAGCCCTCTTTCTACATTGTGTTTTTTATATAAAAAAACTAAATCTTTTTTTTTGTATATTTTTTTTTTAAAGAGAGGCCACTAGTTATTTAAAACTAGGCAGGGGCCTAGAGAAGCCAAAAATGCGCTGGGTCCAGTATGACGGGACTTGCAATTTAACTCGGTTGTTAATCAACAATAACAATTTTATTCTTGCCCCATAATTCATTACATGCATGTGTAAATTACAATTCCCCTGAGTGACACGTCTAACAATAAGCAATAAATAGCAGTATAAATGATAAATAAGTAGTGTCATCATGTTAACAATTCAGTTTCTATAAGCCCATATTAATTCATCCCCTAAATAACACTTAACATTAACATCACATATTGAAACATAGAGAAACATATGATAAAGCCCCAAAAACTGCAATCATAAAATTTAAACTTCCAGCCACAGTTGGAATTTAATCATTTAAAACCACAACCCATTTACTCCATTAAAATGAAACCCAAAAAAAAATATTTTAAAAACCGAAAGGATGATAATGACTAATAACTGCAAGATAAAAGTGGCCTGGCAGCCCATATGAATATATAACATCTAATAAATTGCACATTATAAGTATATGAAAATCTCTAAGTTTTTTTTTGAACTGTATACAAGTGGTAAAAACCCTTATCACCTAAGTTTAAACAATTGGCATAATTTTGCAAAACGTTAATTGTTGTGTTACAAATATAGATGTATCCCTGTATCAGGAATTCGTTCATTAATGATAATGAATTAATTCAACAGACAGGTCCAGCAAGCAAGTCAGAAACTAAGTTGCAATAATCAGTAGCCTCAGTATGCTTTTAAGTCTCAAAATTATTAGTATATGCCCACAAAAAAAATAATTTTTTTTTCTTTAAAGTCAGACATCTGTGTATAAATAATTTTACAATAACAGCATGGTCTATTCTAGCAGCGGTGGAAGTGTGCCAGCATGTGCCAGACTATATGAGACAGGTATCAGACCTGCCTGAAACTGTATCAACGTGTGCCTTACTTGAGGAAAAACTATGTAAATTTTACACCCGAAAACAGCCTGAAAAACGAAACCCCCCAGCACTGAAATGTTAAACCAAAATAAGAATAATATATGAACCCCGTCCTGAACCAGCCGGAACAGAACCAATAAACACATGACTTAAATTTAGATTGAAAATATAATGACTCTAAGGCCTTTGTACAAAAAAAAAAATATGTAAAGGAGTAAAAAGCTCTGGCACGCTCCCCCAGTGCAGCACACAATTACAATCCCAGTACGTTAGAGTTATGGAGTAATATTATAATAGTTCAAATAATGTTCATAATGAATGTCCAGTTGACACACCCCTGATCGGACTGTCTAGCAGCGTAAGCACATGGTTTAAAAAAAAGGAAAACGATTTGTAACACAGATGAGCAGCGGGCCAGGCCAACGAAAAATAATAAGAGTTTATATCACCTTAATAGCATGAGTAGTATGCATCTTACAGCTGGTCAGCAAGCTCCCTCCTCAGAACAGGTGAGTTTTGGATGGTTCATGGCTGGTGAAGGCGGCAGTACACCAGCTGAGACCAAATCTCCGTCTGGGAGCGAGAACCCTGAGAATTCACAAAGGATTAGAAATTCTGTTCACTAAAATATGCACCCTAGTCAAGGTAATAACCTCAGAACGGGGCTGCCAACCAACTCACGATAAATGCATAAAAGTTCTTGTTTTTTTTTTTTTTTTTTTTGAAAATTGCCCGAGGAGTAATTAAGTCTACAAGGTGATCATGAACTCACTAAATAAAAAAATAGTATTAAAATGTGTATATTAAAGAGTCACTCGCACTAGATCTAACAAGTGCCGACATAATCAAACAGGTTGGCCTCACCACGTGGCAACACAATTATCGTAATTTGTCAGAAAATGACCCCACTAAAAGCACTTACAGTTACACACAATTAAAAGATTTATAGTGTTTCATCTAAGGGTGGTCTCACAATTTATTTTTAACTGCCATAATTAATTAAAAAGGAACACTCTTCCAGTCCAGTGCGTGTACATACATAACCCACACGATTCAACTCTGTCTATACGTACTGGCTTTAGCTATAATTTTATATAATAATTTAACAAATGATTACAGTGACTGTTGTACAATAATTAAAAGAAATACTGGCTGTATATACTGAACATCAAATAAGTTTCTTACAATACACACACCCGTCCGATCGCATCACGTATATTCTCCTCTCTCATTCGGCTGAATATATTTACGTTTAATTATTCTCTTATTAAGCAATCATTTTCTAGCATACTATAATCACTCACCGGGAAGTCTCGAAAATTTAGCTTGCCATCAGGTTGAGAAGAAAATTACCCAATTATTGTCTGTCCAAGGTCGGGAGCTTGTTGATTCCTTCAACGTCTGCGTCGAACTGCCGATTACATCAGCAACTCAACAAACAGCAAAACTTCAACGCGAGATGGCGCGCGCTGTCTCACAGGGCCATCTCAATATCGCGGCTCACTGACGTTAATATTCGAGTTTATTTTTGAAAAACAAAATTTTTATACCTTCGATTGCCGGGTTATGCAAACACCGGCACACACCCACCCCAAAAGGGCAATCTGGTTGCCCCACACTTGAACTCGGGGGGGTGCCCTGCAGTGTACCCCCTTCCAAGTTGAACCTATTGGACTTGGCGATCAAGGCGACCCAGCGGTACTTGCTCTCAGGAGAACAGAGGCTATCTCACAACTGCGGCCACCCCCATGCGACCCTCTCCGCCCTGCCAACCCCACGGGACCGCCCCAACACGTCACCCTCTCTGGTGACCATCACCTACTCCCACCGGTCCCACTCACATTCCCGTCCGAAGACCAAACAAGGTATCACCCACCGTGGTATGTGAGTGACCGTACTACCTCTCGTCCATCTCTTGGACCGACCAGCCACATGCACCAACAAGGCATCTCCATTCTTGCCATATGGCTGGCCCACATCCCTACACAAGGGCGGACGGCGTCGCTTAGCCAGACAGAGAAGACCGCATCAAGGGCACGCGAACATCCATCCTAACTCTTACTCAACAAAAACACAATGGCTAGCAAGGGGGTTTTACTTCTCTGCCGACGTCGATACACAACCTATACTACAACCCTCTCTCTCAACAAAAAACACCCGGGAAACAACCGGAGAATGCGGCATGGCTCGACCTCTACACTAACCCTCAATCAAGATTTACAACCATTAACCAGAAACAACAGCACGCTATCACTCTCCATCATAACTTTCAGAACCAAAACAGGGGAACTTACAATCTCCAAGACCACGACTATCTAAGGGCACTCTCCAACTCTCTAACTTTCTCCATGATAACCTTCCAGAACAGGGGAAACTGACAATCTCCAGGACCACAATCTAATCACTTCCGGCAAGTCTCTCTAACTCCTTATCTTTTTTTTTTTTTTACTAAGGGGAGGGGTAGGAAAATCGGGAAGATGAAACGGGGCAAGGATCATTGAAAGGTCAATAGCTAGGGCTAAGGGTAAGGACATGATTCCCTCCGAAAAGGAGACTGACTGGAGAAAACCAAGGCTCGCGTGGGCAGGGGCGCAACCCTGAAGTAGACGAACACCACTGGGACTGTGAGGAACATCTACCCGCTACCCGTTAACCACTTCTTCTTACCTTTCTATGGCGGACTTTAGGTACTTGTTCCTTTTGGACACCACTCTCAGAGAAATTATCTCGTGTTGAGCTGTACTGACTGGTTTCCTCGGAATCAGAATCAAGGCAACTTACCTCATTACTTTCACTCCGCTTTGGATTATCTTTCTCATCTTCCTCTGCTTCTCTTTCTTTCAATGTTCCTTCTTCATTTTTTTCTACAATTTCCCTTTCTTCGTCCACATAATCCAAATCAACATCATGACACTGCACCTCCTCAGGATCTTCCCGTTGCTCACCTGATCCATCTTCAACCGCATCTTCACCAGCTCCTTCACAAACTTCTTCACTAACCTCTTCTCCGATCTCATTTTCGTCCTCCTTTTCATCACCATCAACATCATCGCCATCACATCCATTACCACCATCCGAACACTGCACATCTTCATCCTCTAGTTGCTCACCTGGTCCACCTGAAACTTCTTTTCGTTCTTCGGAATCCTCAACACTACTTACAGAAGGCGTCTCCACATCTTCACACACTACATCATTCTCACTCACACACTCCACAACGCTGCCACCAAATTTCTTCTCAACTTCTACCTCATCTACTTCTACCACACTTGAAGCCTGGACATCCCTGTGTCCCTCTGCAAACTCCGACTCTTCAGTCTCCCTAACACCTATAACTATACTTCCCTGTGCAGCATCCGCAGACCGCTCTTCTGCCTCTCCTGTCGATTCCACTCCTTCACCACTCTCAGCAACTACAACGTCCTCAACATTTTCCACCCTGGAATCCAGCTGTCCAGGTTCATGTGCAATGACTAAATTAATTTCTACTGGCGATGGTAAAGCTACACCATCAAGTGACTTCTCATATCCCGGCGTAGGCGATGATGATGTTACAGGCTCTGGATCCCTCACGAACCGAGATGGAGACACCGGAACAAATTCTGCGGCATCTGGATTCAACCATGACGTCCTCTTCGAGTCCTGTAACTCAGTATTGACTGACGTGTTCTTAGGCTCTTGTATTGATCTACAGAAGTTATACCGCTTTTCTTCTTCTGCTTCACCTTCTTCAACCACTACTCTCTTAGGGACTTGTACTTCCTCTGGAACCTTTAAAGTGTCCTTTTTCTCCGAATAGGAATAACGCCTTGCTACAGGCTCCCTACTTACAGCTGTTTATTCCCTAACCTAATTTCTTCTTCCCCTGTTAATTTCATACTTCTTTGTTTTCGGTGCTGTAGCTGTTGTTACCGTCTTCTCACTTGCCACCCCTTGTAGCCTCCATTACTTCCGGAATATTCAGGCTTTCTAAACATCTCTTGTGTTCTCCTCCAACCACCATGTTTGTCCCTTTTAGATCTTCCTAACAAACCACTGGAGTATTGGACATCTGTAGCATCTCTTCCCCGGGACTCGTCAACCTCCTGGACCGTTCTTGAAACCACACACAGCCGTTCAAGGTCCGCAAAACAACGTGGACGGTCCGCGAATATGAAACGAGATCTCTCTTGGGGATTCAGTCCCTCCAGAATTGCTTGTATAACTTCTGTCTCGGGCAACCCCAACCTTAACACCCGCGCAGCTTTCCGTATATCGCGCACGAAGTCCCCTAACGCCTCTCCGTTGGCCTGTAGGCGATAGAATAACTCAAACTTAAGCTGGGCACGTCGTCGAATGGGTAGGAAGAAGTTCAACACCTCCCCATGGAAAGCATCAACACTGTCACCCCGACGCAGAGTGTTGGTGACCAGCTCAGCCAACGGACCCCGGCAATACGGGTATATAAGAGACAAGACCTCCCCATCGGACACCCCCGGGAAATCTGCCAACTGCAGCACCAGGTCCAAGAAAACAAACAGCTGGTCCTCATCAAATCCATTCACCACCGAACATTTCTGGAGAACGCCTGAAATGGGGTGGGACAACTTCTGATAGCATACCGCCGCCAGAATTGCACAATTCAAAACACACAACCACCAAACATAAATCCCCACGAAACACCTAACACAAACATGACCTACAAAAACATATTTACAAGAATCAGAAAAAACTCAAGTACTATCCTTCCTTTGAGCGACCCCCCGGGTTCTCTAGCGCTGCGGAGACCTGGCCTTTCTGAACCACCTATTAACACCACAGAAGGAAACAAGCAACAACCAACAAATACCTAACATACATAACACCAAACATCAATCCGACACACACGTCTCACCAACACATAACTAGCAGACACAAACTAGTAATCAGAATTCCTAAACCTCGCAACACAGGAATTAAGTCGGTGACGGTACCGACTTCCGATCGGGCCATACCGCATCCCGTTAATGCCACACGCTATACTCTGACCTCGAATCACTAATATTCGATCACACAGGCCACGCTTGAGACCCCCCTGCAGTTCAGCATGTAAAATTTTCCAACCACGAATACCCACCCTGTGGTGCGATCAGACTCACAAGTTAAGCAACCTAACAATTATACATGGGTATACACCTAAAGAACAGTAGCATGACAATATTATAGTATTTCCGAGTTTGCAAGCCCCGTCACACCCAACGACCCAAGGGTTCAACCCTAGAATGAACCACGCTCTCTGCTACCATTTGTAATCCCTCATTCAACTTTGTGTTTTTTATATAAAAAAACTAAATCCTTTTTTTATTTATTTATTTTTTTTTAAAGAGAGGCCACTAGTTATTCAAAACTAGGCAGGAGCCTAGAGAAGCCAAAAATGCGCTGGGTCCAGTATGACGGGACTTGCAATTTAACTCGGTTGTTAATCAACAATAACAATTTTATTCTTGCCCCATAATTCATTACATGCATGTGTAAATTACAATTCCCCTGAGTGACACGTATAACAATAAGCAATAAATAGCAGTATAAATGATAAATAAGTAGTGTCATCATGTTAACAATTCAGTTTCTATAAGCCCATATTAATTCATCCCCTAAATAACACTTAACATTAACATCACATATTGAAACATAGATAAACATATACATATAACATCATCACACTAAACCATGTTCGACCTGGCAGACAGCCTGTATATTTGATAAAGCCCCAAAAACTGCAATCATAAAATTTAAACTTCCGCCACAGTTGGAATTTAATCTTTTAAAACCACAACCCATTTACTCCATTAAAATGAAACCCAAAAAAAATTATATTTTAAAAACCGAAAGGATGATAATGACTAATAACTGCAAGATAAAAGTGGCCTGGCAGCCCATATGAATATATAACATCTAATAAATTGCACATTATAAGTATATGAAAATCTCTAAGTTTTTTTTTGAACTGTATACAAGTGGTAAAAACCCTTATCACCTAAGTTTAAACAATTGGCATAATTTTGCAAAACGTTAATTGTTGTGTTACAAATATAGATGTATCCCTGGATCAGGAATTCGTTCTTTAATGATAATGAATTAATTCAACAGACAGGTCCAGCAAGCAAGTCAGAACCTAAGTTACAATAATCAGTAGCCTCAGTATGCTTTTACAATCTCAAAATTATTAGTATATGCCCACAAAAAATAATTTTTTTTTCTTTAAAGTCAGACATCTGTGTATAAATAATTTTACAATAACAGCATGTTGTATTCTAGCAGCGGTGGAAGTGTGCCAGCATGTGCCAGACTATATGAGACAGGTATCAGACCTGCCTGAAACTGTATCAACGTGTGCCTTACTTGACGCAAAAACTATGTAAATTTTACACCCGAAAACAACCTGAAAAACGAAACCCCCCAGCACTTAAATGTTAAACCAAAATAAGAATAATATATGAACCCCGTCCTGAACCAGCCGGAACAGAACCAATAAACACATGACTTAAATTTAGATTGAAAGTATAATGACTCTAAGGCCTTTGTACATAAAAAAAAATGTAAAGGAGTAAAAAGCTCTGGCACGCTCCCCCAGTGTAGCACACAATTACAATCCTAGTACGTTAGAGTTATGGAGTAATATTATAATAGTTCAAATAATGTTCATAATGAATGTCCAGTTGACACACCCCTGATCGGACTGTCTAGCAGCGTAAGCACATGGTTTAAAAAAAAGGAAAACGATTTGTAACACAGATGAGCAGCGGGCCAGGCCAACGAAAAATAATAAGAGTTTATATCACCTTAATAGCATGAGTAGTATGCATCTTACAGCTGGTCAGCAAGCTCCCTCCTCAGAACAGGTGAGTTTTGGATGGTTCATGGCTGGTGAAGGCGGCAGTACACCAGCTGAGACCAAATCTCCGTCTGGGAGCGAGAACCCTGAGAATTCACAAAGGATTAGAAATTCTGTTCACTAAAATATGCACCCTAGTCAAGGTAATAACCTCAGAACGGGGCTCCCAACCAACTCACGATAAATGCATAAAAGTTCTTGTTTTTTTTTTTTTTTTTTAAATTGCCCGAGGAGTAATTAAGTCTACAAGGTGATCATGAACTCACTAAATAAAAAAATAGTATTAAAATGAGTATATTAAAGAGTCACTCGCACTAGATCTAACAAGTGCCGACATAATCAAACAGGTTGGCCTCACCACGTGGCAACACAATTATCGTAATTTGTCAGAAAATGACCCCACTAAAAGCACTTACAGTTACACACAATTAAAAGATTTATAGTGTTTCATCTAAGGGTGGTCTCACAATTTATTTTTAACTGCCATAATTAATTAAAAGAACACTCTTCCAGTCCAGTGCGTGTACATACATAACCCACACGATTCAACTCTGTCTATACGTACTGGCTTTAGCTATAATTTTATATAATAATTTAACAAATGATTACAGTGACTGTTATACAATAATTAAAAGAAATACTGGCTGTATATACTGAACATCAAATAAGTTTCTTACAATACACACACTCGTCCGATCGCATCACGTATATTCTCCTCTCGCATTCGGCTGAATATATCTACGTTTAATTATTCTCTTATTAATCAATAATTTTCTAGCATACTATAATCACTCACCGGGAAGTCTCGAAAATTTAGCTTGCCATCAGGTTGAGAAGAAAATTACCCAATTATTATCTGTCCAAGGTCGGGAGCTTGTTGATTCCTTCAACGTCTGCGTCGAACTGCCGATTACATCAGCAACTCAACAAACAGCAACACTTCAACGCGAGATGGCGCGCGCTGTCTCACAGGGCCATCTCAATATCGCGGCTCACCGACGTTAATATTCGAGTTTATTATTGAAAAACAAAATTTTTATACCTTCGATTGCCGGGTTATGCAAACACCGGCACAATAATAAGTGATTCTCTGCGTTGAATATTATAAATATTTCGCACACTTATAATATGCGAAAACCCTTATGTAAGAAAGTTAGAGAATCTTTAACCTTACAGTAAAACAGTATATCTCAAATATGCTGAAAACTACTCATGAGTGTCACTCCTTCAAACGAGTGAAGAAACAAAAAACCGGTAGTAGATTTAAGAACTTGAAATAAAGTAGAATTATTTAATTTGCGTTTTATGTGTTGTATATGTATTAAATTTTTGAGTATTTTGTATAGTATGTAAGATAATCGAACGATGAATCGAAATAACCTTGTGGAGAGAAATTTCATCACGAAGTGCCCTGTCAAATATAATTGTATTTCTTAGGTTTTCTTTTAAACCCCATCGCCCCGTCCTTACCTCTAAGTGGAGGAGGATGTGACGATTTAAAAGGAATTTAAATAGCACAAAATAATTTTTATTCAAAATGACATGTGAGAAAATATTTAACCCTTCCCTGTGTACTGATATGCCTGTATCAACTTGTAAAAATCTAGTACGGACATGAAAATTACTCTGTATTGAAGCGAAAATTAATAATTATGATAATTAAATAAAAAGACGTAATAATAATAATAAGAAATACCTAACTCAATAAAGAAAATGTAGTATTATTAATAGTAGTTAATTAGTATGATAATAATAATAATAAAGTATGAACTATTTTTCTCTCTCCGCGCGTACAGCTCCCTCTCCCTACTAACCGCCGCAAAACCAGTCCCAGTCGAGCGAGAATCAGAGACAAGGTAACAGCTTTACCATGTGTCGTGAAGAAAAAGTGTAAATATAAAAAATTAATAACGATGTAACTGAAGGTAATCTTTCGTGGTGACAGACTCCACAAGTAATTGAAATGTGGTGAAAGTAAAACGAGTTATGTAGCTGAAATGTAGTGAAATAACTAAAAGTAACTAACTTAGCCTACACATCTCTTTAAAAAAGGAAACGAAATGTTTAAATTGTAAAGTATGTTCTATCCAAACATTATAGAGTAACATTAGTGCAGTTGAAAGCAAAATGTAAAATGTAAAAAAAAAGTGAACACCGTACATCAGGAGTGAAGCAACAACGACAAACTCACGAGCTTCAGGTAACAGCATCCTTTCGTCATGATCGCAACTAAGAATCTACAAAATCAATGGAGACACCCGAACGACATCGTAGAACTTCTAGGAAACGCAACTGAAGAGTAACAACAAGAGAACCTGCCGCTGATCACATTGTATCAAGGTGAAACCAAACCATTATACTCTTAACAATGGCAACAAAAGCAGTATATTTTTGCAAAGACTTATTCTAATCATGTAAATGTTAACATAGTAGTGTCTGTAATTACAATAATGAAATAGTAATCTGATGATAGTTAAACGTAAAGGGTAATTCGAAATTTGAGCAAACGAATATTCCAATAGCTTGCATAATGTTGACTTATTGTAGAGCATTATTAAGTTAAAACCCGGATCCGAGGAATTTAATGTAGTTAATAAATATATAATTTTTATTTTGCTCACCAGAGTAACATGTTAAAAAGACGTAAGAGTATACGATGCACAACTTTTGAGTAATTTATTTTTTTAACGTAATAAAACAAAATAACAATAATATTTAAATTATTATTCAGGAAAATATAATAAAGAGATGTTTTTGCTAAATAACCAGAGAGTGAGAAAATTTGCGTAACCTAATCCTAATTCCTGTTCTACATATTTTCAGATTTGTTGGTAAGTAATTGTACTAACATCGGCAGCCGGTTTGATTGAAAGTAACCAATTAAACTGGTTCCCTCTGTTATAATGTCTCAGACAGGAGAGACATCATCATCTTTTGGTATTCGTCCCAGTTGTACCCAAGCCCATATGCTTATGTTGATGACTGTACTGATGTGTTTTGACAAGAATTTTTAATAACTGTGAAAAGTGGATACAATGAAGCCAAACAAATCAAGATTCTGTATATCTGTAAACAAATTGGCATCTGATTGCCCAAACATTACACACATTCGCTAATTTATAATCATATACTGTAACATTTTAGAATAAGTTTTTATATTTTCATTGTATAATCAGTGGCGAAATGTGAGAAAATAATTTGTGTAGACATAAAAATATCAATCAAATGCAACCTCTTACTAAGATAATTGGCATTCTTAATGAAGCAGTAAAACGATGATAGTGTTAATGTCTATCAGATAACAGTCAAGTAACTGTTTGAAACACACGCATTTCATTATATAATTTAGGCCCAAATATTAATGAAAAATACTGTATTCTCATTTGTGTCGTCTATAAGCTCTTAATTGGAAAATATTGATAGAAAAATATACATTTTTCCACTATTTAGATGATGACAAGTTCCGATTACTCTATGCGTTACACAAAGTTTAATACTTTTTTTGTAAAAAACTTCCACACGCTGCCTCTTAAAGTTTGCAAACATATCTATTTCACACTTTATTTGAAAGTCAGGTCATTTGTACTCATACACATCATTTTGTCTAATAGACAATGTAGCCAACTGTGATAATCTTTTATTTTTCATACCGTTACGAATGTGTGTAAAATAGGAAATGGGGCTACAAAGAAGACAGCTTGGTGGACAAAAGAGATAGAAAAAGCAGTAAAGGGAAAGAAAAAAGCGTGGAAAACTTATCTGAACAATAAGACACAAGATAACTATGACAAATATAAGACAGACAGAATAAAAGTTAAAACCAAATAAATACGAGCAAAAAAAACATGGACAGACTTCGGGAATAAACTTACAGAAACATATAATGAAAACCAGAAATTATTCTACAACACTTTGAAACAAATGAGAAAACCCATAACGAATATGCTACAAAATTTAAAGGACAAAAATGGAAATATCCTAATGGAAGAGACAAGTATTACGTGAAGATGGAGAGAATATTTCGAAGATTTATTAGAGGAAAACGAAAACGAAGATAACATGGAAGAGGAAGAAAAAAAAGATACTGCACACATGGAACAAGAAGAGAATCAATTAAAAGAAGAGGAAATAACAAGAGAAGAATTCATTGAGGCAATGGAGAAACTGAAATTTGGGAAGGCACCAGGACATGATGAAATAACAACAGAAATGATTAAATACGGAAACGTGGAAAGAAAGGAGGAACTCCTAAACATTTTAAACCAATCATTGAAAGAAAGGAAGGTCCCACTTGACTGGCAAATAGGAATTATCGCGCCTATATACAAAAAGGGAGACAGTAAACAATGTTCTAATTATAGAGGCATTACTTTAGGGAGCACGGTAGGAAAACTGTACGGGAGGATTCTAGAAAGCAGGTTAAGGAAAAAGTAGAGCACACCTTGGAAGAAAGCCAAAGTGGGTTCAGAAAAAAGAGAGGAGTAGTGGAGCAAATCTTCATAGTAAGACAGTTATGTGAGAAAGCTGCCAAAGTGGGAAGACAAATACATGCATGTTTCGTGGACATGGAGAAGGCGTTCGATAGTATACGAAGGAAGGACGTATGGAACATATTGAAGAGGAAGGGAGTAGAACAACAGCTTATTGAGGGCATAAAAAGCCTATACGAAAACACCGTCAATTACGTAAGAGTAAGAAACGAAGCATCAAAAACTTTCACCAGCAAAATAGGTTTAAGGCAGGGGTGTATATTAAGCCCCCTGCTATTCAACCTGGTGTTGGATGATGTTGTCTAAAAATGTAAAGAAAGTATGAGTAAATATAGAATAGGATACTGGGATATAAAGATAATAACAATAACAGAATTATGCTACGCAGATGATTTAATAATTGTAGGAAAAACAGAAAAACAGTTACAGAATAACATAAAGGTATTTAATGAAGAACATAGAAAGAAAAACATGAAGATTAATATACAGAAGACTAAAACTATGGTAATAGGAAATTCAGAAGAGAAATACAGTGTAGAACTTGATGGAAAATATTTAAAACAAGTAAAATGTTATAAATATCTGGACTAGTGATTAACAGTAAAGGGAATTTAGAGGAAGAAATAAATGAAAGAGTAGCGAAAACAGGAAGATTATTCAATAGTATTAAATCAAGTTTCCTGGGTAAAAAAGAAATACCCACTAGGATAAAAACAGAAATATTCAGAAAAATCATTAACTTACGGCAGCAAAACATGGACAACAAATGAGAGAATAAAAAGCAAGCTAACTAATATTGAAATAAGGTTTCTTCGAAAAATAGAAGGGAAGACAAAAAAACATTGAATTAGAAAAGAAATATTTAGGAAAAGTTAAATATTGTTCCTGTAGCAATAACAGTAGGACAAGCACAAATTAGATGGCTGGGACATGTAATGAAGATGGGGGAGGAAAGACTGGTAAAGGAAGTGTTTGAATCCAGAGAAACAGGTAAAAGAAAGAGAGGACGACCGAGAAAGTTCTGGAAGGATGAAGCCCGCACAGGTGCAGAAAGAAGAGGAGCAAAATGGGAGATAATGAAGGAGCTCGCAGGAGATAGAAAGAAATGGAGGGATATGTGGAAAAAGACGACCTCAGAGGACTCAACTCCAACATAGCTTTACACCGAAAGGTAGAAAAGCTAAGGATTAAGTAAGTAAGTAAGTACGATGTGTGTTTTGATTCTCTTTAGTGTACTCATTGAATACTTAGTCGGGGCCGATATAACTGGAATACTTCGTACTAATTCCAGTAACTTTATTGTTTGTTGAATACATAATCGATTTCATTCTCTACAATATATTATAGCAGATTAACACAGGGAAGCACTTTTCATCACTGCTGTCATTTGATATTTCATTGCCCAGTTAAACAATTTTGGGAACAAACACTTCAGCTTGTCAAACTGGAGATGCGGAAAATTCCTCCGAAATTAATTAACATTTTCTATTTTTAAGGTTCAAAAAAAGGTATTTTTAAATTCGCCGATTCGGGCGTCTAGTTACATTGTTATAGAATAAAGAATTTCATTTGCAGCACTTTTATACGCTTCAGTTACAAATTCCTGCAATACATTATTGGGGTCAGTATTCATACGCCAACATTCGTCCATAGTTTTCCAGTACTTCACTTGAACGCAGTGCTGCGATATTTTCTTTCACAGTGCTAATTTAATTTTTACTTATACGTAAATCACTACTAGTTTTTGCGTGTATAATATTAAACAGATGTTGAGTAAATACAAAAATTTGAACATGTACGCACAAGTAAAACATTAAAGATGTCGACTTTAAAATGTCTGGAGACCAACTGCAGCACTGAAATACTCAGGATCCCAGTCATCATTTGGTAATGTGAGAAACCGTATCACATATTCCTTTGTGATGTTTTTTGACCGTTGGAATCACAGGAAAATGGTAATGATGTTGATGGTAATCATCTAACGGATTGATGTTGGGTGAGAAAGCTTAAACCATTGTTTCCGTACTAAATTAGATCTAGCACCAGATCTACTGATCAGACTATGAAATGCAGGCAAATTATAAATATTTGCTTCTTCTTTTATATTTACGTGGAAAGGATATATGTTTAATTATTCTTTATGCAGTTGCGTTTTTGCTATTTACCAAGTTATTCGAGTTTTTGTAAAAGAAAGATACAGTAATTAAGTTTTCCTAAATTCTACAATTAACATTTATCACGTTGTGTACATAAATGTAAATATAACAGTAGTATGTACATAGGTCATGGTTTGGAGACAGAGTATTTTCCTCCAACGATTCTTTCATACTTTCAGAAACACAAGGAAATAATTCATAAACTCTTCGTTAAGATTCCATTTATCCGTTTTTTGTTCAACACCAAACGTGTTTCACCAAGAAACCTCTTGCTTCATCTTTTCTGACAAGGCAATACACATCGAAACGACCACTCATTAACATATAAACACTGACACAACAAACAGACACACACATGCACACTGATGAGTCTGTATGATTTAACGAGTAATAATACATTATTCTTATTATTTTTATGTTATTAATATCTAATAATGTGTTTCTTACAAAGAGACACTGACAATGCCAGCCCCTAGATAGATGAGTCAATCGATTACATTATCGTTGCTAAACATGTGGTATAATTACATCTATTTCAAATTTTGTTCCGTTTACGTTTACACCAACACAGGTAACTTTGATTAGTATGCAAACCATCTAATGGGAGTTCAAGTCAACTTAAAGACTGCTGCTCGTTTATGGAGTTTTAAGTTTTAAGAGTATCCAAGACGGTTAGATATCAGGCGATAATTGGCTGTTGGGAGGAATAAGCTCTCGGTTGCGGTTGCGCAGCTGCATGTGGACAGGAGGCGAAAGATTTCAAATGCTGTTTTCTGGGTAACTTTGGGCTGCTTGGAATTCTGGAGGACAGGTTTTGGAATAGTGACAGGCTTCAGTTACGAGCGACTCATTATAAAAATTGCTAAATTCTTCTCTTTCAGTCTGCATGTTTGAGATAAACGAGACTATGTGGGAATTTTTAATCATTCTGCGTTATTTGGGCTAATTTTTAGGCATATCGGAAGAATATTCGTCTGTATTCTTGCTGTTCTTGTACTGGATTTGTTGTGAAATTGTTATATTGCCAAGTGTTAAGAGATTCGGTTTTAGATTCAAAATCTTAATGCGGTAAAATCTTAAGATAGTAGAAACCTTCCTAAAATAGGCAATATTATCACCTAATTTTTAATTAAATGAAAATGAAAATTTTCTTGTTTTAATAATATCACATATTACACGGTGACATATAATAACTTACCAGCTTTTTCAGTTTTTGGAAGTAATATTTTTCCTGCAAATTTGTCAGCTTCTCTAGTAAATTGTTATAGTGTATTATTATGTTAGACTATCAATATGTAGTATAAATGTGTGTATATATATATATATATATATTGTAACTACACGTTTTTTGGGGTTCTGGGGTGCTAACTGCCCGTTTATTTTTGTTTAAAATTTGCAATAACATTCGTTTAATATTTTATTATTATTGATTTATTTATTTCAATTCAACCTAGCGTTGAATCCAACTTAAATAAATCCGGTTGATGCACTTGAGATTATTTATCGAAGTAATTTTCTACTTCGGTTAGTTTATTTATACGGTTGTTCTTCCGTCGACTCGTTGAAATGGTGGTGTATATTCCGCACTGAAAACACAAATATTTTGCATGAACAATCACTTACTTGTGGTGAGTCTTGTCGATCTTGCAGGGTCGATATCACAATCCAACTTGTATACGGACTTACCGTGTGTGTATTCGCCGCTGCTTGTCAAGCTGACCAATGAAATTCGTTCACCTGTTTTCAAACTTTGTCTTTTGAAATAAACTAACTGACTTCGTTTTCTTGTGTCAAATAATACTTTATTCAGTTAATGTGCTCTGTTTAAGTGATCTAAAGTATCATTTATAATTAAATTCAGAATAAGTAACATGAGACATTGGGTTTTATAAAATTTGCCTCAGGGTGCCAATACTGTTTACAAAGTTAGTTTATCTAACTGCTTTTTTGGTTAAAATAATTTAATAAGTGCGTGGGTTCTTTGAGCTGACAGAATACAAAATCATTGAATAGAACTATTATTCTGCCGTTATTAAGCAGTTTGAAGTTGACTACAATTCAGTCATCACTTATAATTAACATACAAAATAATAACCATGTGTCTGCTCTGGACATTTCAGGATAGCAGAATTATTAAACTCAATTGACAACAAATGGTTTAATGAAAGTTGGTTAATGTTAAAATAATTCTGGATAAAATAACTAAAAATGAACAATAATATTATATGTTGAAGCAGTGTTATTGAGTGAAACATCTGATTCATTGTTTGGTTCTACATAAAGATAATTGCATGGCCGTAAGTAATTATGTAGCTTAACAACCTTGGTTATTATTCATAGTAAGTATAAACATTGAAATGGTTATAATAGTAGATTCTTTTCCTAAATTATAAAGCATAAATAACACTGGAATCTTTTATTAACTTTCGTTAATTGATCATCCAGTTGACAAATCTCAGTCATTGGTGAATACTGGTTCTTTTGATTTATAATTAATAATTGACAACTGTCATTATGTGTGGTCATGACACACGAAGTATTCGTACATAATAATTAATTGGATGTTTAATAAATTCATAAAATTAGAATATTCAAAATAATCTGAGGATTGTCACCATTATTGTTGATTAAATAATATCATGAATACATCTTAACCTAGGATCATTGTTTGAATATGTTTCGATTATATCGTTTCTCATTTCTTAACTAATAATGTAAAAATCACTGTACTCCCTTTTATTTATAATTTAAATCCCGGAATTGCTCTGGATTATACACTGAGCAATCCTTGTTACGCACTGTTACACTTAACAACTTTGATACTAAAGTATTTATGCATCACAATTTGATGTTAGGTTGCACTGTTTACATCGGTGACGCGCACGAATCATATTAACAGCTGATTTTTTGCTCCGGGTTGTAGCCGTCTGTTCCCTTCTGAAATTGATTAAAAAGTGACGAGAACGCACACCTCTCGCTGCCGTTCCGTTTTGCGATCGTCCAAAGTTTTGTTAATTTCTTGGATTTGATTGGTTGACGATCTTTAATTTGATGCACATACCCCCGGCGAATTATTTCAATTGTTGGGTTTGGCGTGGGGTGTTTTGTGTCAAGAGTATAAATGTTTGCTCGATTTGACACGAATTCCTTATAATTGTAATAACTTTTTTAATATGGCTTAGATTTTAAATCTGAGCGTATCACTGGATTGGTAATACTCGGCTCTTATTTTCTTTATTTTGAGTCCACTCATGGTGTGCTTTGGTCCATTATCAAGGAAGTTAATGTTTGTGATTATCACAATTCACTATACACCATTAATTATATTTAATTTTTGATTAACACTATTTAATGGCACTCATACCCACTTGAAGGCATGCCTTCCAAGTTCTCTTACACTTCTTAGTTGCTAGTTACTTAAACCTACTGACAAAATACATTACTTAAGCTACCATTGTCTTAGCCTATGTCCCTATATTTGCATTTACATATTTTACATAATAGAAAGTATTTATGTACTTTCTGTACGGCTCCAGTTGACAATAATAAATGGTTTCAACTACTGTGAACCTTTGCTAGCTGGAATATTATGTATTCCTTGTCATTTCTTGTTAATACAGTAAAGTGGCCTCTATTTTGCGTTATGAGATGCATACAAATTGTCACTCTTATTTGGTATTTTTAGCTCTTTTTTCATTATTATTTAGTTGCAATAGTTGAACAATAATAGTATCTTTGTAATGGGCTTGGTGTTTTTAGTACACTAGTCTGTTCCATATTGTATATGATTAAAATAACATTACTTACACCTGGTGTCACATGACAGGTGTTCTTAATTACTATTATAATACATTATTTCCTTTCTTATAATCTTCTTATACTATTACAGTAGTGGTATTACACTCTACTTGTGATATAGACATTAACCTTTTGTTTCTATTTGGTTTTATAATATGGTTTTATTCATGTTTTACTTAGTGAATTCCATTTTGGTGGATTTTGGTTCATTTTATTTATTTATATTCTTATTTAAAACTTATCTTGGGTATCTTATATTGGTAGCTGTAGAAAGCTTATTATTTCTACTTGGTTTAAGACATAAAACGTTTTGGTTTGGGTAGATTTTTCCTACTGATAGTTGTGAATTTAGGTGAACAGTACCTGCATCTTAAGTTATGTGATTTTATCATTTGTACCAACAATGTGTATGTTAGGTTGATACAAATTTGCATTCTTTTAACCTTATTTTCTCAAGTTTGGTTTTATTAATGATAACTAATAACCTTTAGTTATTTCATTTTCTTGTCTTACAAGATTGTTAGACTATTTGACTAATATTTGCTATTATTATGAGACAAATTTAATACTTCTTAATGTTACATTGGTGCTGTGCATAACAAGTTACTATGCTTTTATTTACAGCTTCTATTCAATTAACAGTATTGTTACTTTCATTCTTTTTATAACATATCTTGTCCTATTCATTTATAACATTATTTGTTGTATATTGGTCATCTCAGTTAGTCAGTTCTTGTCCATCTCTTCAATCTGTAAGTTGTTTAGTTATTGCATATACGGGATGTTGATCTGTAGTTGACTGGCTCTTGGAATCTATACTTTTGCCATGGTTGTTAGGTGTCTTTCTCGTAGTATGTTTCTTCCTTGTCTTCCTTGGTTCTTCACTGACCGAAAACTATTGGGTTGTTGGTTCTTGCGGTACAATCATTATTTGGTGCATCTTGTTTTGCTTATAATGTCAGTTCACTTGCTAGTTACCATTAGTTTATTAACTCTTATTGTTGTGAGTTTATCCTTGGTGATGGGTAGCTCATGTAATTTTATGCTTGGCATGTTAGATAAATTACTTGGTTTGTCTCTTTGACTCAATTATTGACATGTGTAAATATTTTAGGTTACTGAAATCTTTGGGCTCATATGTCATGTTACATATTGTCCCCCCTCGAAAATAGATCATTTGGATTAATTCCTGTACGGGATTTGAGAAATTATCTATCATATTGTTTCTTAATTATTCTGAGCTTCCGTCCTTCATATCTTGTTTCTTTTCATTTCATATTTTAATACATTTTTATCTTCGATCTGATCCACTATCTTCTTTCTTGGCGGTTTTTTCCCTGTAGTATTTAATTCCCTATCATTTCCCTAACATGTTAGTTGGCACAGATCAGAGGAGCACTCTTGGCTTCCATGCTCTGCTGTCCATCCTACATTTTCTGAGACCAGAGGTACGTACCGTCTGCTCAGTTAAATTGTTGTTGGAGCTTCTCTCTACTAATCAACATAAAAATTCAAAGTAGTCATTGTGCGGCTAATAAAAAATATTCAGGGTTATTCACTAAATTATTGTTCAGATTTGATAATATTCTTCATTCTTCATTCTTTTTTACTTTTCATTTTATTCTCTTTGCTCTACTGAAACATTATTGTAGTTAGAAATTTTGTTTCTTATTTATTTTCTCTTTGATTGATCTCCCTCTTTCTATTTTCTGCTCAGTAATTGTATTATTGGCACTAATACTTTTTGATTTCAGATTTCATGTCTGGTCTTAATTATCATGCCTTCAAAGTTTTGGGTAACTACTTGTTTTTTACTACTTGAGTATTTTTTCTCATCACATTGGTGTTGGTTCTGAATGGTATCTCTTCAGTGTTTGAAATGATTGTTAGATCATTTGTGTGCTATTATGTTTACAATCATTTTGGTTTTATTGGCCTTCATTGACTTGTTAACATTATAGTCTCATTTTTTTTTTTTTTTTAATAATTTCATTCCTTTACATAACTTCTCTTTTATTACATACTTTGTTGTTCTGCTTCTCTACTCCTTCAAAGGTTGGATTTTTAATCCTTTATTCTGGATTGTAATTTCATTTGTTGAAATTATTATAGGAGTATTAGAGTATTAGACTATTTTAGGTTTATACATAGTTGTTTACTACACAGTTGTGGATTTATTATATAATCATCTTTATCAATTCCATTCCTTATTTTAGCATTCTTTCATATTATTCTCTTTGGTGTTTTGCTTCTCTACTCCTTCAGAGGTTGGATGGTTAAACCTTTATTCTGGATGGTATAATTTCATGGAAGATTGGTTGTATGTTCCCTTCTTCCTCTGGGTCTGGGTTTCCATGAGTTCATAAGTATTATTACCATTCTTCTTTTTGTGATAGTATAGGGTCCTGTGTATAGCAATAATAACTTCTTCGCTATTCCCTCTATTGTACTCGGCAGCTCTCTATTCTTGAGTAATACTTGGTCTCCTACGTTGTACTCTATGGGCTTGGGTTGATGTTCTTGATACTTCCTCCTCCTCTTCTCTGTTCGTTCTAGTACCTTATTGTAAAACTTTATTTCATCAAACTTATATTCTTCGCCTCGAGGAAAGTTAATGATTTCAGCTATCTCCCTTGGTGGAGGTCTTCCAAACATTGCTGTGTATGAGGTGTTATCAACTGCTTGGTGGTGTGATAGGTTTATATACTCTTCTGCACTTGACAGGTATTCTGACCATCTTCTCTGCCGGTTGTAACAGTAGGTTCGGAGTATTCTCCCTACTTCCCTTAACACTCTCTCAGCTGGGTTGCTGCTCGGATGGTACACAGACGTTTTGTATGATTTGATACCTTGGTCCAGCAGCGTTTCCTTCCATCTTTTTCCTCTAAACTGTGTCCCGTGGTCACTGATTATTGACTTTGGTCGTCCTATTTCAGGTAGGTAGTGTTGTAAAATAATTCCCAATATTTTTTGTGTTGTTGCACAGTTGATTGCATACAATTTGGTAAACTTGGTGTAATGATCAAATATTATGATCAGGAATTTATGTTGGTGTCTACCTCCGCTTCTTGGAATGGGACCACATATGTCTATGAAGACTTTTTCTAGTTTGGATGATGACGTGATTGGTATCATCATCCCTTCTTTTCTGTCATTGTTGTGTTTGACAAGTTGGCAGATGTGACAACTTTTTATACCATTTCTCACTCGTCTGTTCATATCTTTTATGTATGTGTGTTCTTCGAGTGCCTTGACAACTTTTACTGCCCCCATGTGTCCGTATCGTATGTGATAGTCGAGAATCAATTCCTTCTCTATGGATCTAGGTATCACTATTTTCCAGGTAGTGTAGCAAAATTTAGATTTTATGAAGAGTATGTTTTGGTGTACGTAATAGAAAGATGTAATTTGTTCATCTTGTTCTCCTAGTCGCTGTAGGATTTTAATTGTTTTGCCATCTTGTTCTGGTGTTGGCCGATCTTCTGTACTATGTCCTCTATGTCGGATCTGCTCGCAATGATATTGTATAACTTAACTACAGTCTGTGACGATTTAAATTGTACCAATAATCAAGAAAATAAAAATTTTAAAAAATTAAGGTTGCGAGCTCTTAAGCCATTTAAATCTCACTGTATTAATATAAAATACCTGTATGTACTCAGTATGAGAGGAAGCAGTAATTAATTAGTTATTTAGAAGATGGTCTAATAAAAAGATAAATTGTAAAGAGTTATTAATATCGTATTTAACCCTTGGCTTGTAAGCAGGCGCTGTCCTGTTGATTCCAGACTCGACATGCTTTCAGAGTCTTGTGTGAGTTAGAATAAGATAAAAAAATTAATGTTAATAATAAAGAAATCTGAAGACATAAATAGTCGCTAACACAACTGATATAAATTATGTATATTTGTTTAGGGATAGTTTGTATAAATAAAAATGTTAACTTAAATATAGTTAGGAACTATATTCTCGCGCGGAAATTGTCCTACTAACTTTTGCCCAGTACCAGGCGAAGGGAGCGGAATTTCTCTCTCTTGCAATGGTGACTTCGTACAGTGTAGACGTAAGAGCGATGCTCTTAAAATATGTTAACTACATTTTGTCTCACCTTAAGAAGGTGTACCAGATGTAGCTGTTTAAAGCATCTGGATGTGTTAATTAATATAGTCATGTAAATAGACAAGAAATTTAAAGTAAAAAATCGAAACGTAAGAAAAAGGAGTGTAACGCAAGATGACTTAGTGCTTCAACAAATAACAACAATTCCAAAGTCATATCCGGAGATGTGAAATATCAGAAGCCACAAACTCTACTGCACGTGACAGAATATGCAGATCAGGACATCAGAGAATCTACAAGATCATCGTAGATATCTACACGACATATTGTTCAACCTGCGAACTTTTGGAGCCCTTTACAGAGGAAGGCCAGACCGAGATGACGACGCAGCTGTTCCTGTTTCCCAAGACGGATACCCCACGACGAGTCTTCTGCATACCAATTAAAAGGTGACTCGATAGCCTGTCTATCGAGGGTTACTAATATTTGTCACACAACACTTCTTGAAAGAGACTTTTCAGAAAATATTAACTTTGTAAAGACTTATAAATTAAATCTAAGAATTTCATGTAACTATTCTAACTTCATACGTTGTAACAGTTTATATGCTAATGTAGAGTAATATAATTCAAGCAATGATACCATTCTTCCAATGGTAGAATAAAGAAAGTCTTGCAAGCTAATATCATGAAATGAGTATAATTAAAGGTTTTCATTACAGAAATACAGAAAGTTGACCCGGATCCGAGGTATATATATATAAAATCAAGTTTGATCTCAAAGTTTAAAGAAACTTTTCAAATGACTTAATAATTGAATTAGTAAAGTCATGGGATCTGTCAGTATATGTTTTTTTAATGTTAAATAAAGAGAAGTCTTCTTGTTAAACACATATGATGAGTGCTTAAATCAATTGTATACCTTGCCATTGTTTCCTTACACAGTTAGTAAGTAATTTGTTATATTAATTATTTGTAATCAATTCTGTTACAACGTAGGCAGCCCATCTAATTAACGGAGTTTAATTACGAGGGGTTCCCTGGATTTGTAACGCGGCGAAAAACGTAACAAAAATGCGCCACTCTGCTTACTTGTAAAAAATAAAAGGGTAATTGTTTACAGAGTGTCACAACAGAAATGCGCCACTCTGCTAAAGTTTATAAAGGTGTTTTAAGCAAACAAAATTGCGTCATTCAAAAAAATAAAGGAAACAAAGGAAAGAGTTTTAAGTGTGTATATAGTGTCACAAACAAAATTGCATTCACTATGCGTGGATAAATTGTAAGATCAATAACTAAATATATAATATTGATATATGCACTCAGAAAGTTACTTTAATAAATGTAATGTTCAAAACAGATTTAATACACTATTAAATAACGTAATATGTATTAAGTTACGTAGATGGTAGTATGTATAAGTAAAATATCCTTAGCGTCATACAATGCATGTAGCTTTTGCATTCTATAGGCCAGTAGGAACCTGTATAATTCGATGTAAGTACTTCCATACATGAATTGTGACCAAGCATAACAATTTTGGTCAACCGAACAATCTGTAACAGGTTTGTTTACGACAATCTATAACCTGTTGTTTTCTGAATCATTCTGCACAGTGTATGTCCAACTATCTAGCTTACATACACTAGGAAGAGTTATAAAAAAAAAAAAATTTGTTTAAAAATAACTTTGTTAATAATAATAAAGTAATTAAGTAGAAGTCGTGATTTAAAACTTGTGAACAAAATAAGTAATTATTTAATTGAGAAAAGTTTATGAATGAACGGAGTCAAAGTGTTGTCTAAGCGGAGTAATAATAAGAAGAAATAGATTGTGCTCCCGGCTCTTGTTTAAACCGGTTTAGAGTACGTATACAGTAGTTGAGTTATTCAGTCGCTTTGTGTAAAGAACAATAAGAGTAAAACCCCCTTTTCTCACTGACACACACGCTCAACCCTCCTTTGTTAACTAAATATGTAGGCCACCCTCTGACCTACATTCCAGAAAACAGCTGGTCGGCTATTTAACATTGAAAGATATGTGTGTGTGATTTCTGTCTCTCCCTTAGAAGAGAAATTGTTCTTTTCTAATTTGTATAAATTGATTACTTATGAATTTATTATATGTATATGTAATATATGTGTAATATACTAGTATTAATTGTAAGTACGTGCTAATGTGTTAGAACAAAATGGCCCAATTTAACCCGGATTTGTTACTAAAAGACGAGCTGTCTTACGAAGCCCTTTTGCGTGGACTACCCCATGCTGATGTAACAGTCGCGGAATTACGAAGTTCAATTCGCGAATGTGGATTTGATGCGCCCGTGCAATTAAACAATCTAAGCCAACTCGATTATGAAAGCGAGAAAGAAATTTGTAATGCCAAGTATAGTGAACTATACTTATTGTCTCAAACACTCCAAGACGAGAAATCTCCGGCAAAAATTTTGCGGACTACCCAGAGAATAGAGCATTTAACCAGGCGAATAAAAAATTTGTCGATCTGGCCGAATCTCACTGAAATACCCGTTGATGTACAAAAGCTAGCAGACGAAGCTCTACGCAGCTTACCTTCAATTATTAACGACCTAAGACGAAAATCCGACTCGTTCAGGATGGACGAAATAGAGAAATCATTAATGAAATTACACATCTCCCCAGTACAATCCCCCACCACTGGTTTACCTCCGCCTAACTCGGATCGGAACTCACCTATCGTATCGCAAGTGCAAGCGAACCCAGAACAAAAAACTGATACAGATGTAAATGTCCCTCCTCCCGAGCATTTTCAGTTTCGTCCCGGAAATAATGAATTGACCAACACCCCCAATGAATCTAATCACCCTCATCGAGGAATTACCCCTATGAACTATAACGCAGATCTATACGGAAAAATGACTCACCCTGTGGAGAAGATTTTAACCGAAATCCCTTATACAGATGGTTTAAATGTTTCCAAGTTACTAACATTTATTAGTTATCTTCTTCAGATAAAGGATCTACAGCAGCTGAATGACTGGCAAATTTTACAAGTTCTGTTACCAAAGTGTAAACCCCCGTTAAAAAATCGTGTGCTAGAAGCCCTAACCTCTACTTTCCCAGTAGAAGAGCTACATAGTTCTTTAATAAAATACTTTATTCCCACCGGCATCTATGAGGAAATAAAAAGGAAGACAGTACTCCGAGTACAAGGATATCAGGAGAGATTAGCTCACTACATCTCCGATATTAGGGAGTCCTCTCGACTACTACGTGTAAGCTGGAATGAAACACAACTGGTGGACACCATTTTAGTAGGCGTGTCACCCGAAGAAAGATCTCGACTATCATTGATGAATAGACCCAATACTATTGCTGATCTAGAACAGTGCAGTACCCATTCTTCAAATGTATGGTACTCAGATCAAAATAGAGAAGCAATGAAAACCTCTGGAACTAATAGACATCAATTGCGAGCACGACTGCCTGATGTAACAACCTCGTATCAAAGACAAGTTTCTAGTAGACCTCACCATGTGCGCAAAACTGGTAAGTTAACTGTAAACCCAGATAAAGCGGAAACCAAGTACCCACCTCGCAGAAAACCCACCTGTTATAATTGTGGCAAATATGGGCACATAAGAAGAGAGTGCAAAAGTAAGCCATTGGAACGGAATAACCCCAATTCAAAAAAACATGTAAGGCAGGGAGACCCGAAAACCTGTGTCTTCCGCAGCTACTCAATATTGGGTAAACTAAAAGAAACCAGTAATAATAATAAGAATGAATTATTCTGTAACAAAGTGAAAAACAAAAAAGGTGCGAAAGAAATCGACCCCTATGTGCGAGAATTTCGTGAAAAGTGTAATGCGATTAATAGATGTAAATGGAAAAAAAATCTACTACCATTAATACGAGTCGACTAAGGCGTTACATCCCCCATCGCCTTAATTGATTCGGGATCTAGTAGAAGCTTAATCAGCCAAGAATTAGCGGACATGTTAGCTAAACATCATCTAGTAAAACGGAACCAACCTGTGAATATAAAGTGTGCTAAATAAATATGGTGATTAAATAGACGATAGTTCTAGGAGCGTTTCTTAAATCCCCAAAGTAGTTTAATAAATAATAAATAATAAAGTGAATAATAATAATTGATTTAAATACTAGAGCTAAATAAATCCTAAGTTATACTAAAATTGTGTGAAGTGTAGAAGTAAAAAAAAAAAAGAAAATAATAATAAAAGTACAGTTACACATTGTAAACACTTCGCAGTGGTGGCCAGCTAGAGAAAATAAAAGCGTGTTCAGTAGTGTAGGAATTGTACTAAGCAACCCCGAACGCACCCTTCCAATTGTGATAAACCGGTGCAGGCCTGAACAATTGAAAACCACCCCTAGTGAGTATGACAATGCATTTGTGTAAAGTGTCTCCCCTCCCGCATAGTTTGTTTAAGTATTGTTAAAAGAGATAAAAGAGAATTATCTTCGTAAGGTTCCGCTTCTCTCAAACCAGTGATCTAAAGTGGAGTATGGGATCCTCTTTAGATCACATTAGAAATAAGTTTATGAGATATAATCAAGTATTGATTATACATGTAACGTAACAGGTCACAACGGCGCCAACTGAAAGGGTAATGATAGGGCAGAAATGTGCCAAAGATCATTAATAAATGCTGAAAGCTAACTTGATCAGTTAGAGTAAGCTGGTGTCAGTCGGGCCGAGATGTTGTGAGTTACGGATAAGTAGGGATCATTCCAATCTAAGATTTGGAAATTAGTGTTAAGATTAAAATGTAAGTTAGTACTTAAGAAGTAAGAAAAAGGGAATTTCACGAAGGCGATCATTTAAATGAACAATGTCATTTAAAGAGAATTAGATAAAACAAACTGTGCACTAATAACAAATAACTTCACACACTGACACTAATCGTACTCCCAGTCCCCAATAGTGAGTTAGACTCAAAAAAAAAAAAACCAAAAACCGTAGCGTGCAATTTAAGCGGTGGAGTCTGTGACGATTTAAATTGTACCAATAATCAAGAAAATAAAAATTTTAAAAAATTAAGGTTGCGAGCTCTTAAGCCATTTAAATCTCACTGTATTAATATAAAATACCTGTATGTACTCAGTATGAGAGGAAGCAGTAATTAATTAGTTATTTAGAAGATGGTCTAATAAAAAGATAAATTGTAAAGAGTTATTAATATCGTATTTAACCCTTGGCTTGTAAGCAGGCGCTGTCCTGTTGATTCCAGACTCGACATGCTTTCAGAGTCTTGTGTGAGTTAGAATAAGATAAAAAAATTAATGTTAATAATAAAGAAATCTGAAGACATAAATAGTCGCTAACACAACTGATATAAATTATGTATATTTGTTTAGGGATAGTTTGTATAAATAAAAATGTTAACTTAAATATAGTTAGGAACTATATTCTCGCGCGGAAATTGTCCTACTAACTTTTGCCCAGTACCAGGCGAAGGGAGCGGAATTTCTCTCTCTTGCAATGGTGACTTCGTACAGTGTAGACGTAAGAGCGATGCTCTTAAAATATGTTAACTACATTTTGTCTCACCTTAAGAAGGTGTACCAGATGTAGCTGTTTAAAGCATCTGGATGTGTTAATTAATATAGTCATGTAAATAGACAAGAAATTTAAAGTAAAAAATCGAAACGTAAGAAAAAGGAGTGTAACGCAAGATGACTTAGTGCTTCAACAAATAACAACAATTCCAAAGTCATATCCGGAGATGTGAAATATCAGAAGCCACAAACTCTACTGCACGTGACAGAATATGCAGATCAGGACATCAGAGAACCTACAAGATCATCGTAGATATCTACACGACATATTGTTCAACCTGCGAACTTTTGGAGCCCTTTACAGAGGAAGGCCAGACCGAGATGACGACGCAGCTGTTCCTGTTTCCCAAGACGGATACCCCACGACGAGTCTTCTGCATACCAATTAAAAGGTGACTCGATAGCCTGTCTATCGAGGGTTACTAATATTTGTCACACAACACTTCTTGAAAGAGACTTTTCAGAAAATATTAACTTTGTAAAGACTTATAAATTAAATCTAAGAATTTCATGTAACTATTCTAACTTCATACGTTGTAACAGTTTATATGCTAATGTAGAGTAATATAATTCAAGCAATGATACCATTCTTCCAATGGTAGAATAAAGAAAGTCTTGCAAGCTAATATCATGAAATGAGTATAATTAAAGGTTTTCATTACAGAAATACAGAAAGTTGACCCGGATCCGAGGTATATATATATAAAGTCAAGTTTGATCTCAAAGTTTAAAGAAACTTTTCAAATGACTTAATAATTGAATTAGTAAAGTCATGGGATCTGTCAGTATATGTTTTTTTAATGTTAAATAAAGAGAAGTCTTCTTGTTAAACACATATGATGAGTGCTTAAATCAATTGTATACCTTGCCATTGTTTCCTTACACAGTTAGTAAGTAATTTGTTATATTAATTATTTGTAATCAATTCTGTTACAACGTAGGCAGCCCATCTAATTAACGGAGTTTAATTACGAGGGGTTCCCTGGATTTGTAACGCGGCGAAAAACGTTACAAGTCTCTTTCTCTCCTTCGAATTTCTGATTCTCTACGTTTATTCGGGATAGTGTATCTGCTGCAATGTTCTTCTTTCCTGCGATGTATTCCCAACTTATATCATATTCTTGCAGTAACAGACTCCATCTCGTTAGTCTGCCATGTCTTAGCTTGCAGTTTTTCAAGAAAGAGATTGACTTGTGATCCGTTCGGACCGTTATAGGGTATCCCAAAATGTATGTTCGATACTTGTTGCAGGCAAAAACAACGCTTAGTAACTCCTTCTCTGTTACATTGTAATTGCGCTCGCAACTATTATGTATTCGGCTAGCGAAGCTGATCACTAGATGATATTTTTCATCGTCCTCCTGATATAATACGGACCCTAGGCTGACGTCGCTAGCGTCGCAATTCATGTAGAAAGGTTTTGTAAAATCGGGATGATGTAGCATGATTGTATTAAGAAATTTGGTTTTTATCAACTGTAGCGTTGTGTCTTGGTCAGGCCCCCATGTCCACTTGTTCTTTGATGATAATTGGTTTGCAAATCGTGCCGTCAGTTCGGAGTAATTTACTTTGAATTTCCGGTAATAATTGCAAATCCCTAAGAACGATTGCAGTTGTTTCTTGTTCTTCGGGGTTGGGAATTTCTGGATCGCTTCGATCTTGTCTTTAGCTGGGGTAATCCCATGTTCGGATAGGTTGAAACCTAGGAACTGCACTTCGTCTGCTATGAATTTCGATTTTTCAAGTTTCACGGAGATATTGTTTTCAGATAGTTTCTGTAGCACATGTTTCACTCTCTGGCAATGCTCTTCCCAGTTCGCTGACGTTATTAATAAATCATCCACGTAAATGGTTGTGAATTGAAGTGCTTCTTGTCCCAACACTTTGTCCCCATACACTTCACGAATACGGCTACGGAATTGACCAGTCCGAAGGGTAGCCTCTTGAAGTGGTAGTTGCGACCCTCGAATATGAATGCCATGTATTGGCGGCTGTTCGGGTGTAATTCCACCTGCCAATACCCGCAGACTGTATCCCAAGTGCTTATAAATCGGGTACCATGGAATTTTTTAAGAATTTCTTCTATGTCCCCCGGGGATGTACGGTCGTTGATAATGGTCTTATTTATCTCACGTGCGTCCAAACAAACTCGCACCTTCCCGTTCTTCTTTGGCACTGCTAATATTGGGCTGGTATATGGGGACTGACTGGGTTCGATTATGTCTTCTCTTAATAAATGGTTTATTTCATCACGTACTGCCCCTTTCAGGAAATAGGCGATGGGATAAGATTTTCGGTTAAAGTTCACCGGTTCTTTAAATCTTATCGTGCATTAGTAATTTTTTACTTTACCAGGCGAGTCGGAGAATACTTTCGGATTCGTTGTAACTGCCTATCAATGTTTCTACTTGCGTGTCGGTTATTTGGGCACTCGTCTTGTCATGTTTAAATGTACGTATTTCCTGGAGTTTCTCTCTCCACAATTGGTCATCATCACTTTCATAAAATACATTGTCACTCGGCGTATGCCATCTATGATTTCTTATTTCTCTTACATTGTAAACTGCCCGGTCTGAAAGGGCGCTCTCGCTGTCAATTAGTTTCGCCGTCCAGTTTATACAACGATTGTTAGACTATTTGACTAATATTTGCTATTATTATGAGACAAATTTAATACTTCTTTATGTTACATTGGTGCTGTGCATAACAAGTTACTATGCTTTTATTTACAGCTTCTATTCAATTAACAGTATTGTTACTTTCATTCTTTTTATAACATATCTTGTCCTATTCATTTATAACATTATTTGTTGTATATTGGTCATCTCAGTTAGTCGGTTCTTGTCCATCTCTTCAATCTGTAAGTTGTTTAGTCATTGCATATACGGGTAAGATGTTGATCTATAGTTGACTGGCTCTTGGAATTTATACTTTATGCCATGGTTGTTAGGTGTCTTCCTCGTAGTATGTTTCTTCCTTGTCTTCCTTGGTTCTTCACTGACCAAAGACTATTGGGTTGTTGGTTCTTGTGGTACAATCATTGTTTGGTGCATCTTCTTTTCCTTATAATGTCATTTCACTTGCTAGTTACCATTAGTTTATTAACTCTTATTGTTGTGAGTTTATCCTTGGTGATGGGTAGCTCATGTAGTTTTATGCTTGGCATGATAGATAAATTACTTGGTTTGTCTCTTTGACTCAATTATTAACATGTGTAAATATTTTAGGTTACTGAAATCTTTGGGCTCATATGTCATGTTACAATATATATATATATATATATATATATATATATATATATATATATATATGTATATATAGTAATAAAACGAAATCTCTGGATGTATTTTATTTATATTTAATTTTATTCTTTATTATATTAAAAAATGTTTAATGTTTTATTCTTTTATATGATTTATGGCACTTGTTGCCTTCAACCACAGGTGTTAAATGTCCTGTGGGAAGAATCAACTCGTAACCAAGGGAAGTTAAGGGGTACCTAGCTTCGGGGTTTTATTTGGATTATGTTATTTTTTTGTTTAAACTTACTGACCTTGAGTCCTGTAATTGTTGTTTCCTGTAATACAATAACACACACTTATGCTAAATCTGAGCGCCACCTGAACACTGGTCCAGGAAAAATGAATCAACTGAAGTTTAAACTATTAAATCTATTTATAAAAAAATAATCGATTCTTAATTTTGTAAATAATTTTCTATGAATGATAAACCAGTTGAGTTGTAATTATATAAAAATTCAATTTATTAAATGCAAAATTGTCTGAAGGACGGTTAATACACTTTTCAAAATTTGTTCAATAAAATACAATGTTCAATTCTAGATAACCCTTAATTATAACATAGGCTAAAACTTTCCTCAGTTGATCGGTTGATTTTAATTACCTTATAATATCACAAGGTCGTGAATTCTTTTAACTACCAAGATTTATCAAAATGATGCCTTACAAAATTTCTTAAACTAGTCTAAACTTTATAAATTAACAATCTTCGTATTTGACTGACGTATTGCCAATCGATTTATTACTATGAATATTTTTGGTTTATTAACCGTCAGAGTTCAGTAATTACCAAGATTGTTTCTTTATTTGGTTATGAATTACAAGTATACTGTTTGTTATGTATTTTAGTTATTTGAAAAAATACACCAGATCGTTATTTAAATATTTGGTTAAAAACTTACAGTGTCCGTTGAAATTATTTTCTTTCACTGCCTTTAATTTAATTTATTTAAATATATAAATTGCTCACTATCACTCCACAATTCACTTCACTGATTTAATAAATGTTATTCTTCGTTGGTAAACTTCACGGGTTACTGTGATCTTGGCGTCCTAACCACAAATGTGCTTCGTCGTTGGTTGTCGAATCTATTCTTCTTCTGCAAGTTCGTAGTCGTGTATTATTTATCACTCGTCGTGAAAAAAGTTTACTTTGTTTAATTATCACGCACTTGGTTTAATAATACTTCTTCTTTAGGTAATAGGTTTGAAAATTTTTAGAGTCGATCTGCGTGGAGTCCGTCTTGAGTGAGATCTGAGAAAAAACTGTTCCGCCTTGAGAGGAATTTGAGAAAAACCTGGTGATTCGCCTTTGAGTGATGCTGCTTATATACTCTCGCCGAATGCATTGTCTTACCTGGCGCTTATTGCGTCATTTTTCTATTAATTTTGTTGTACTTCCGTTGTTTTGACGAAACATTTGTTCGAGAATCTTCTAGAACGTGTTTTATGGAACCTCATTGAAACAATTTTCATTTCCGCCAAACCTTCCATAGCGTCTATTATTCTTCTTCCTCTTCTTGCATTAAATTTTAGAAATTCCCTATTAGATTCTGTTTTTTTTTCAGATAACTTTACAGGATCACTTACAATGTAAATTTGACTATTATTATTGAATTCCTTGCGATCAACTGATTAATTTGGTACTAGTTAAGACTGGTTTCGAATAGGTTAACTTTAGAAAAATACAACAATTTTATAAGCTTACCTCGTAATGATTTTCAATAATACATCATTGTCCACTTATTTTGGATAATTAGGTGTCTTATACTTTACTAAAACATGTGAGTAATATAATAATATGAGTAATATTGAGTAAATATATAATACAATTAATAGCTTTACAATAACATAATATAAGAATAATTGTGAATAAACAATGACCTTGGCTTAGGCCTAACAATTTTTACATTAGTAAATATTAATTTGTGACATTATTATCTTATGAAGCAGGATGTTCTTGGTGTTCAATTCTAGCTTAGGCTTTGGTTCATTATCATGACCACCTCCTGTTTCATAATATACAGTATTTTAAGAGCATTATACGTTAGCATCATTTTTTACTCATCTGGGCTGGTCATTTGGATTTGGTCAATAATACCTTTATTTTTTCCATAATTCTTATTGTATTGATATTACCATCAACTGAGCCGGTTATTTCTAGTTTGACTTTATTTATTTACATCTTATTTGCTTCTAATTTAGGGTTTTAAAAATCAAATAGTTTAATTATGACCCATTTACAATGTCTGTCTGGACAAGTCTACACTATGGTCCAGGTAACGTCTGATATAACTTATACATTCACGTTTATTGTCTCATGATATGTCTAGGTCTATTGACTTTACACTCTTGTGCAACTTTTAAAATGAATTTGGTTGCATTTTGATAATATATTATTAATAATTTAAATCATTTAAATGCATAGTACCTGCAACTCTTTTGTCATGTTTTTTAATATTTTCTTTGACTTTTAGATATTTTAAAAGTTCCTTTATTTGACATAAAACGTTCATCCTTATCTACTTGACATTTAGACATTATTATCTCTTTGTTTTATGATAATTGATTTTTTCATTATTCTGGGTGTTTGTCACATGCCCATTAGATATTTGTCATTGCAATTTTCTAATATTAGTTTACAAATTTTTATGATTATAATTATGGATCTAAGCCATTTTGTAATTCTAGCTGATATATTTAACCATACATTGGTTTAAAATTGAGTAATAACTCTGTAACAATTTTGTTTTTATGCCCTTATCTGAGCTGATTCTGGAAACATTGTGACATACAAAGGTTACTTACAAAGGTTATTTCTTAATACCATTTATTACTATTGGTTTAATTTTTACACTTCACTTCTACAATCTATGGGGTGTCGTTATGGTCAAAGTTTAAGTCCTGCTTATTGGTTTTGTCAATAATACATACTTTAATCCAAATTGTTAGTTTGTTGTATTAAACCTGTTTGGCTTTTAATTACATTAATTACGTGATTTATGTGAGTTGACCCTCTACTATTTTATATTTTTTAGTGGTTAATTTAATTCTTATGGTGTTCTTATTAGTGGGACGTCTCGTGACGTTACAATATATATATATATATATATATATATATATATATATATATATTATAGTAGAATATTGCAGCCCAAATAATAATAATAATAATAATATATCTCATAATTAAAATTCTGTTTTTTAAGCAACACACTCTTACGTAAATTTCACTAATGTCTGAGTGACTGCAAACGTCTAAGTTTTTGAAAGTATTGCTCTTAATTTCAGTAAAAAAGTTGTCAAAATATTAAAATCAACTTTTTAAAACTTTATTATTTTTGTGCATGGATTTTAATGAGTTAACTTAAATAATTTCATATTGAATCATAACAAATACGTAATATATTTCTGTTTTTCTGTCTGATATTTTGCCAAATTATTAAGACCTTAAACCAATAAAAAAGTAATTGTTTTTACCAGAAAGCCGAAAAGAAGTAAACAAAAATGTTTGCTTTTAAATGAGTTAAAACGGGGAAATCAGTGAACCAGGAAACAACAAATTTCACATTTCAGTTCACTGACCGCAGTTTTACTGCTCCGGAAGTAGATACGTTATAAATGATTTTAAAATGGATAATTGCACATACTATTGATTACTTACAGATCGTCGAATGCAAGCCGTCAATATATTTGAATCCTTATAATTCAAGTTATAAGAGCATTTGCACATTGTTTTGTATGCACTTTGTTTACGACTGCCTTATTTTTTGATAAAATGGTTAGTTTCTATTAGATTTTTTATATAAGTTAAGTAAAAATGGGCGGAAGAGCGTAGATATAGTAATTAACACATTCTTCGTCTACACCAAAAAAGTCCTTAATAAGAAGCACGATCGTGAAGAACATTTTGCTGTCATATACATATTATGATATTTGTTACTTTATACCCTAAAGATCAAATATTAAAATTTACGTAGAAAAAGATATAAGATTATTACACACGGTATCACAATACTTTTATAGATTCATGGAAGATGTAATTTACAGTATGATTTGTATATCGCTTTTTATTGAACGTGGTGTAAGTTTAAGTCAGTTAAAGTTGGTTTCTCAATGTTACTGGACGAATACTTTACACAAAACTGTGACACTTTTTAACTTAAAGAACTTAAATTACAATTGATTTTTAAGTCGTTTAAATGTTTTACTTTATGTTTACTGAAACAATGGAGTTTATATATTACTTATACGACTTATACGATTTGATACCGTAGGCATAATTACAGAACAATTATAGAACTACTTATTAACATAACAAACCGTTCCTTAGCATATCAAAACGTTGCTAAATTTGCCAATCTTTATGACGGTTACATCAGTTTAATACATTGGTATAAGATGTTTTTACTCTAAATACTTTGCCATACACTTTGGCCATAAGTTTGTGTTATTTTCTGTTTCGTTCAGAATCAATATTTTCTGATTATACGATAAGGATAAATATTTTCTTGGTTATAAGATTGCTTTCTCTCCTGTGATTAATGTAACGCTAGACAACAACCAAGACGGTAATTGAATATTAGTCTTTTACTATGCTTTAACCGACACTGCACACATAATAAAATATTTTCTAGTATTATTATTACCACTGACATGATTTTGTTTGTGTTTCTGTTCATGTTTCCTTGCAGTTACTTTGAAATGCGTGAGTATATATGACAGCTGTATTATGAAGAACGCTGTATAAATAACAGTATTAGTCTAACAGAGTACTGTAGAAAGGGTTGTTATTTGCTTGTTTTTTAATCATTTTCAGGAACTGCAAATTTCTGTGGATCGTTAATGACTAACATATTTTTACAATTTTATAAAACAAAGAGCGGGATTAAAATAGCAGTGTATACGTCTGTATACATTGTCTCTAATTGTTACTTCAGATCGTTAAATTTTCTGTACTTAGAAATATTATTCAACATTGCTCAACACTTTACAGATACATTGGTAATGTTTCTAGTGGCCGAAAGCTACGTCTGACACAATTGGCAATCAATTTCCTATAATGAACAAAAATATTGTCTTTTCAGTTTATCACATTTAATGAAATTTAAGTGTACATAATTGTCATTAGTATAGAGTAAGTGAACTTAGGTTTTTGAGTTAAAATTGTTATCAAAATATATTTTTCAAATCATTTTCTTAACAAACTATTGATTTTTTATTTTTGAATTTAATAATTATTTACATTTTTTAATTTACATTTTATATATTTCAACTATTTTTACTATTAATCTTCTTAGCGTGTGAGAGCTCTTATAAAGAGGAAGCAAAGATTTTAAATTATTGTTTAAATATGCTTTTCTACTTTACCAAGGATTTATTTAGTCAGTTGTATAAATTAATATCTAGCACAAAGTTACAGTGGGGAACAACCTCAGAAGGAAGGAACAAATTTGGTCAAGTCACTTACGACTTCAAAGGAAGTGGTAGAGATAAATGAAAATAATTTAATCCAACTTGTTTTTTTCTGCAGCGTACAAGTGGGACAAGGGATATGTTGTGAAGAAGAAAACTTTTAATTGTTAAGAAACTTTATTCTTTGATCATATTCATCTTTTCAAGGCTAGTGTAACCACCTCCTATGTTTAGGCCTGTATAGGCCTATTGTAAAAATCTTACTGTACCTGCTAAATAAATTCCAAGTACAGCATGTACTATTAACAAGAACCCTTTAAAAATAAGGTTTAAAAAACACATACTTAAATTGTTTTATATATCCTTTACGTTTTTGAATAGGCATAGCATAATTTATTTGTCGACATTCGTGCAATAAATGTTTATACGGAGAATTTGTTTGAGGTGTTATTACTACTATAGTTAAAACAATTAAATAGATATGCGACCCACTATAGTAACACATTAACTATAGTTTACATGATATAGTAATATTTCTTATGTCATGTGTAATTATGGTATTGTTACGACGGTTTACTTGATCGTTGTAGGTACAGTGGAAAACGAAATACAAGACACCAATTAAGTCACTAATCACCAGCTTTAATGTTCACAGTTAAAGAGTTCGTAATTAACAACACAGTCTCTTAACAACAAATCAGATAAAAATTGTTCACACGCATTAAAATGTCAACTAATTTTAAAACACAATTGTATTACAATATACTGCCCGATTATAAAACGCAACACTTTACTAATAACCACGTGAACGTAGACAGTACGCTCACGTAGATCACTTGTAATCGCCCGACAATAAACTCTCGAAACGCACTGTAATTTATCGCGACTGTAACTGAACTGAACGTCGTTGCGTACTGGTACTTATACCGCCCCAAATGACTAGATTATTCCATACTGCGTGTTAGCGCCAGTGTGTACGACGTAATTAATTGCAGCCTTGACACAGTTCGCCCGGCTTCTGATACAGTCTAGCAAATGCATCGAGAGTCACGTACGCCACCGCATTACATTCCGGATCCCTTCGATAAACACGTAGATTGTTCTGTGATGTCGTAACAGTATAATTCTTTCCATCATATAAAAATAGCTCTGAAAAGGAATTTTATACATACATGCTACTGCCTGCATCAGAAGAATGTTGTGGTCTTATTACCTTCGTGTATACAAATCTAATGTCGGTGACTATACCTACAACTATTAAAGGTTATTAATACTGCGAATATTTGTTTTTTGAGTATTAAATGCTATTCGTTTTATACTATTTGGAAGTAGATATTATGTAGATAAATGAAATAGTATAATCTTATAAATCAAAATTACAATTGATATCTTCAAACTGTTTTCGAGTGACTATAAATCTACAATATTCTGCCGATTTAATGTAATTATGAGTTGATTTTTGTTTAGGTTTTTATTTCTTCTAATTTTATACCACATGAAAGTAGGTATTATGTACATAAATGAGCGAGTGAGTAATCTTATAAATCGAAATTACAAATAATATATTTTAATCGTTTAGAGTGACTTCATCTCAACACCGTTCTGCCGATTTAATCTATTTTTACTTCAGCGCGTTTGTCAAATATTAAACTTTAATAAGTGTAACGCAACTCCGTTATAGATTTCATCTCAACGAAATTTGTTCAGTTAAAGTGATTTGGGGGAAAACTTCTTTTCGACAACAGCACCTTCTACATAGCCTAAGTAGATGTTGATTTCATCAAAGACCTTATAAGTGTCTTAATGGGTTAGGCGTAAGACACTGTAGTGTATTAAGTACCGCAGTAACTGTTGTATCTGTTTTTAGGTACATGATACGTTGTAAATTCGTTATCAGGCAAATTAAGAGTTATAATGTGAGACGCATCAATATAAGCTTCGAGGCGACTGCGGTATTGCCATGTCGCTTCACTCCCCGCCCTCCCCGCCCACCACCCCGTTGCCTACGCATAACCAAGTGTAACGTGCGACAACGCTGGAGGGTGAGGGGCGGGGAAGAGCTGTTACTCTTGCGTAACCTCGAAGCTTACAATGCTAAGTCCCGTACTTTATAGTAGTCTATTTTCTACTTGTTTAATTACATATTTTATTGAATTTTCTTCTGTTATTGTGAAACAGGTTTTGTTTAATATCCCAACTTACCAAGTATAATAGTTGCAACTTATTTTCTGTTGGCTGATACATAATTTCATATATCAAGAGATGATATCAATATATCATATATGAAGAGATGATACATAAATTATTAACAGTAAATTGTAATAATCAAAATACTAAAAAGTTTTAAAAGCTTTTTGACTTTAAAATGTATTGTAGAACACGTACACTATATAATTACCGTTAATTTGTTATTATGTTAGTAGGAAAACACATCTATAGCGATCAAAAATAACACGTAAGTGAAGCATATAAACAGCTTAGTACATTTTGATGAGCAACTAAGAGTACTTCAGCAAATAACAATCACAGAATTGGTTATTCTTAGGCAATAATTCTTTAAGATTAAAAATGATAACCTTCGATTTCTATTTTAATTATTGTTTTAACTACGTTAAATGAAGAGAACTGATTGGAAAAACTCGATTTCTTATTACATTTTACTTAGAAGCTGTAGAGTGTGCATCAGATCCCGTTCTACCCAATCCCGTAGAAAACTATCTCCAGTAGCTGTTCTAAGTCCCGTGAAATTTCACTTAATTTTCATGCAGCAAAAGAACTGACTTAAAGTAAATCACTTCAGACATTTCCTTCTCTAAAACGTATCACATTAGCTTCTCAAATACAGACTTGGATCACATTGTTTGTGAATCCCACAAACATATGGAATTTTTTTTCTAGACTTTCAAATTTTATTTGTATATTTTTTTTTAGATTTTATGTTAAACGTAGGTTTTAAATTTCTACCAATCAAAATATATAGTGGTTGGTTGACACTAGTAGTTATAAACAAAAGCAACTTATGGCCTATTCTGTATTTAGTATACGGACACTAAAATTAGTTAATATAATCGTTATACCTGGATTAGTTGACATCACTTTTTATCTGGCTCTATAATTTACTATAACTCTGAGTATGCACTAGTTAAAATGGAACATACGCGTATATCGTTGTATACTGAAACAAATTAAAGTAAAAGAGCAGTATGAATCTACTACCGATTGATGGTAATAACAAATGCATACCTACACTGTTTATAGTGTTAAGGAAAATATATTTAGCGCCTCACATCCGAAACATAACGTTTATTTTTCCTGATTATCATAATGTTTGCTCATGGCCTGTTGCTTTAGTTTTACCAGATGTTTCACTTATAATGGCAAATAATCTGTCATTGTCTCTGATGGGACAGCTACTGAAGCTGTACTAAAGCAGCTGGAGCAAATTCTAGATGAAAAACATTCATTCAACGTTATATTTGTTTCTATTATAACACGCCGTTCAAAAGGCTTTTGTATTGCTCATACGCAGCTTTATTACCAAGGATATTAAAGTTAAACATAAATATTGTGCTTCGAACTCTTAATATTAACTGTAAACAAGATGTATAAGCGTGAGTGTGGTTTATTGTTTTATGTAGGCCTACATAAAAAACAAACGATATGCGTTAGGATTTTGAAAAGGTACTGTTGATTAAACACTGACATTTAAAGGTAACAATTACGTGTAAAAAATAACAGTATGCCTATGTACAAGGGTCATTCAATAAGTAAACAGACAAACAGTTGTAGAAAAGAAATTAATTGTAGCAGCTGATTGAAACTTTCAGGAGTGTTACCTGGCAACGTCGATGTGGGTTTTGGTCAGCTATTCAATAATATATTGCATAAACATAACCAATACAGTTTTATTTACGATGGCGTGTTCTCTTGAGGACAGTATTTTCGAAGAACAGCGTTCTGTTATAAGATTTTTGGATTTGGAACAACTATAACCACTGACTTGGATTCACTATTTTGAACCTGAGTCAAAGCGACAAAGCATGGAGTGGAAGCATCCCAGTTCAACCGCCAAAAATAAATTCAAAACCCAGCCATCGGCTGGTAAGGTGATGTTAACCATCTGTTGGAGCGCCCAAGGCCCACTTTTCTGTGATTACCTACAAGACCAGCGTACCATCAATAGTCAGTACTATTCTGACATGATTGTGAACAAACTTAAGCCTGTATTGAAGAAGAAATGTTCGGGATGGCAGAGGAAAGGTGTGATTCTTCTTCACGATAATGCCCGCCCATAGACGGCAAAACTGACGCTCGAAACAATAAAAAAGTAGGTTGGGAGATCCTGCCTCATCCCCCTTATAGCCCTGACTTTGTCCAATCTGACTTTTTCTTTTTGGCCCACTCAAGGAGACTTTGCATGGTGTCAAGTTCAACAGCACTGAAGAAGTGAAGGAAAAAGTCCAAAACTGGCGTCGACATTAAGATAAAGAATTCTTTGCTGAGGGAATAAAAAAGCTTGTGAAGAGATAGGACAAGTGCATAGATGTTGCTGGAGATTACGTTGAAAAGTTAAAAAAAAAATTGTATTCATTGAATAAAAAGTTTTTGCTCCATAGCTGTTTGTTTGTTTACTTATTGAATGACCCTCGTACAAACGTCTTGGGTTTCGTACACATGCGTACACTATATAGACCACTTACGGTTCCATACTACGAATTCGCAGGGAATTCTTATGTCGGGCGGGAAGATAAATTTTTAACATCAAAATTCCGTATAAACGCACCAAACTCATAAACACACACACACATGTTGCAACGTTACAGTCCTTTGCGCGCATGTGTGTGTAGAATGAGAAACTTGGTTACTATATTTTTTAAGTAAATTAACAATTGTAAAATTCGCTCTAAAATTGGGAACTACTGTACTGGTACGTTAGTTAAATTTATAATCATAATTTAAAAATGGAAAATAATTAATTTCTACTGTTTTCGTAGCTATCAATTGACATAAATATAATTTTTTCAGCAATTTACGTAATTGTTAACAACGATAACACTTTCTGGAAACAAGGCTTATAATAAATGTTTGAAGGCGTTCCAAATATTTGCAACAGGTATTGACAGAGATTTATTTTGTTTACGTATTAAAGATAACGGCTTCTTCTTCAAATTCAATTCCTCATAGCTTAATGGCTTATTCAGACATTTACAATTTTCTTAATATTTTGACTTTTATTTTACCCCGTGATGTTATATGGTTAGAAATGTTCGGAGTATACTCTACATTTTAATTTCGAATATAATTCTTTTAATTTGATTGCCGGCATTGATTTTTACGACCGGTTGATCACGTCTTATACACCAGCATCACTAAAAATTTAAACTTTCTAAAACTGAACAGAATACTACAAATTATTTAAAATGTGCTGAAATCTGTCTTTAGTTTACAACTCTACATACATTTTAGGTTCATGTAGCATATTTTATTTTAAATTGTAAGGATATTTTGGGCACTCTAGTTATAAACTTTTGTAATTAAGCATACTATATATGATATAGGTTACAACTCTTTTTGTTTTGATACATCACACGAATTAACAACAGTTCAACAGTTCAACAGTTCAGTGAGATCAAAGGCACCTAACTTAATGTAAGTAGCCTTTCTTGATTAAACCGCAGAACGCAACAAATAAGTTACAGTAGACATAGTCTGGTATACTAAGTGTATTGTTTTCTCAGTAACATAAAGCAAATACCCTTAGGAAAGCAGACGGTAATTGCATGAATTAAATATTCTTAGCGCTTTTGTGTAAGCTTGTTTATGCAGAATAATTATGCATCTTATGTTGAATAATAATATGAATTTGAATGTCAAAACGACTCAAACCTAACAAGTTGACTCCAATGGTAGCAATTAGAATAAATTGTTAATAACTTATGTCTTTTGGGCAAATAAATGATTAAGGACTCGATACACAATTTACATTTTGCAAATTTAAATTTCCTAGGAGGTACACAAACTCTTTACCATTCAATAATACATGTATGTATTTTTTATTTTTCATAACTAACTAAATAAATCTGTATAATGTCGTAGAAATGCAAGCAATGAGAAATCTATAATTTTACTCCAAGGGTGACATAGTTAGAGCGGAGTAAGTATACTTTCGTATTACAAACGTTCAAAGATATTAGAAAGACACATTAATGTTATCATTCCCAAGTTACTTCAGACATAGAAGACAGAACAACATGAAACTATTGTAACAGAAGTAAAATAAAATTTATAGGATAGACATGTTTCATGAAAAATACATGTAGGCTTAAGAAAGAGACGTCAAAGTATTGTACAATGAAACACAGTCAACTGAGGCTAGAGGTGTTGGTGCAGGACAAACCTGCGAGGTAAAATAAATTGTACACATTGCTACAGACTATTTAGTAACACATTGGACAGTGATATCTTATTAATAATATTTGTTAATTAACTATTCTAATTTGTATTGAATTCTTCTACATTTCACCAATGTTATTAAAATTGGTGTTAGACTTTAATACAATAGTTTTTGTATGTTCGTCAGTGTGGAACACAGTGTTAATTTACGCAATTATAAGAATAAAAAAAAATCATAAAATTAATAGGAATAAGCCATTTAATTTAGTCATACAAAAACTAGGGAGAAAATTATTATAAGTCAAAATTAAATGTAAGACAAAGAAGTTTTGGCGTACTTACTAATAAACTATCGTTTGTACTTTATAAACTGTAGCAATTATTTTTATTTTAAAACATACTTTTTCCGCATTAAAACAAGAAAAGATTTTGATGATATGGATGTTTTAGTTTTAATAGACTCAAATGAATAAATATAATTCAACCTAAGAACACTACATAAATAAATTATACATTCGTACTTCTAATTATAAGTAATATTGTTAGAACAATAAAATAATTTACTTAATTTTATTGGAAATAAACTTAGATACATTTTGTTTTACTCTAACTTATGAGTCACTTAGAATTTTAAGTAATTTCTGTAAAAATAATACCCAAATAAATTGTGTAAACAATGTGCGTTTTAATCAATTATTGAGAGCTGTATGTGGTAAAGGATACGTTCCATTAAATTTGAGATTGTAAATTAGAAGCTTTTATTATGAGATAACAGCCTCCATAAATCGCTGATGGTCTGTGTATCTGTCTACTTGTTTTAAACACTTTCGGTGAAGTAATCAGTAGTGATAAATGAATAGACTTCATGCAGCGTTTTCAACTTTTATTTAAATAATAAGTAGATAAAACACGTAACAGCAGCACCCTTATTACGCGTGGGCTGAGGTAGAATCGGTCAGGTCTTTTTTTCACTGCACATAATGCACCAGCTGGTTTTCTTTAGTGACTGTTGTGAGATTTTATGCAGAGTAAATGAATAAATTATTTATACAGTGTGACCGTAAAAATTCCTAGTTCAACCTACAATACAGTAACATCCATAGTGTCCAAAGCACAAAATCAAACAAAATAAGACTGCGCAAAAAAATGAGCATAAAGCATATTTGAGAATGCTTTTTACACACACATCCCCACAAATAATACGCTCACTCGCATACATATGTTAAATTCTGGTTTACACCTTTATACAATTATCAATGCCTTAACAGTTTATTCATTAATGTGGCTTCTAGTGTTATTAATCTCTTTATCAGTTACAGAGCTATATTACAGATGCATTCAATCGATCAATGCAGAGCTCAAGGCGAATAATTCAGAAAATATATACTTAACATATGTTATAAGCAATCTCGGATTAATATCTATACTATGCGAATAGCGAAATCTTACAGTAAATTTTATAAATTCTTGGATAGAGAAAACCTTGAATTGTAATTTGAGATATAAAAAGAAAAAAAGTTAGGTTTAGGTACTGTATAAATAAAATATATATGCTACTATACTTTGGTAATATTTAGATATGTTGATCTTCAACATACATTTGCAATAGTAAATAGACGTATGTACTTTAATAAAATAGAAGGGTGTAATTTAATCAAAAAGTACGTGCACAAATAAGTTGTGCGACTTGAGGGTGGAAACATTGAATAATCAGTACTAATAATATGATCATGTTGTCATAACTTACAATACATAAAATACAGCATTTTACCTTAAAGAGTATATTAAATAATCCTCTACTAATAAACGAATTCTAAATTGTTTCAAATTAATCAATCAACTTTTAGAAGCTAGGCTCTAGCCTATTTTATCAATAAATATACCAATTATAATTACGTTAACACTAAGAAATAAATATTTATTATTTTGTATTGTTACAAAGTTGTTAATGAAACATAATCAATTAACAACTTCTTTACGTTAACCGCAGTGTATACTGATGGATCAAGTTCACATAACACACGCTCTCTGTAAGGTATGTTTTAGTTAGCAGTAATTATGGGGCTGGCGCTGACAGTGCGGAATTACAAGTTTGAAAAGCAGCTGTTGTCAAAATCCTTGCTTTACTCGTTACGATGTATTTAATATTGACAATCTGTCTCACTACCGCCTCTGGAAATCCCTTGTGAGCACTGTCGTAATAACTCTTATTACTTTTATGGTAGCATATGCATAGTAGGTAACACGTGTTAAATAATATTTATCATAAAGTTAATTAAAATACACGAATTAATTTTAACTTTACAATAAAAATTACAACTGTGGAAATTGTTGTTTTTTACTTCCGATCCTTGTTCTTTATTTTTGCAACTTTTGCTTCCTCGTCTTACGACCTTGTCTGTGGCTTAGCCTCTTCAACATTCTACACCTTCGTGTCCTATTATAAGCAAATCTCCACCAATTTCTCCATAACCCCCAAACGTCCGGTAGTACACCTTGTACTGTAGATATCTGTTTCTTAGTCTTTATCACCCTAAAAACTTTGCCAGCATACAATCATTTGCGTTTTTCGTTCCCTACTCCATTCGGCACACTCCTCGACGCTTCGTTCTTTGAATGTTATAATGGACCTTATATAAGTGTAACACTAGAGAATACAATTCACCTTAATATTACATCCAACTGTTGTTACTTCAATGTGAGGAAAAAGTTACCTGTCTATCTTCTGTATACATTGTTTAAAAATTTGCTTTAAGCACATGGGTTTTATTTATTGTCATATAGTCAACGAGCAATTATTTATTGCTTATATTCATGATCTTCTTGTGCGTATTATTTTGGCTTTTAATTATACTTGTTAGTTTCATGTATTTGAATTAAATAACTTCTTGTACCTAAGAAAAAATTTTACATTTGTTTTCTTTAAATTCGTTTTTAATTTTAACATTAGAAAAGTAGTCGTTACCAAAACCTGTGTTTCTCACTGCCTTATCAACACATAGATTGTCATTATCATGTGAAATGTTACAAATGAAACCCGAAAGACAAAGAAGTACGAAGGAAATAAATGAGCGATGGGTTCTTGAAGAGAAGAAGGTTTCATCATCTGGGAATCAGAGTATGGTGTAAGAAAGCAAGAACTCCTGTGGAATAGGCTAAAACATAAAGAATTAAAAGCTTTTAAAAATTTAAAACCTACGGTGTAAGTCTCTAAGCTGATATATTTTTAGAGGCTATTTTCATTATTCATATATAGAACCAACGTTTCTATTAACTGCAGTTTATAGGAATTTTAATGTATGGGACATGCATATATATTTAAGTTAAACGCGTCCAGCTTTTAGTTAATAAAATGCCAATATATCAGATTTTGAATTTCAATTTCCGTATATTTAACGTCTATTTTTAGCTGATAAATATTTCTAATGTCAAGCTTTATTTTAAGTAAAATGCTTTTGAAATGCAAATAATGAATTGTTAAATAGGCCTATGTATTAAAAAATGAAGTCACGGTGTGTACTGTATATTACTAACATATAGTTTACATATTACCTTTTCTAAAAATTTTAATACGACTAGTCTGTTAAATAACGAAATGTACATTTTATTATTTATTTGCTTTGGCTAACATTCTTTTGATACAAGACAATTTGTTACTACTAACAAGGTATATAACGAGTTAAAAGTTATATGCTACTGTTTAAATCAACTAATAATTATTTCATAAAACTATAAAACTCTATTGATTAATTAGTTTTCAAAGTGTAAAACTGGCCCAAATATAAAGGCGTCAATTCGGTCATTAATATAAATGCAGCGAAGACTTATGGGTTTAGGCCTATATATGCTTATCCTTCGTATTATGCTTAATATCGGTTAATTAATATGCCTATTACAAAGCTGGACAGACACAGCGGTATCAATAAGGCGAGAGTGTTGTTATTGGGTTTATTTGGGTTACCTATGGCTTAGTAGAGTACTAAGGGGTGGGTGTAACTCCGACCACTGAGCCTCGCAATCGTGTTTAGTTAACCTCAAGGTTGTTCCCTGGTAGCGACGTCGTACGTACTTAGTATAGATGAATGTACTATTTTCACCAGGAACGTACTTATGTTACTTAGGACTTCATGGAAATGGTTTGGCCCTATTTAAATCACAGTTTTTGTAAACAATAAAAGTTGGCTAGGATCTCTTCCTCTACCCATAATTTACAGAACTTCTTAAGGTAACTTAATAATAAAGTTGCTCTAACTGACATACATCTTGTGTATATTTCTCGCGTAGCTCGGAATATGATACAAAGAAAACAAGTTCTGTTAAAACCCACACACACACACACACACACACACACACACCAACTTCGATTATGTCATGGAAAAACTAAAACATTGTACTTTTTCAAGTTGCATCCCTGCAAGACGGACTGTTTCACGGTATTTTTATTGACCGTTGTGAAAGTAGTCGGTCTGTTTTATGTGGAGTTTGTTCTGCTAAAAAGACGTTGACTGGTTTAATAACTAATTGTAATATATAAACCTGTAAACACATAATGATTTCTTACTTGTAACTGTACATGGATAAGATTTGTGTGATGGATAAGAGTCATATTATATTGGTGTGTGCATCTTCACCAATCAGGGTTATTTTGAATATTCTCTTATCGGGTTTTGTTTTGAAGTCCCTAATGAAAGGAATGCCGTAGTTCCTTTCTGCTGGACTCTGTAATAGAGGTCGTTCTTTTGGTTGTCATGTTCCACGAATTTTTTATTATTGTTTATTGTTTATTTATACGACGTTACATTCACAAACGTATGTTATAAGTTACATCGTGATAAGTATTTATTCATTAAACAGGAATTCAATATTGTTTTATACGATTTTAATACCTGTGCATTGGGATATTCGTAACATAAACGTAATAACTTTATCGACCTATCTGTTATAAGCTTCCGGGTAACATTATACATTTAAGTATTAAGTATAAGTAGGCTAAATTATTATAAATTCTTAATTACAGGTAGCTGTAACAACTGTTGCTACAATAATTTCACGGGGAGTGTACCGATGGCATACATTGTGTCTTTCGGATAATATAAAATTTTATTTAATGCTTTTACGTCACACATAAAAGGGTGTGAGATGCTTTAAACTGAATAAATCTTGAGAAACCCTGAAATGGTTAACGCAGTACTACTACTCACTGTTTCACTTCTCACAGAAGAGATCATAATTTCGAGGATATGCGTAATGACTAGTAGAAGAGATAAAATCTTTAATTGGATTGAAACAGACATGTACTGTTCTTACCAAAGATTATAACGTTTGTATACAAACAAAGGCACGCGTATGCGAACTCAAAACACTCAAATAATATGTAGGCCTATGCATTTTCAGTGATATATACGTTGCAAACACCTTTGATGCCAAAACTAAATAGACCCTGAGCATCTTGCAGAGGGTTCATTCCCTAAAGACCAAAAGTCTGTCAATGAAATGTTCCTCTGTAAACACGTGCAGTTACACTGGCCAGCGATCCACAGGAAGCAAATCGCTGTCCAACTTTTCGGCTTGCACGCGTTGTGTTTGTGTGGGTTTCGGCACTTTTCATTTAAAAAGCGTGCAAACATAAGGAAATAAATATGAGAGAAATAACGCGAATTGTGTGTGTGTCATGCCGGCCTTTTTATTGCAGTAATCACAATAATAAAACTTTGGAAAAGTAAACATTACATAATTGAGATATGCTTGCCTTTCAGGAATGAAATATTTTCACTCATCCGTGATTTAAATTAAAATGAAATAGTTATGTTAATAAAAAAATTTTTTTTTTAAACCACGTTTTTAAAACGGACTAAAAAGTATAAAATAATTTCTCCTAGATCCATACAGATTTATAACCCTATACAGATTCATAATCCCATACAGATTGTCCTAAAAATTTGTGATAGTGATTTTTAATAGATATGAAAATAATTGTAAAATTCAAAACAAAAAACGTGGGGCGCATGCAATAGATAATAGTAAGGATTGTTTGAGAAAACTCACACAATAGTTCATATCTTCTGCAGTGCAATGAAATTGTTGGTGACTATTCATGCATCAATTATCTATTGCATGCGCCCCACGTTTTTTGTTTTGAATTTTACATGTTAATATTACTGTTAATATTAGAACGAAGCATCACTCTCGCTCCGTTGAAAATTGACAGCTCTTTTTGTAATCCACCAGTCTTGTTGATATCGCCTGACACAATGTTGTCCATGTTTACATTTTCGTTATTTCTTGTCGCATCCACTAGCACATCCTGAGCCCGAATTCTGAAAATTCGCACTCCTTGGGCTCTGTATTGTTCAATGACGGCTGTGTTGTGTGCATCAACTAGTGCACTAGTTGGATATATGCGAATTGCTTTATCCAATTCAAAATCGCCAGATGCCTCTGTCAACACTTTTGACATCAATAGAGCTAAATGTGGGGTCTTCAACTCACCGACACGAAGAACATTTAAAAGATCGGCAAATGTGTTGTCACCTTGTTGTCGCATGTTCTCCGACAACTCCACAAGGCTGAAGAGTCTCCACAAATGAGTTGCCGGAATAAATCTTGCAGGCTGGTGGAATACCTGTGCTCCTCGGATAGGTGGCAACTGAAACAAATCTCCAAAAACCATAATGTTGATGCCACCGAGTGGTTCATTTTCCTTATTTTTCAGTTGTCGCAATCTAGAATCGATCATGCACAACATTTCGTATGGAACCATGGAAATTCCATCGATAAACAGGAATTCGATGTCCTTCCACTGATTTCGCAAGACCTTCAAATAGTTACCAGTGAGTGGTGCCAAATTTCCTACAATTTTTCCGTCTTTCTCAACTGGTAATTTAAATAATGTGTGCAGCGTTGTTCCACCAACACGTCGTGTCGCTACACCGGTCAAAGCGCCAACTTTAACTGCTTTCTTACCATAGCATCGATTGACCTGTTCTTTTAGTGCATTGAATGTGAATGTTTTGCCAACTCCAGCACCTCCGGTGACAAACATTCTGATGCGATTCGGATTTCCATTCATTTGGTCCTGGATACTGCGAGTAATGGTGCTGAATAATTCTCGCTGTCGTAAATTCATTGCAGCACACACATTCTGAAACTGCTCATTGGTCATCGACTGTTCAGTAACTTCATCTTCAAGTTCTGCCTCAACAATGTCTTCTGGATTTTCAAGAAGATTGAAAGCATGTGCCTGATTGAATGCAGTTTCAAGTTGTCTGTCTCTTGCACGATGTATTTCAAGATATGCATTTGTTTGTCTCAATTTCTCTTCTCGAGCAAGAAAAGCTTCGCGTGCTTTGTTATGCTCATCAATTAATTCATCCTCCGAGTAAAATGGTACATATTGTACGAGCAGGCTATAGAAATAATTGTCCAGATCCGTCTGCATTTGAAAGAATGGCACTCGTACAACAGCTGGAATATTTCTAATTACCATTTTATTGTTGTTTGCCATCTTAATGAGTCTTCGTCTTGTTGGTTGCTCTTCCTCTTCTGCATCAATGCTTTCTTCACTGTATGCTGCTTTCTTTGGATAAAACGGCTCAAATTTCATCGCAAATTCAAGTAGGCACATATTTGGAAAATCATACCCTTGCTCTTGTTGTCTCGGACGATTTGCATATCGCTCAAATATGTTTGAGCAAAGTCCAACTGCTTGATTATCCTGAAATCTTAACACTTGATATCGTTGATCTGACTTTCTGGTATTCAAGAACACACACTTTCTTGAAGTTGAACGAAACGGCAGATGGCAGAGTTTCCAAACACATTCTGATGCGGAAACTTGTCGCTCTTTCAAAATCCGCATGCATGATCGGAAGATCTTTCTTGCGATGTTAGTTTCATCGCAACGAATTTGACGAATGGCTTGAGCTACACTTTCGTTTACATCTGCTGGTTCCGTCTTTGAACTGTACTTGGCGATGTAGTGGGCAATAGATTCATTGGAGCCGCATGGTTTATGTCCATATTGGCATTCCAGAACTGGAGAATTTGCTGATTATAATTATTGACCCATATTTCATCAGCCATTCGTTTTAAAGTACAGAATCGTCCTCCATTTCTATTGAACTCGTTTGAACACGGCGGTGCAATACGAGTTTGTCGACATGGCTTCTTGCGTGGAAAAGCAAATCGCCATGTCTCATAGCTGTTTTTGTGACATGTATGAGTATGGCGATGAATTTGGTTGCGTTTGACGAGTGCTCTTAAATCTGGATCTTCTTCTTCGCTTGGCAGGCGGCATGAGATCACTTGGTCAATGTACGCAAGACCTTCTGGAGTTTCAAAAGATGGAACGTTTTCAACCCATACTACAAGGTGTGCATGTGGACTTCCACGGTTCTGAAACTCAATTCGTGTCCAGAAATCGATGACTTTTCCACCAAGAAGATTGTTATTTCGTTTGATCTCTTTCATAAATACGTCGACACGGCGGGAAAAATGTCGGCTCAATACAACAGGATACGATTCAATCAAACGCTGCACTTCATCAAAATTTAATTGGCTAGGATCTTTATCGGGTCTGCCATCTGCAATCAATAAAGCTTTGCGCATGTCAAGCCAATTCAAATCATTACAGCTCAAAGTAGTAAACCAAGTTAGAGGACCAAGACAACGAATACAAGCAATCAATTCGTTGTGAGCTGTTCGCCAATATGATGCCGATCCTCTGAGATTCTTTAAATGTAAATTAAGGTCCTCGACAACACCTTCTTGTCCTCGTATAGCTCTGCCACATGCATTGATCGTCGACTGCACTCGTAGATATTCAAACATCGAGAGTGCATAAAACAAATAGTCTGTTCTTTGAAAACGAGTATCCAAGCATAGATTTCGCTGCTGAAAATAATCCAATGGCGTAATTTGTACCGGGCGCTTTTCGTTCAAGCCATTTTTGCCATATGAAAAAAACCATGAAAATTCCTCTGCTTTCAACTCTTGATTCACATTCACAATATTGTCCTTAGTTTTGCGAACAATTTCGTTGACGTTTCTACTTTCCTCAAATTCATCACTAACATCTGCTGCTTGTGATCAATTGGTGCCATTACAGATATTTGCACAGGAACGAATTGCGATGCATTTACTGCCTCTTGTTCTGGTTCATTTTCGGTAGGAAATTCTTCGTCTACCTGTATCGACGTATGTGCCTCTAAATGTTGCTGCATTGGTACATTACCTTCTCTGACGATAACATTTATGGCATTAATTGAAAATTGTGTACTGGCATTGGAATGCACAGTTCGGCGGATAATACGAATGAATTCGTCAGTAGTATCGCATTCGATGACACAGGCTTTTCCATTTTGTGCTCCGCCTTTTCCCTTTGGTCCGCATGAATGAGAATCGGTGAAATAAAACTTGTTATCATAATACAAGAGACCATATGCACTGCCAGCAACAACCAAAATTCCAACATTATCGTCGGCGAACAATAAATTTATCGAAGCACGAAGATTTAGGAAGCTAATTCCATCGTTTTCCCTGTCGCATAAACTGCCATTGAAGGCACGATTTAAATCATCATATTCAATAGTAAATGCATTGTCAAACATGAGGATGTCGTGTCTTACAACACCAAGATTTCTAATCTCCAAATAGCCGCGATCATCAATTGGAAAGGCACCTTGTTGATTTCTAGTTTCCGAATCAATAATATTCGTAAAATCTATCGCCTTCAATCATGTTTCGATTATTACATTTATATTCCATTGACTTGGTGGTAGAATGGCAGCACGAATTAAATTTGGCATGACCATTGCGAAACATTGGTGCCCAGCATGTCCGGAATGAAAGATTTCTTCATTAATTTGATTCCATGAAGCACGTACGATTCGCGATAAATCATTACTTCGCATGTAGGCACTGCAATTTGGAGCATCAGTAGCTTGGTCAATAGGTTCGTTTGGTCGTTGTCGCTGAACTGGAATAACGCGGATGACATCCTGCGTATTTAACCGCGCAGATCGATTTACTTTTACATCCTTGTAGAGTGAGTTATTTATAATAAGCCAATCAAGTGCCTTGTAGACACGATCCGGTGAAATGTTATAATCTTTGGACACATTCAAGTTCTCCAGAGTTTCAACAACTACAACAATTCCTACATCTGTGCTCGATCGAGGAAGCATTTCAGGCAGCTTTTCGCTGACTTCAAAGATATCGAGAGCAAATAATGTTGCATGTCCTTTGAAACCGTATTGACCAAATCTGCCTGGAAATTTGATCACTTTGACATACGGAATGATGCGCTGAAGCAAATGTCGTTCTGGTTCAGTTAGTGCTGCAATTTCACTGGGAATGTCACCCGGAAGCAAGTTATTCCAATACGCCTTGGATGGAGCATGGTTCTTTGAGATCTTCAAGTGCGTATTGCATCTATGGCAAACAAGCAAATAATTTTTAGCGGCAAGTTCCGGTGGCAAGTATGGCTTTGGTGAAATCAAACGATATTTCACTACCTGATTAGGGTAGCATTTTTTCTGACAGATATCACAGCATTTGTCGCAAAAACGTGTTTATGGTTGAGCGAAAATCTGCCTCATTAACTACCCGTTGAGCATAGGCCTCACGTTGACGTCGTAGTCTCGCTTCAAGTTCCTGACTTGTCTCTCTAGCTCTTAATTCAGAATGGCTGAATCGATCTGATTTCAGTCGAGAGATATGTTCATCGGGTGTTTCATTTGCTCTTGCTTGAGCATGCCGTTGCGCGTCATTGGCAAGTCGAGAGGAACGTGCGTCCACCGCCTCGATCGATCTCCCTTGAACCATTCGTTTCTTGGCATTTTCGCGTTCGATATTGCGCTGCTTTCCGGGAGCTTCTTCAGCTCGTTTACGCCGTTTGGCTAATCTTGCTGACTTATCTACTTCCGATTCCTGTTGAAGCTTCTCTTGTCGTTTTCGCTTCTCCTACTCTAGACCTCGCTTGCGTTGGGTGGCTACCGTGAAAATCGTAAAAATTATCACTAATGTTCACTTTTTAACTCCCTTTTACCTTGTACAAGTAATATCCATCTACTTCTTCTACTTTAAAAGAATAATTATTTTGCCAAAAATTAAATTCAGATACGTTAGAAATCTCGCAATTGAATGACTTGTCAATCTTATTACTTCCTGTTTTCAAATGCAATATTATATTTATATTTTGAATGTGAATTATTTAAGTCGAACAATTTGTTGGTATATTTGGCGGTCACAGTCAACAAAGTCAATCAGAAATATGCGGAATGATGCCGGTAATACTGCATTAACAAAATATTGTTTAGAAGTTTGATATATTTCTGCTTTTGCTAATACAATCATTTTAGATTTTGACTATAGGTTAAAATGTTTAACAAATTAAGCATACTGGTTTAATAATGAAAAATTGGCATTCAATCGTAAATTTGATAATGACGAGTTTCCTCATTCATATTTTCATTTATTTATACTTAACCAGTAAATTCGTTGGGTACACTTCCTTTGTTTTTCTCTGTAACACGTATTTTCAAAGCTTGCAACAGTTTATTGTAAATATAAACAGGACATTGCCAGATCCAGTACTTAAATGCTACCTTAAATGCTTATTACAAGTGTTTTGGAACTGATTCGAGTTATGTTTATGAAGTTACATTTTGTAATGAATGTATGAATAATTATACGTTGGACAAAATTTGATAAACTTTTACAAAAAGTTATTAAAAAATAACCGCATATCCTGTTACATATAAAAACTTATCAAATGTACTTATTTGTATAAACATATATTTTACAAATGTATTAAATTGTTGTGAATGTAATTGTTACAGTATTTATTTATACAATAATATATAACGTATCTTTAGAAAATATTTAATTCAAGTATGATCTAAAAATGATTTTAATGCATGTGTTTATTGCATGTGTCATGCAATACATGTCATACAGGACATGAATTCCCAGACATAACCAATGTAACACTAATAAAACATATACCACACAAAGGCACCATAATGAACATTTGGGAAAATTTACAAAGATACAAACATAAAACAGGAAACAAACCAATACCTGAACAAATACAAATCAATACAAAACATGACACAATATTCAAAGCACTCAACATTGAAAATACACAAAAACTAACACATACACCACAATCACACACAATAAAACCAATTTGAAATACCAGAAGCCAACAGGAAGCCACAAAAATAATAGTCAACCAACAACACATATGTACTTCACCAGACAAAAAAACCGGAAGGCTGAGGATGAGTACAAGATAGTACCCGAAACATGTTCCAAAAAAGGAAAAAAATAACATCTTGAGGTAAATTTAATTATAAATATTAAATGTATTATATACATCAAGAAACGGACTGTAGCAGAAAGTGACTAAATATATATATTTATATGTATATGTATATTTATACGTATATACGTATGTATACATATACATATATATATATACATGTATGTATGTATTTATACATATATGTATGTATATGTATATGTATATGTATATGTATATGTGTATGTATATTTATATTTATATGTATATGTTTGTATTTGTATATTTTATATATTTGTAAAATTTCATGCCAATCTTGAGCGCCACCCCCCTTCCGCCCACACCCCCCCACACTACTTAATACACCCACATATAAATGTATACCTATACCACAACTAATGAACTTGTGTTGAAATTTAAAATTCAAATTTCCCGCCAATCTTGAGCGCCACCCACCCTTCCGCCCACACCACCCACACTACACCATACACCCATATATATATATATATATATATATATATATATATATAAATGTATTCAATGTATATCACGACTAATGAAGTTGAGTTGAAATTCAAAATTCAAATTTCCCGCCAATTTTGTGTGCAACCCCCTCCACCTACACGCCCACTCCACCCACACCCTATATTATTGCATATTATTACTTTGGCATCCAGTCCTGAGCTATGTTTAAAGTTTCAAGTCTCTAGCTCATCAGGAAGTTACTTTAAAAGCGATTGCAAAATGTGTACCGAACAGACAGACAAGAAAGCGAGTTAATAAAAACGTGGTAAAATACAGAATTTTGTTAAAGTGAAATGAAATGTTTCCATAGCAAGTACTTCTTCTTTGTTGTCAATAACGTAGTACACATATAAAACTTATAAAAATTTGCCTCCTCCCTCATCAACTACCATTTTAGTTTATAAAAAAGTTACCCACTACTCCCTTCAACTACCCTTTTCATTTATAGATATTTCATCTACCTTTATACAGTGGATTATTTGACCTTCTTTTAAGGATACTTTATTTATCAAAATTAAGCAATTTACTTTTGTTAAAACGTAAAACGTTGCAGGTAAACTACCCCTTTCCCTTAACTGATCTTCACCAAAAACAGTAGGCCTTGAGTCCTCTACAATTCATGGCTGTATGCAAAAATTATTTGATTCTGTTTGAATTTGAGGCTGTTATCGTTTGCCATAGAAAGAATTCTACACACAGACACTTTTCGAAAAATGACTTTTTTCATGTTTTTAGGATAGTACAATCAGAATCTGCCGTTATCTCGAATACGATTTTTTCGCCATGACCATACTTCCATTTCCTTATCGAACATGGAAGTAATACCAGTAAACATTACGTACTCATATAACGAATCTAATTAGCTAGAGAAAAAGTCATATGCTACTTGAAAGCAATGTACAATACAAAGACACAGTCAGTCATACTATTGTGAGGAGACTGCAGAGATAGTCATAAATACTCCATGCATACTTTGTAGTTGTGCGGGTGAAGACGCAGACTACAAATTCATCACAGATTCGCTACTATTATTACACTCTGATTTGGAATTCAAAATCAGTTTTCAATTTATTTTTACTGCGATCCCGCTGAGATAAGAAGCCATGCGCAACACTTTCTCATGTATACATCAGCGTTAGGGAATTACCATTGCAAATCACATTTTTGACAACCTACCCTATCATCGTTCCTTGCTGAATATTACATTACCAATAATAAGTCTGCAGACCTATCTCTGCATGTAGTGTTGAACTTTATCCTTTTCGACTAAAAGCTCATGAAAATGTACAAAACAGGACATTGAATACAAAAGGCAATGTTACAAATGCAATATTCTAATGCTGTGTGATAAATTTATTCCTTCATTTCATATTCTTTCTCCTAAACTCGTGACTTATATATGATGTAAACATACACATATACTTACATAATTACACATTCGCTTAGACCTAAGGATATTCATTGTAATATGAGTGAAACTTTGTCATACAAAACATTTTTGAGGCGGTCCATACCGGAAGAAGATTTTAAAAACCTAATGGATACCGGCCGCGGAAGCCTACGTGAGAACATTCGCTTTTTGAGTCAAAATTTTGTTTCCAATAACTTTGAATATTTTATCTTGGTCCAGAGATATAGGGGCTAATAGTTGACTTCTAAAGACCTTCAACCGGCATATAAAATACAGATTGTAAATTACAAGAGGTGTTAAGCATGGCAAGATACGTTATATCTCAGACGGGCTTGTTCGCGCAATCCAGATCGAAACTCCTAAGTCAGCGCCTAGCTACATCCAAGAGTTTATAGATCGTAAACTCCCAGTAACGTATTATAGTTTTAACGTACAGAAGAATGAGATTATCCAAGGAAAACAATTTAAGAAGTCTGTTCCGCGACAACGATTATTCAAACTAAAGGAACAAAGCAGTAGGCCTATATCAAACAGTTGCAGTTGTGAAAAACGTGGCCAACATTAAACATATTATTAGGAGACGAAAAAACGGAAAGCCTACACGAACAACGGGACAGAAATACCTAAAACGCACGCAGTGTCCACACTTCAGAAGATAATATATACCTTGATACTTACTGCCTTTGTTGAAGGTAAACCAACTGCATTTAAATATGACACATGAGGTACATTTTGTGTTGTGCGCCTTGATTTAGTCAGACTTCTTCAGACTCGACTGTTTTCCTTTACCTTACTGAATGCAATTAGTAGTCTTGCGAAGTATTAGGAAAGGTTAACGAACGCTTACACTTAGCTATCCATTAGGTTAAAAACCAAATAAATGTGTCAGTCATTGCCGATGAAGTGATTTTTGGATTTAACATTAAAAATCACATGGGGATTGTAACGGATTCAAGAGAGAATGTGCTGATTGTTGGCCAGGGATAGAGAGAGTTATGCACGGCTGAAATGGTAGGGGCAGCAAACATTTCATTAAGCAAGTGACGGTGGCCGAAGAAAGTATCATCAGGTGCGGGGAAGAGAGCCCCTATGCAGGGGCGGCTCGTGACTTAAGAGGCTGGAGGGAACGACATTTAGGCTTCTTAATTATTTATCAATATTGAATTTAACGCACAACAGAAATGTAGCCAATATTTTATCGCATAATTTATTAATAAAACAAGAATAGTAATACGTGCAGCATGCAAAGATTATTTAAAAATTTGAATCCACCTCAGATATTGTGAGCTGTTGTGGAGTCAGTAGTTTTATTAATAAACGTAACCACAAATTGTCGAAAGTGTTCACAAATTGTCTATACTGTTTCCACAAAAAAGTAATACACTAAATTTACATCAAATTGTTTTTATTATACCTACACTTTAAAGAGACCATTTATTTATATACAAAGTCCATTCGCCTTTTCTTTAAATTAAGGAACTCTTCTAGCACGATCATGAAAGTCGTTTATTTCTTTAACAAGTTCCTTGTTGATAGATAACATTACAAGGGCATTCAGTCTATTGTTTTTCATTGTATTTCTCAAGAAAGTCTTTAGTTTTTTCAGAGTCGGAAAGCAACGCTTAGGTTTAGCAGTTTTCATGGGGGTAGTTATCATAATTTTGAGAAGTTTCGACACTTCTTTGAAAACTGACGTAAGATTCTTTTCTTCTGTAAAGTTAAGAAGTTTTATTGCGCCTTTGATATTAAAATTATGCTGTCTGTATAATAGTTCCAATTCATCCCGAAGTTTGTTTTCTTGTAAGAAAGGCTAATGCTGAATCACCCGCTTGAATTTTTCTTCCGGAAAGTTTGTAGAAAAAAGTGGAAATAAGTCATTGAACATCAATGAAGCTGCTTCTAGGTGACCCGTGTAAGTAAACCTATCTTTTACGTGAGTTATAATGATGTCACATGCTTCTTTTGCATCCCATATTCTAGTCACCCCACTTTCTGCTGAACGTGGCGCAGCAAGCGTCGAGCCCGAGTGCCAGTGTAATTGCGGCCTATATCTTACAAGTTCATTCAACTTTGGACAGAGTGGAGGATTGGAAAAATGGACGCGAATGAAACAGCTCTGTGTGATGCTATCACCTAATGAAACATTTCTACTATTACCTAACACGAAAACATTTTCTTGTCCGAAATATTAAAGAAGTATGTAATGTAATCTTTCCACGATTAGTGACAATGGATTGTGTAATATATGATTTACACTGAGGGGGGCGCGCCTTAGTGCTCTAAGAACGAGCCGCCCCTGGAATGGACGCGGAAACGGTACAAGAACAAAACAACAAATTGCTAAGTTAGTTGATGACAGAAGATGTGACTGAAAAATTGACAGCGGTCGCCTTAAAGTCCTCCTTCCTTAGTTAGGAAAAACGCCTCTAGACCAAGCCATCGGAGAGGAAAATTTGACTCCAAGGAAAAGCTTGGGGATGAGATGACACTTACTACATTTGTTGTAGTTTGAAAAGTTCTGATTGAGAAGTTTGTTGAAGAGGATCTTACGCAGGAGATTTGGAGTGAACTGGGAAAGCAAAATGGGATTAAAGAAGAGGTGTTTGTAAGGAATCAATAAAGTGTTCTAGAAGAAGAAAAAAGGAGTTACTAGAGTCAAACTTAAACCGAAGGACGTGATAAAATTAGGCAGTTCGAAACGATCAGGGTAAACGTGGCAACTGTGTTACGCTAAGGATATAGGTAATATATGAATCACTACGTAATAGTTCTCTCGCGCCCTGTGAGGGACAGAATTATGCAATTCTCGTGTTGCTTCTCGATTTATACAGACCTGCCTTCCAGTTTTGTCACACACTACACAATACGGCTCAGGTATAATTTCAGGATTCCGATGCGCTCAGCCAGTTAGTTTTGAATTTGCGATTTAATTTGCGTTATCCAAGCTGCTTTATTGTGACGTGTGATGTATTTTAAAGCAATTATTGTGAATTCTTTTGTGCGGACACCAATAAGTAATCACGTCACTTATTTATTGCGACAGTCTTAAGTAGAAGATATCTATTGAGTCTTACATTAGTGCGTGCTAGACGGTCGAAGAGTGAAAAAAAGGTTTTAAACGAGTGTTTATTTTTTTCTATTCGTTTAAACTGCCATTAAAGTGTAAACAGCGATTTCCCTTCCACGTTCAATTATTAAATCACTCTGTCGCGACAATCTGCCACACACACACACACACACACACACACACACACACACACACACACACACACACACACACACACACACACACACACACACACACACACACACACACACACACACACACACACACACATGATAATCAACACACAATAACTAAAAAGTGTTATTATTCGTACGTCAAAGGTATTATATTGACCATACAACTTGGAGTTTAACTTAATGGTAATTGGGGGGGGGGGGGAGTTTTGCTGAAGGATCAAAAATAATTAGTTTTAAAACAGGCTCAGAGAGAATTTCAGTGATGAGGCCTTGATTTTGAAGCACATATTAACAACAACAAAATGTTTTACTGTATATGAGACTCGTGAATGACAGGCGAGTATTTAGTTGCCCGGAATATAAAATGTTAATGATAAAATATGCATTTAACTTTGTTTTGAATCGTTTAAGATTGGTTAAATGTAACACATAATATCTACAAGTACATTGTATACATAAAATGTAATATTCAAATGTTTTTATTAAAATTCAAAATATAGTGTTGAACATTATAACGATGGCAGACTCCATGTATTAAATAACAGAAGTATTTAAAGCAACTTATGCTTGTATGAAATAATATACAAGTGCTGTTTACAAGTGTGTGCGCTCGCGTGTGTCTGTCTCTGTGCGCCTTGTGCGATTATAGAAAGTATCGACTGAAGTCGCTAATATGTTATATATTCTGAGAATACCAAAAGGGAATAACAAGAAAACTAATAAACGAGGTACGTTTTTGAGATAGATAAACGAAGACTTATGTTTGCCAGTTACTGATGAATTTTCCACAAATAATTCAGTAACAATACCTTTTTCCAGACGTTTTATTTGTTTTCTGAGAACGTTATATTGATTCCCGTAGTCACTCGGTATAGAGGGTATCCAGTTAATTCTCACATGTCGGTTGTGTGATCGGTATTGGTCTTACTTGCTCCAGACATAATAAGAATACACAGGAATGCAGTCCTGCCTAGGCGGACTAATTATTTCCATAGGGGTTACATGTTTCTCAGGAACTTCTTTTTTATTGCTTTTTTATAATACTTTTTTATGTTCAGAAGCAGTTATTTTGTTTGTATATTGAACATTTTTGCAAATTCGCTTTCCGATAATTCTACCATTGTATTACTGGTATTCGCAGTAAAAATAGCACTTTTTGAATAGTATATTCATAGATATTGCACTATAGTTGTTCAAACGTCTGTATTAAGCTAATGGTTACTTAAAAATGACAGAGTCGAAGCGAGAATCTTTGTTACAATGCCGATTTATAACTGATGTAACGATTGCTGAGGCACTTGGATAAATTCAAGGAGGCCTCTAAATTACTGGGTTGCATAAATATAATAACATAATAAAATAACAAAATGTGTGAGTAGCAAGAATATACTATACCTGCAGAGAGTACCCGGTACAGCGGTTATTGAACGATGTTAAAAATTCCGTTTATTAACAGATGGCTAACACGCTGAAAAATTATTGTTGTTTTTTACTAAATGTCATTGTACTATATGAACTATATATGAACTACAATACGAGCCACCAAATATTGCACTGTCTTCATTCTGATTGGATATTATGGACACTAAAAACATTATTTCTGGTATTCAGCCGTTTAATTTCAAAAACGTTTTGAAGCAACTATATTTTAGTATACCGCTATAAGATGCATAGTGCTGCAATACCGGCCGTCTACACTTACACGTACTTTTAGTGAATAAGGAACAAAGCGAGTTACGACCTATCAATTATGACAAACCTGGCCGGTTACGGTGCCCCTACTACACTACTTTTACACCAAATATTGCCAATTAGTTTTATTATGCATACAGGTTTGTATTACCTTATATTGAAATTATTTGTATTAATATAATAAAATTCATTTTGCTTGAGTTGATAACATTTAATTACATGGAATAAACTAATTGCAAAAGATACTGGAAGTACTGTTTACTTTTTCTTGCCCTGTGGATAAATAGTATGCTATATCAAGCTCAAGTATTGTGTTAGTTATAGTTTCATTTCAATTTAATTTTTTAAATTTTGAATTTCTTAGTGTCAAATTATCGGACATTCTCACATTAAACTTACTGAGACAGTGTGTTATCTCACAATACAGGCCAACGGGACAACATGGTCTTACGTTTAGTCGTTGATGCAATAATTACAATGATCTGTACCATTTATAATTTGTAGTTTTCCAGTTAACAGATATCCTCTGTGTGTGTGTGTACATATATATATATATATATATATATATATTGTAACTAGCTATGTATGGGTGCTTTCCTGTTAAAATGTGTTTACACTTGTTTATTATGTGGATAAGTGTTAATGTGGTGTGTTCGCCTCACACCGGTCGTTACAATAATAGTAGTCACTACTGAAGTCTGTAGCGTGGTCCAAATTACTAGTACAACCTACTTGTTAATTCATAGGGGTTGCGAAACCCGGGTGGCGCCAAATTGTTTATATCAAAACAATTAAAATTGTTAAATTACAAGTTGATAAGTGTTATTAGCGTTGACAGCTGGAGCGTTCAAATGGTTCCCGCCGCTATACAGGTTGCCGTATTGTCCACTCGTGACGAGCGCTAGTTGGTTACTGAATAAAAATTGCTAACACACATATATTCTACAACGTCCTATGAAATAAAACGATGGTAATACTCTGTACTGTTATTTTAATACAAATTCAGTCATTAATTATTATGACAAAAGGATTATAAATGGTTTAACAACAAATTGCTCCGGCTTAGAACATGAGACGCCAATATTTCAAGGTTGGCGAAATAATTAAAACAAATTATTTCGATGCCGTGATGGCTACTGTTTACATACAATATATTAATCTGTTCAAAATCTGGGATCCTTTGGATTATAAAATAAGACATATACGTTGGTTACATTAAAAAAGTACACTACCATACCTTATAGGTACTTAAAGAATATAAAGTGTTTTTACAAATTGTTCGGTAGTGTCGTATTATCTGTTACAAAGTTCGCACACTAATGCGAGGTTATATTCTAATTAACAAATGTTTTTACGTAAGTTTATTATGCATTAAACCTTTGAAAGAAAATTAACTTTGTTTAATAGTGAGAAATTTTGATCGTTTTGAGAAATATTTAAAGTAATTTGGTTTCTGGGAGAAAGGAATTTATTGGATACTTATCTGTTCAGACAGTGTTGATATGTAGTCATCTGGGGTAGTGGAAATTCTGCAATTTTGGACTGGTTTTAGGCTTCGGGCATCTTCTTCTGTCTTGTCTTGGGACTTTCTGTTATTTAATTTCTTGTGATTTGGTTCCAGGACATCGTTTAATCTTGGTAGTTCTGCATCTATTCGTCTTTGGTTTTTGTTGTCAACTTCCGAACGTCTTTTTAACTATTTAATGGAAATTTAAGTCATCACAATTTTGCGTGCCGCTTACCCACGCGTCATTTCTTCAAGTCTCCTAAATTTAACGGAAAATTAGTATTCAACGGCCCGTTACTATGGTAACAGTAACCCTTTGATTGGTTAAGACCTCTTTCAAAAGCATTGTTAAGAGAATTGAATTTTTATTCAAATTTATTATGTATTTTCTTAATGATTTTATTCCTCTATCTCCCCTTTGGGGCAAATAATTAATATCACTATTATATTTTTGTCCTTTCAAAGTTTAAAATGATACCTCATAAGGTCATATTCTATTATACATTAACTTTACTCAAAATATTTGACATTTGATAAATTACATATCTCTCTTAAATTAAACTTTTATAATAACATTTCTCTTTTAAAATGATTTACATATAATTACTGGCCATTTACTGGTCTTAGATTAGTAAATTTCCTTGTGAATTTGTTACAATTGACATTTGTGTGTGTCTGACAGTTAGACGTTTTCATAGCCAAAAGTAGCCATGATGGTATTTTATTTATTTCTTTTAAATTACATTTTAATTCAGCCTGATGGGCTTCACTTGGTTATTATATTTGTTTGTGTTGTGTTTTGATACTGTTTGTGTTTTAATTACTATTCAATACAGTTTTCATTATACATATTTTAAAATATAACAATTAGGCTTATGGACTGCAAGTTCTTTTCAGCCACATCCTCTTCATAACATTGAAACAAACAATTCTTTATAAGTTATTAGTTACTGTTGGTTTTAACATTAATTTCATTCTTTTGCTACTACTTTGAGTGATAAACATCATCACTTCTTGCAAACTTATTAAAGTTATTGTAACGTCTTTTCGCCGCGTTACAAATCCAGGGAACCCCTCGTAATTAAACTCCGTTAATTAGATGGGCTGCCTACGTTGTAACAGAATTGATCACAAATAATTAATATAACAAATTACTTACTAACTGTGTAAGGAAACAATGGCAAGGTATACAATTGATTTAAGCACTCCTCATATGTGTGTAACAAGAAGACTTCTCTTTATTTAACATTTAAAAACATTTACTGACAGATCCCATGACATTACTAATTCAATTATTAAATTATTTGAAAGGTTTCTTTAAACTTTGGGATCAAACTTGATTCTATATAGCTATACCTCGGATCCGGGTCAACTTTCTGTATTTCTGTAGTTAAGACTTTCAATTATACTCATTTCATGATATTAGCTTGCAAGACTTTCTTTTATTCAACCTTTGGAAGAATGGTATTATTGCTTGAATTATATTACTCTACATTAGCATATAAATTGTTACAACGTATGAAGTTAGAATAGTTACATGAAATTCTTAGATTTAATTTATAAGTCTTTACAAAGTTAATAGTTTCTGAAAAGTCTCTTTCAAGATGTGTTGTGTAACAAATATTAGTAACCCTCGATAGACAGGCTATCGAGTCACCTTTTAATTGGTATGCTGAAGACTCGTCCTGGGGTATCCGTCTTGGGAAACAGGAACAGCTACGTCGTCATCACGGTCAGGTCTTCCTCAGTAAAGCGCTCCTAAGTTCGCAGGTTGAACAATATGTTGTGTAGATATCTATGATGATCTTGTAGATTCTCGGATGTCCTGATCTGCATATTCTGTCACGTGCAGTAGAGTTTGTGGGTTCTGATAGTTCACATCTCCAGGTATGACTTTGGAATTGTTGTTATTTGTTGAAGCACGAAGTCATCTTGTGTTACACTCCTTTTTTTTTACGTTTCGATTTTTTTACTTTAAATTTCTTGTCTATTTACATGACTATATTAGTTAACACATCCAGATGCTTTAAACAGCTACATCTGGTACACCATCTTAAGGTGAAACAAAATATAGTTAACATATTTTAAGAGCACAGCTCCTACGTCTATACTGTACGAAGTCACCATTGCAAGAGAGAGAAATTCTGCTCCCTTCGCCTGGTACTGAGCAAAAGTTAGTGGGGCAATTTCCGCGTGAGAATATAGTTCCTAACTATATTTAAGTTAACATTTTTATTTATACAAACTATCCCTAAACAAATATACATAATTTAAATCAGTTGTTTTAGCGACTATTTATGTCTTCAGATTTTTAATTATTAACATTATTTTTTTTATCTTATTCTAACTTACACAAGACTCGGAAAACATGTCGAGTCTGGAATCAACAGGACAGCGCCTGCTTACAAGCAAAGGGTTAAATACGATATTAATAACTCTTTACAATTTATCTTTTTATTAGAGTATCTTCTAACTAACTAATTACTGCTTCCTCTCATACTGAGTACATACAGGTATTTTATATTAATACAGTGAGATTTAAATGGCTTAAGAGCTCGCAACCTTAATTTTTAAAAATTTTTATTTTCTTGATTATTTCTTTTATATAAATCGTCACATACTCCACCGCTTAAATTGCACGCTACGGTTAAGCTTTTTTGAGTCTAACTCACTATTGGGCACTGGGATATTGAATGGGGTTAGTGTGTGAATTTCTTTCACATAGTTGTTGTACACTTTACAACGTTGTCCACATAGTTATTACCTATAGTTACAACACAGTACACTTTATATTCTTATGAACTACCTTTTTTTTTTTACATACTATTTACACTAAATATTTACACAATTAAAACACAAAACTCTTTCTTATCTCTATCACTTAATTTTACTACCGGGTTTTCTGATTGTCTTACTCTCTCTTCTATAGAGTAACTTTCTAAATCTTTACTATTTAGAATTCTATCTTTTCTTCTGTGAGTCCTATATAACTCATGTAGTTAATGAGTGTTAGTACCCATCTAGTTACTGATTATTCATTAATGCATGCTTCGCAGAACTGGAACTCAGGTTGATCAGGCCTCGTTTCCAAACTCTACGTTTTACATTTTTCACGTGGTTTCAGAAATATAATTTTCTTTACTGCCTAGTATTCCCTTTTCTTTTTTTTGGGTTATACTATACCGTCACTTCTTCTTATACAACTTTAGTTGCGAAATATGCGTTCTCCGCACATATTTCTGAGTTGCAGGTTCGCACAGGGCTACTGTAACCGGAGTTAGGTACTTTTGGATTTGGTAAGGGCCACACCATCTGAATGATAGTTTCGAGGTGGTCTTATCAATCACACTACTAATGGGGTGAGTCTTGTACATTACTAAGTCACCTACTTGGTACCTGACTGAGTTGCTATGATTACCTTTCTCGTGGTATCTTCTGGATTTTTCCAAGCTTGCTCTTAAGTTAGAGCGGGCTTTGTTCCATATTCGCTTTATCTGCTTATCCGTTATTTGCGGAGGCAGCAGATTGTGTATATTCCATCTTGTGGACAAAGGGTGGTTTGGTCGATACTTGTATAGTAACTCGAACGGGGTCGACTTGTGACCTTCGTGGTAAGCTGAATTAAAAGCGTATTGAATCCAGGATAGATTTTGGTCCCACGACGTGTGATCGTTCGCATGATAGGCGATTAGCGCAGATTTGAGGTTTCGTAGATACCTTTCAGCAATATTGCCTTGCGGTCGATGCTCTGTAGTGGTTATATGGTCTATCCCTAACTTGAAACACATATTCTTAAATTCTTTTTCTTTAAACTGCGGACCGTTATCAGATACTATACGTACTGGAGTACCGTAATCTTTAAATAATCTTTCCTGTAGTATTTTAACTGTTGTCGACGCTAATGCTCGTCGCATGGGATACATCCAAACAAATTTGGTGAACGAATCTACACATATCAGTAACTTGGTATTTCCTGATTTAGATCGTGGATACGGACCTGAGAAATCTAGATAAAGTTTCGAAAAAGGGGTCTTTGGGATTTCTGATATCAATTGGCTTACTTGAGTATTTCTGGCGGGTTTGCTAAGGGCGCATAATGAACATTTCTTTACGAAGGTAGCTATTTCGCAGTTCATATTGTTCCAATGATATTCCTTTCGAATACGATGTATCGTCTTATTGATTCCCATATGGGCTCCTATGGTAGATGAATGGAAGTATTCCATTAGCATGGGCTTAATTACATCCGGGGCTATTATTCTTAATTCCTTTCCGTCTCTTATTTTGAGACACAGTACATTCTTACTCAATACGTACTTCTCGGATTTAATACCTTGGGTAAGTTGTTCTATAATAGGCTTCAGTAAGGGGTCTTGTTGTTGATACAGGGCAATGTTTGTAAAGGCAAGGGGGAATTCAGTAATTACAGCGTTCGCACTTGCTATTTCCGGCTTCACTATGTTTTCGGAAGTTTTAGTGGGTGACTGGAACATACGGGACAGGGTATCGGCGACTACATTTTGAGTACCTTTAATATGCTGCACTCTGAATTTGTAGCAGTTTAACTTCAATATCCATCTGCCAATTCGTCCTAATTGTTTAGGGTGATTCAATAACCATGATAACGCCTGATTGTCGGTTTCCAAAAGAAATTCTTTATGTTCTAGGAAGGGTTTAAACTTTTCGAATGCAAAAACAATTGCTAAACATTCCAATTCATATGCAGAATACTTTCTTTCTTGATCGCTCAGTGTTCGTGATGCATAACTAATTGGTAGTCTACAGTTATCTACCTCTTGGTATATCACTGCACCTAACGCTACACTGGAACTGTCGGTTTGCACGACGAATGGTTTTGTGAAATCAGCTAATTGCAAAACTGGGGGAGATATAATGCTTTCTTTAAGTTGCTCAAACGCGTTTTGATGTATTAAGCTCCATTCGAACTTTGTTCCCTTCTTTCGTAAGGAGTTTAGGGGTGCTGCTATTTCGGCAAGATGGGGAATATATTTGTGGAAATAATTCACCATACCTAAAAATCGGGCTATACCTTTTGCATCTCGTGGGGGTGCAAATTCTCTAATAGCACGGGTACGTTCGGGGTCAATGCTTACCTTTCCATTCGCTTTCACGATGTGTCCTAAGAAAGAAAACTGAGGGACAGCAAAACTTACCTTAGTTGTGTTCACCGTTAATCCTGCTCTTAGTAAACGAGATAACACTTCACGCAAATGTCTGAGATGTTGTTCCATTGATTCACTGTATATTACGATGTCGTCCAAATAGTGGTACACATATTTAAATTTAATGTCGTGAAATATCTTCTCCAATAGTCTACTACATACGGAACTTCCTTGAGATATTCCAAAGGGTACCCTAGTAAATTGGTACATGTTAAAAGGAACTGCAAACGCGGTTAGACGTTTGGATTCTTCTGAAAGAGGAATTTGGTGAAAAGCTTGATTTAGATCCATTACCGTAAAAACCATAGCTTTAGTAAAATAATGAAACGCACTATGGATGTCTGGAAGAGGGATTGATTCAAATTCTATTCTTTTATTTAATTGCCTGTAGTCTACAACTAGTCGGTGTTTATCTGGTCCTTTCGGTACTAAAAAGGAGGGTGAAGAATATGGGGACGTAGAGGGTTCTATGACTCCTTGGTCCAATAACTTATTGATATGGTTCCGCATGACTTCCATCTTGGGAGGCGACAACTTGTACGGAGGTATTCGTATTACTTTCTGATCACTCAGATTAATTTTATACTCTATTAGGTCCGTAAGTCCTAGTTTTGGTGTAAGAACCAAGGAAAATTCTTTTATTAGTTTTACTATTTTGACTCTATCTCTTCGTTCTAGGTGAGATAAATCTGAATCTTGGTGTATTACATGTGCAGTAGATGAACAACGTTTATCTTCATTACTATCAAATTTATGTTTTCTTGCACGGTCAAATCTGAAATAAAATTCTCGCTCGTAGATGTCAAGAATCATTCCTGTCTTACTAATAAAATCTGCACCTAATATTAAATCAGGTCCTAATTCTTTACATACTAACATTGTAAACATCCAACTTAGGTTTTTTATTTTAACCTTAACGGTAATGCTCAGGTTTATATTTATTTTACGTTTATCAGCGGTAGCACACTTTATATTCACAGGTTGGTTTTGTTTTACTAGATGATGTTTAGCTAACATGTCCGCTAATTCTTGGCTGATTAAGCTTCTACTAGATCCCGAATCAATTAAGGCGATGGGGAATGTAACGCCTAAGTCGACTTGTATTAATGGTAGTAGATTTTTTTTTCATTTACATCTATTAATCGCATTACACTTTTCACGAAATTCTCGCACATAGGGGTCGATTTCTTTCGCACCTTTTTTGTTTTTCACTTGGTTACAGAATAATTCATTCTTATTATTATTACTGGTTTCTTTTAGTTTACCCAATTTTGAGTAGCTGCGGAAGACACAGGTTTTCGGGTCTCCCTGCCTTACATGTTTTTTGAATTGGGGTTATTCCGTTCCAATGGCTTACTTTTGCACTCTCTTGTTATGTGCCCACATTTGCCACAATTATAACAGGTGGGTTTTCTGCGAGGTGGGTACTTGGTTTCCGCTTTATCTGGGTTTACAGTTAACTTACCCGCTTTGCGCACATGGTGAGGTCTACTAGAAACTTGTCTTTCATACGAGGTTGTTACATCAGGCAGTAGTGCTCGCAATTGATGTCTATTAGTTCCAGAGGTTTTCATTGCTTCTCTATTTTGATCTGAGTACCATACATTTGAAGAATGGATACTGCACTGTTCTAGATCAGCAATTGTATTGGGTCTATTCATCAATGATAGTCGAGATCTTTCTTCAGGTGACACGCCTACTAAAATGGTGTCCACCAGTTGTGTTTCATTCCAGCTTACACGTAGTAGTCGAGAGGACTCCCTAATATCGGAGATGTAGTGAGCTAATCTCTCCTGATGTCCTTGTACTCGGAGTACTGTCTTCCTTTTTATTTCCTCATAGATGCCGGTGGGAATAAAGTATTTTATTAAAGAGCTATGTAGCTCTTCTACTGGGAAAGTAGAGGTTAGGGCTTCTAGCACACGATTTTTTAACGGGGGTTTACACTTTGGTAACAGAACTTGTAAAATTTGCCAGTCATTCAGCTGCTGTAGATCCTTTATCTGAAGAAGATAACTAATAAATGTTAGTAATTTGGAAACATTTAAACCATCTGTATAGGGGATTTCGGTTAAAATCTTCTCCACAGGGTGAGTCATTTTTCCGTATAGATCTGCGTTATAGTTCATTGGGTTAAATCCTCGATGAGGGCGATTAGATTCATTGGGGGTGTTGGTCAATTCATTATTTCCGGGACGAAACTGAAAATGCTCGGGAGGAGTGACATTTACATCTGTATTAGTTTTTTGTTCTGGGTTCGCTTGCACTTGCGATACGATAGGTGAGTTCCGATCCGAGTTAGGCGGAGGTAAACCAGTGGTGGGGGATTGTACTGGGGAGATGTGTAATTTCATTAATGATTTCTCTATTACGTCCATCCTGAATGAGTCGGATTTTCGTCTTAAATCGTTGATAATTGAAGGTAAGCGGCGTAGAGCTTCGTCTGCTAGCTTTTGTACATCAACGGGTATTTCTGTGAGATTCGGCCAGATCGACAAATTTTTTATTCGCCTGGTTAAATGCTCTATTCTCTGGGTAGTCCGCAAAATTTTTGCCGGAGATTTCTCGTCTTGGAGTGTTTGAGACAATAAGTATAGTTCACTATACTTGGCATCACAAATTTCTTTCTCGCTTTCATAATCGAGTTGGCTTAGATTGTTTAATTGCACGGGCGCATCAAATCCACATTCGCGAATTGAACTTCGTAATTCCGCGACTGTTACATCAGCATGGGGTAGTCCACGCAAAAGGGCTTCGTAAGACAGCTCGTCTTTTAATAACAAATCCGAGTTAAATTGGGCCATTTTGTTCTAACACATTAGCACGTACTTAAAATTAATACTAGTATATTACACATATATTACATATACATATAATAAATTCAGAAGTAATCAATTTACACAAATTAGAAAAGAACAATTTCTCTTCTAAGGGAGAGACAGAAATCACACACACATATTTTTCAAGGTTAAATAGCCGATCAGCTGTTTACTGGAATGTAGGTCAGAGGGTGGCCTACATATTTAGTTAACAAAGGAGGGTTGAGCGTGTCAGTGAGAAAGGGGGTTTACTCTTATTGTTCTCCACAATGCGACTGAATAACACAACTACTGTATACCGGTTTAAACAAGAGAAGGGGAGCGCAGACGCTAGATTCTATTATTATTATTCCGCTTAGACAACACTTTGGCTCCGTTCATTCATAAACTTTTCTCAATTAAATAATTACTTATTTTGTTCACAAGTTTTAAATCACGAACTTCTATTTAATTACTTTATTATTATTAACAAAGTTATTTTTAATCAAATTTTTTTTTATAACACATACTAGTGTATGTAAGCTAGATAGTTGGACATACACTGTGCAGAATGATTCAGGAAACAACAGGTCATAGATTGTCGTAAACAAACCTGTTACAGATTGTTCGGTTGACCAAAATTGTTATGTTTGGTCACAATTCATGTATGCAAGTAATTATATCGAATTATGCAGGTTCCTACTGGCCTATAGAATGCAAAAGCTACATGCATTGTATGACGCTAAGGATATTTTACTTATACATACTACCATCTACGTAACTTAATACACTATTAAATATATTTTAAACATTACATTTATTAAAGTAACTTTCTGAGTGCATATATCAATATTATATATTTAGTTATTGATCATACAATTTATCCACGCATAGTGAATGCAATTTTGTTTGTGACACTCTATACACAATTAAAACTCTTTCCTTTGTTTCCCTTTTTTTTGAGTGACGCAATTTTGTTTGCGTCGCGATGCTTAAAACAACTTTTATAAAAATTAGCAGAGTGGCGCACTTTTGTAACGTCTTTTCGCCGCGTTACAAATCCAGGGAACCCCTCGTAATTAAACTCCGTTAATTAGATGGGCTGCCTACGTTGTAACAGAATTGATCACAAATAATTAATATAACAAATTACTTACTAACTGTGTAAGGAAACAATGGCAAGGTATACAATTGATTTAAGCACTCCTCATATGTGTGTAACAAGAAGACTTCTCTTTATTTAACATTTAAAAACATTTACTGACAGATCCCATGACATTACTAATTCAATTATTAAATTATTTGAAAGGTTTCTTTAAACTTTGGGATCAAACTTGATTCTATATAGCTATACCTCGGATCCGGGTCAACTTTCTGTATTTCTGTAGTTAAGACTTTCAATTATACTCATTTCATGATATTAGCTTGCAAGACTTTCTTTTATTCAACCTTTGGAAGAATGGTATTATTGCTTGAATTATATTACTCTACATTAGCATATAAATTGTTACAACGTATGAAGTTAGAATAGTTACATGAAATTCTTAGATTTAATTTATAAGTCTTTACAAAGTTAATAGTTTCTGAAAAGTCTCTTTCAAGATGTGTTGTGTAACAAATATTAGTAACCCTCGATAGACAGGCTATCGAGTCACCTTTTAATTGGTATGCTGAAGACTCGTCCTGGGGTATCCGTCTTGGGAAACAGGAACAGCTACGTCGTCATCACGGTCAGGTCTTCCTCAGTAAAGCGCTCCTAAGTTCGCTGGTTGAACAATATGTTGTGTAGATATCTATGATGATCTTGTAGATTCTCGGATGTCCTGATCTGCATATTCTGTCACGTGCAGTAGAGTTTGTGGGTTCTGATAGTTCACATCTCCAGGTATGACTTTGGAATTGTTGTTATTTGTTGAAGCACGAAGTCATCTTGTGTTACACTCCTTTTTTTTTACGTTTCGATTTTTTTACTTTAAATTTCTTGTCTATTTACATGACTATATTAGTTAACACATCCAGATGCTTTAAACAGCTACATCTGGTACACCATCTTAAGGTGAAACAAAATATAGTTAACATATTTTAAGAGCACAGCTCCTACGTCTATACTGTACGAAGTCACCATTGCAAGAGAGAGAAATTCTGCTCCCTTCGCCTGGTACTGAGCAAAAGTTAGTGGGGCAATTTCCGCGTGAGAATATAGTTCCTAACTATATTTAAGTTAACATTTTTATTTATACAAACTATCCCTAAACAAATATACATAATTTAAATCAGTTGTTTTAGCGACTATTTATGTCTTCAGATTTTTAATTATTAACATTATTTTTTTTATCTTATTCTAACTTACACAAGACTCGGAAAACATGTCGAGTCTGGAATCAACAGGACAGCGCCTGCTTACAAGCAAAGGGTTAAATACGATATTAATAACTCTTTACAATTTATCTTTTTATTAGAGTATCTTCTAACTAACTAATTACTGCTTCCTCTCATACTGAGTACATACAGGTATTTTATATTAATACAGTGAGATTTAAATGGCTTAAGAGCTCGCAACCTTAATTTTTAAAAATTTTTATTTTCTTGATTATTTCTTTTATTTAAATCGTCACATTATTTCCCCCTTTAACATGGGGTGTTTTATTCATTGTATACTTAATTTTAAAACAAAACCTTATTTCAATATTACTATCTTCCTCCATTCCATGTTAATACAATTGTTTTTATCTGGGCTTTCTCCCTGAATAATATCACATGTTTTACTTATCTTTATTTGAAATATTATTTTTAATTATTCTTAATTATATGAATGTTCACAAGATCACTCAGATCATTGACTGTTTATCAATGCTGTATAAAGTGTTTTCTTATTTATTATTACATCTTTATTACTTAAAATATCTATTTCCACGTATCACCTTCACCTTTAATTAACAGAGGTTTATCACTGATACACTCTCACTATTTTTAGGGTATTTACACTTTCACTATTGCACTTTATTTTGGATCACTGTTTGTATTAAGTGTTACTTAGTGGGTAATCCCTATACTTATTTCTCCTATTATTTCTCACTATTTCTTTATAACATAATTCTTATTATTAATGACATTTGGTTATTTACCTTTCATTAAATCTAACCTTAATAATTGTGTTAGTGTACTTTTCTACACTACGTTACTTTATAATTGTCTTTTGTTTTAAAATAGGTATATAAGTTATTTCATATATGGCTGGCAGTCTGTTACCAAAGCTGAAGAAGGCGGATACTAAGCCGAAACGCGTCCAATAAAATTAGTAAATTTTCACATGAAAAAGTTCATTTTTAGTTAAGGTTTAGTTAAGTGTTTAGTTAAGTTATTTCAATTACAACAATACTATTTGTTTCATTAGTGGATAATTATTTGGGGTTTATTTACAGTATTCTATCTTTGAGTCTACCATTTCTCCCCTTTATATGTGGTGTTAGTTTCTCCTTGGGCTCAACCTGTCTCCTCTTCATTCTTCCTCTTCTTCTTCTTCTTCATCTTCTTCAACTTCAATTGTCTTCATCTTGGTTCGGTTCTCCTCTTCTCATCTGGTTTAGTTTCTATTTAGTCGTAGGAATTTGTTCACTTCCTTTGATTCTTCTTTGGTTCTGGTTTCTTATCTTCTTTTGTTATTTCCTATTTGTTTGGTCAATCACCTTTTGTCTCTGTGTATGTTTCGTGGTTCCCTTCTTTGTGTTTCTGTTGTTGGGTCAATCACTTGGGTTGGGTAATATCGTCGTTCGTCGTGTCATAATATTTATATTTTATTTATTTTTAAACATTTTATTTTATATGAAGTATATTTACATTAAGAATTATCTTTTTTATCCCTGGTACTGGGGTGGCTTATTTGTGTTGTAACTATATATATATAGAGAGAGAGAGAGTGAGAGAGAGAGAGAGGGTAGTGTAAATATTGACAAAGTCAAGTGCAAGACATTCTGAAACATTAACAATTTTATGTTTGTTATATTAGTGTAATACCGATTTGACATCTAACTCAATAAGCATAGAAACTCTTGTTTTTTTTTGTATATAACCAGCGGAAGCAATATTCCGACGTGTGGACCTTTTTACTCCACTAGGTGTATTCTGCTAATATATCTATTCATTTTTCCTCATTCTACTCCGTGAAATTTAATTGATTTTATGTCCCAAAACCCAATACGTGATTGCATGGTTACAAGAGATTTACATTTTTACTTATAATTTATAATTTTATGTTTGGTTGTTCCGCCTTTAAAAAAGGTAGACTAAAATAGGCATTAATACATTTTAAATACGATTTTCTGTAGTTTGTACATTCGTTTTACAGGTCCTCCTAATTTTTTAAACACGTTTACCAATGTTTAACCCCTATGCCTACAAAAATTGATATATCCTTATGCCTACTTGGTGATTATTGCATTGCAAAAATTCTATGCTCACAACTAGGCTCTACAATAACGTACTAAATGTATATTGCAAGTTTTAATGTTTGCATCCATGAAATATAATGCATTTTGTTTACTGCCATAAGAAAATATCTGTACAAGTTTGTATAATGTCAGTAGTAGAATTAAAACAGCAGAGGAGAAACTATAGTTTTTCTCCGATGAACTCAATAAAAGTAATGATTAGTTTAAAAGAAAAAGTTTTGTCTGTACTTTTTTTGTTTGAGACAACTTTAATGAAAGTTCATTTTATATAATTTATATTGTCGGAATCATGTTCCGTTCATTCACCTTAACGACCATATTGCACTATTCTGAAAGAAGAAAGTAACTGAAGTTTTTGTAATATTTCGTAAAAATTTATTTTATTCTTTTGTTATAATAAATAAATTTAAATAAGAATATCAAAATTTGGTTAAACGGAATTTTTATAAAAATAATATCTTATAAAATTTATATGAACTGTAAATCAACTGAATCGCCGTTATCTTTACCAAAAACAAGTAAACATTTCTTAACTTTTGGTAACGACGCCCCATCTAATCAACGTAACATATGAAACTGAAACTCCATCTTCTCTGCATTTACAAGGATTACATGCATCCATCATAAATGACACACAAATTAACCTCGGACCTCGCAGTATACAATAAGTAATTCAATGAATTCAAGGTAGTAGCTTAAGAGACCAACAAAATTAACATACATCAAAAACTATAAGATGATAGACAAAAATGTAATAGAAGGTTTTATGACGTGTGGTATTACACGTCAAAATGTTAAAAAGTTTTCGTCGACGTTTCAAAAAATCTTACCGTCACGATCAAAATCTGTGTGTGGATAGTACAGAAACAATTAATTCACGTATAATGAGTATTAGGACGTAAGTGATAATACAGTTGTGTCTTATTAATGAAAGAATAACAGCATATAGGCTACTGGTAATAGTTATTGTTATTGCCTACGTCAAACATTCACACACATCCACACTTAAACGCATTATACATGTAGGCGTACTAAGCATTCATGTATCCCCTTCATGCAGCTTTAACGATAACATTAAATTTTACCGAAGTGTATACGAATTTTCAAAATTGTTTCTAGTTAATGACTGAAAGTTATACATGCCTTCGTATTTATTAATTCACGGTCAGTAGTAAACAAATGATAACTCCTTTTGACAAATAACTTGTGCCCAACTGTGTATTTTAGTATCCCACCAACTTATGATCGATGTGTCGTGTAATTTCGCTTTTTACATCTTGCTTAACAATCTTCCCTAGCAAACTAGAGAAAGTTATAGTAATTTGCATGATTGTTATCAAATTATTTTTTTATTTAGACGTGAGAGAAAAAATACACTATGTAACCTGTAAATCAATTTTTTCCTTAAGTTTACTATTGTAGCATGACAGATAATCCACACAAATGCATTACTCAATGATCATTAATAAAGCTCTAATATATGGAATATCCAGATGAGAATTAATTAAAATGCACTGATTAATAATATATTCACAAGAAAGGTTGAATAAAGAAAATTTCTGCAAATAATATAATATAATACAAATTTAAAAACCCAGAAGACTAAAAATAATAATAACAAAATTACCCAGGAAAGATAGAAGCAGGCAATTAATATACCCCGTCAAAGAAACCAGACCAGAAAAAACAAAGATACAGAAGAAAGAAGAATAACCAAAACTACTACTACTGAAGAATGAAGAAAGAAGAACAATCAAAGATACAGAAGACAGAAGAAAGAAGAATAATTAAAACTACTATTACTGAAGAATGAAGAACAATCAAAGATACAGAAGACAGAAGAAGGAAGAATAATTAAAACTACTACTACAGAAGACAGAAGAAAGAAGAATAATTAAAACTACTATTACTGAAGAATGAAGAAAGAAGAACAATCAAAGATACAGAAGACAGAAGAAAGAAGAATAATTAAAACTACTATTACTGACGAAAGAAGAACAATCAAAGATACAGAAGACAGAAGAAAGAAGAATAATTAAAACTACTATTACTGAAGAATGAAGAACAATCAAAGATACAGAAGACAGAAGAAGGAAGAATAATTAAAACTACTACTACAGAAGACAGAAGAAAGAAGAATAATTAAAACTACTATTACTGAAGAATGAAGAAAGAAGAACAATCAAAGATACAGAAGACAGAAGAAAGAAGAATAATTAAAACTACTATTACTGAAGAAAGAAGAACAATCAAAGATACAGAAGACAGAAGAAAGAAGAATAATTAAAACTACTATTACTGAAGAATGAAGAACAATCAAAGATACAGAAGACAGAAGAAGGAAGAATAATTAAAACTACTACTACCGAAGACAGAAGAAAGAAGAATAATTAGAACTCAAAGAAGAAAGAAGAATAATTAAAACTACTATTACTGAAGAATGAAGAAAGAAGAACTAATTAAAACTACTATTACTGAAGAATGAAGAAAGAAGAACAATCAAAGATACAGAAGACAGAAGAAGGAAGAATAATTAAAACTACTACTACCGAAGACAGAAGAAAGAAGAATAATTAGAACTAAAGAAGAAAGAAGAATAATTAAAACTACTATTACTGAAGAATGAAGAAAGAAGAACAATCAAAGCTACTGAAGACAGAAGAAGGAAGAACAATCAAAGCTAAAGAAGAAGGAAGAACAATTAAAACTCAAAGAAGAAAGAAGAATAATAAAAATAAGAACTACAGAAGAAAGAAGAAGGAAGGATATTCCAAAACTACAGAAGAAGGAAGAATAACCAAACTCAAGAAGAAAGAAGAATAATTAAGACGACCCATATAAAACAAAAACCCCATAGGGAAAGAACCCCCAAAAAACCCCAAAATCAATGAATGCCCAGAAAAGAAAGTATAACACATTAAAAAACCATATCACTGTAAAACTGACAAAAACTAAAAGTGTTAGTAGTATTAAATATTAGTGCATTCAAAAAGTTATTATTTAGTTTGTATAGACAAGTCTTCACAGTTCCCCCATGGTTGAATATTTCATATTAAAAGCTAGAAAAAGACTAGTAAATATATTGATAATTCACCATAGACAAGTGCAAGTGATCAAATTATAAATAATAAACTTTAAAAGGGTACATGAGTTGCAGTACATAGTAACAAACTTTAAGTTTTGTGAACAGTGCCTACTTTGATAATGAAGTAGTAATATTACTAAATAAAAGCTACTAAAGCGATATGAACATTCCATAGAATGGAATATAACTTAGGTAGCTAGGGGTATACTTTAAGAGGGGGTATAAATTTTATAAATGGGGAACTACAGAACAAACTGTTTATGAAGAAGTTTATAGAAGGTGTTAACAATTATATATGGAACCAGGATGTTAGGTTCCTATTACATATAACATTTAGATAAATAAGGGTTAGTCATAAGAAATATTAGTATTATAATTGTTATTTTATTGTTCATGTTAATTTAGGAATGCATTATCTAAAATTAGATATCATTCCAATGTTGTAGAAATACTTTTTATTATGTTATTTGGTGATATACCAAAACAATGTTATTAAGAACACCAGTTTTATATATCTGGGTGTTATATTTTAATTGTATAATCTATAATTACTGTTATGCCAGATCAGAGAACTAATTTGTAATCAAATATATCAGAGTCAGAAGTCAGAGAAGGAAATAAAATAATTACATTAGTAAAACATTCTGCAAATAGCCACAATTCAAATCTAGGCAATATAATAAAGTTAAAATGCAGAATAATTAATAAACCTAATCTTATAAACCAGGCAAACTGACAATATTTAGGCAAGATACACCCAACATATTAAATACTATGTAAATAAGGCTTTCTAAAGATATGGTCATTATATGAGTAAAATTATTTGATTGTCTAATGAAATACCATTTGAAACTGAAATAGGTTCACTAACTTTATCAGAAGGGGAATCATATACAACTGAATTATATTAAAAAACCATCATTAGTATACTAAATTGCAATAAAATAAGTGAGAATTGATAATTATACAAATTTCAGATTTCATAGAATAATAATTATATTAGTTAAAATGGCTATTATTTACATAGAAGACAGGGAAGTATAATTTTAGGCCTACCTCCCAAAAAATTATAAGAAATATAATTTCAGATAAAACTTCGTAATACTAAATTAATTACTATCAAAATAAGTAGAATAGAATAGTGAAAACGAATATGTATTTTATATTGCAAACAGTTAACTAATAACGAATTTATTTTATGAACATAGTGTACTATTTTAAAACGTGTCGGAAGTTATGGCAATTTTTAACAATGTCTGAACTATATTATATAGGCTAAGATTTTCATGAGATGATGGAAATACAGACAGTTCATTATTATACCTCGAAGAGAGCACTTCTCGTGAATATTTGTTTGAACCAACCTTTAATGGACGTTATGCTACAACGGAGTTCTGAATCATTTTATGTAAATTAAATTTTTAACTATTTTAATGAAAGTGAAGTGGTGAAGTTGACCCACGAACTACATAACACCTATAAACGAAATCACATATAACCAATTACATTGAAATAACACTGAAATCGCATCAAACACCAAGTGAAAATTGAGGTTAACTGACACATAAACACCAGTTGATATACTTATTTAACAACATTTTTACACCAAGTGAACGTTTCCATCTAACAACAGTGACAATAAACTATACCCCAGAAGATCATATACCGTAGTGAAGAACATTTAACCAAAGAAGGGACATATTATCTCAACAAGTACGTTGTTTACATTAGAAGCTTTCAACGCGCATGCGTCAGGCGGCCATTCTGATCCCATTCCGTCACCTCAATTAGAGACGACTAGGCTGCTTTCTGGTTTGAACAAAATTATATATAAACTTTTATTATTAATAATTACCAGTATATTGTTTAAATTTAAGACCTTTTTTTTGAATTGTAAGTGTTATACTTTCATGTCCCTGACCTTCTCTGGCTTTTTATATAATTAACCGTTCAAAGAACCTACTATTTTTATAATACCAATGTAAAATTCATATATCGACCGGCCCTGAACGAGTCGATACGGCATTGTAACATCAATATTTTTATCAACCAAAATTTATTATTCTGTTTAATAAACGATTGTTATCTAGTAATTTGAAGTTCATTCCTCTTATAAAAGGACATAATAGTTAATTCTTCAAGAAAACTGAATAACCTTTAAAGGCGGTATATGCGAACTACAACCTTTCAAGAGTAAGAAGAAGAGAGCCGTTTGCGCCTAATTTGAAGTTAACTGGATTGTCTTTTTAACAGATTTACAAAAGGGAAGATTATTACTAGAATACACACTATACCATCATACTTATAATTACAATCAACAACCTCAATTTATTTCTAAATTTGAAGAATATAAACATTGAAAGCATTTTTCCAGAATTTATTTTTTATTATAAATATAAATTTTAAATTTATATCACATTTTAAATTGCTGCAACAGCAACAGACACCTAGAATATTTGATAACCACATAATCCAGGAACATTACCAAATCGACGTTTCCCAGAGCGGAACGTCACTACTACACATACGCACCATAAAAATTATTCTGGGTAATACTATACCAGAACACCATTACAGTTACGATTATAGTATGGTTGTAATACAAAGCGAAGATCAACAGTGAGATATTAGAAAACAAGAAGATATTAGCTACGTACTACACATATTATAAATTAAGCTATATTTTGCAATATCGTTTTATTACAAAATCAGCTAGCCCAACCAGTGGGGCTTATAGGTGAGCACAATCTACATACAGCAACCTTTTATTTTATTTTATTATACCCACTCAATCACCGTTATATTACATAATTTGGCGAGTCCAACTTGTGGGGCTCGATTACCGCAGAATACCAGAACAAGCAACACTTTATAAATTTAATTATAATTTGTAATTTCACAGTATTATTACAAAAATGGCGTCCAACTGAAGGGCTGTAATTAGGGGTTGAAATTACTGTAATTACTTACCCAACTCCTAATTCAGCTTGGCAGCGGTTACCCAGCCAGGGAATCAGGGAAAATAATGCGTCGTGCCACATCAAAGAAGAGAGCGGCGGAGGCCGAGAAAGAACTCGATATGGAGGATAAGGAGGCGACCCCAGTGGAGGACGTGGAAAGGATATTAGAACGGGTGGAACGTAAAAAACCAGCACCACTAGAGGAACAACCCGAAGCGCACACACAAACAGGGGAAATCGATGTCCGGGAGGAACGAATAGGACAACCCGAGAATCCACCACGAGAAGAGAATAGTAACATGCAGGAGATGTTCAGGATAATGATGGAGAAGATGGAAGAAAACAGCAAGAAGATGGAAGAAAACTTAAGGAAGGACATAGAAGAGACCAGTAAGAAAATGGATTCCACCAAGGAAGATTTGAATGAGATAAATAAAAACATAGAAGTATTGAAGAAGGACCACCAAGCAACAAAAGAAGAGTTGAAGAATGATAACCAATCTTTAAGGGAAGAATTGAAGAAGGACAACCAAGAAACAAAAGAAGAATTGGGCCGTAAAATAGAAAGGACCAATAAGAGAATTGAGGAAACCAGTAAAAAGGTGGAAAAGAAAATGGAAGAAAATAAGAAGAATTTGGAAGAAAAGATGGAAGAAACCAATAAGAAAATCGAAAGTGATCATCAACAATTAAGGGAAGAGTTAAGAGAGGACTACCAACGGTTAAGAGAAGAAATAAGGGAGGATAACCGACGATGGCATAAGGAAATGAAAGAAGACAGGGAAGAGGAAAGAAGGGATAGAAAAGAATACAGACAAATCTTGAAGGAAGGTTTGAGTGAAATAGATAAAAACGTCACATCCTTGGATGAAGAATTGGATAAGACACTGGACAACAGCAAACCAGAACGAAAGGAAATACCAAACAATAAAACAATGGAGCCAGTGATAGTGTTACCTGAAAAGAAAACGAACGGGAAGAAAGAAAATACTAAGGATATGGAAGTGAAACAAAAGAGAATGAAAAGAAGGCATCCAAAGAAATTAATGAAAACAAGGGAAGAAATGGAAATGATGAACCATGGTTTATTTGATAATGATAATATCCCTATTACCAACAATGAAGAAATCGTGAGTTCCAGAAATTATGGAAATAGATTGATGGTAATCTCAGAAATGGTTTACCAGCAGACAGTAGTTTACCACGGGGAAGTGATCAGAGGTAAATGGAATACAACAGGGATGGAGATATATGGTAGATTGTCAATGGTATCATTGATCATTGATGGACCAGAGACGTACTGGTATATAAAACACTATGATAGAGGGAGCCGAATAAGCTTAGCAGCAAACAAAGGAATAGCAGCTAGAAAAATGAAATACAAGACAAAGGCCAGAGATGTCACTAGTACCGGAACGATGATGAAAACTATGGTCATCCGGACAATGAGAGTAACTGAAGTGACAGACTACGGTTAAGTCTAATACCATATACCTCCACAAAGAAAGACGGATGTTATGATAACCGACGACGGCCAAAAACCTATGTTAAAGAAAAAGAAATTATGAGCAATTGTCCAACCTAATAAAAATCTTCAACCTGGGTATTTAAAAGAAAAATAATTATAAGAAGTACACTTGAAATAAAGAAAAGAAGAGAGCTAATACCATATTTAGGGTAATAATATGATATGTTAACCATATTTATGAAAAAATATTATGAATAATCGAATGTATGGAAGAAAGAATTTAAAAGTAAAAATTCAAAAATGAAGTAATGACTACTTACTACCTATTATTTAGAAAACAATTTATGGACAAAAGAAAATGAATTTTGAATTAAACCACTAAATTCAAAAATGAAGTAATGACTACTTACTGCCTACCATTTAGGAAACAATTTATGAATCAAAGAGAAAATGAATTTTGAATTAAATCATCAAAATTCAAAAACCCAAGTAAAAACAATTTACTACCTTATTTTAAAAACAACTTTTAGAAATGAACAAGGAGAAAAAGAATTTGGATAACATTACAAACAATTATATATGGGACCAATTCTGAAAAACTTTCCAGAATAAAGAAATGGCAATACAAACCACTGATACCATTTAAATGAATAAACTTATTGTGAAGTGAAATTAATGAGAATTTTATGTCAAATAAACAGAGATATTAAACATATGACATTAATAATAAAGAGTGCATTTGGATAAAAAGCAAGAGCAAAATAAAATTTTGAAAAAGAAAGGAAAAACTATATATAAATAAATCCATATGAAAAAGATGATCATACAATAAATGTCAGTTATTAGAAAGACAATTAAAAGAGTAATTGAAAAAACATAATACTAGTGGAACGATTCACAAGAATTAAGAAAGGAACAAAAATATAATACAAAATATATGCTACCAATGACCAGAAGGAGATTGTGATAACAGTCAAAAAATGACAGAGAATTAAAAACTTTACACTGAATAATAAGTGATGATTATATTATACCAGCTTCCAATCACAAGGAGAAATAAAATGCCAGCAGAGCTAACCATTGAGAAAAATAACTGAGATAGAGATTCACTAAGATAGATATATAAATAGATCTGTTCGTATACGAAGTGAAATATCCAAAGATATTTAATTTTTTTTTTATATAGTCATAAGGTGGACTATTCTTATATAATTTTATTAATGACTGTCTGAGATAAGTCCAGCAGTATTATTATGTATTGGTCAGAGATGATTTACCTCTGTAATCAATAAATGACGTAGTATGGCCAGCAGAGTGAGATGCCTACAGAGCCCCTCTGGACACTGCCCCAGCTAACGTGTTAGGGAATTTTAGGGAATAAATATCCCAAGGATAAAGAAACGGGTTAAGAAGAAAATGGAAAAATAAAAAATAACGAACCTCAGATGACTATTACTATCAGTAAGAATCCAGTTAATAATGAAATATAAATAAGCTCAAAAATATAGGAGAAAAAATTTTAGAAATGTGAAGGAAGTAAGAAAATATAATTTATAATATAATGTCATAAGCAATTACTTCAGACAAACTAAGTATGATCTGATCTAATCACTTCTGGAAGAGAGCAATCTGTAGCATGACAGATAATCCACACAAATGCATTACTCAATGATCATTAATAAAGCTCTAATATATGGAATATCCAGATGAGAATTAATTAAAATGCACTGTTTAATAATATATTCACAAGAAAGGTTGAATAAAGAAAATTTCTGCAAATAATATAATATAATACAAATTTAAAAACCCAGAAGACTAAAAATAATAATAACAAAATTACCCAGGAAAGATAGAAGCAGGCAATTAATATACCCTGTCAAAGAAACCAGACCAGAAAAAACAAAGATACAGAAGAAAGAAGAATAACCAAAACTACTACTACTGAAGAATGAAGAAAGAAGAACAATCAAAGATACAGAAGACAGAAGAAAGAAGAATAATTAAAACTACTATTACTGAAGAATGAAGAACAATCAAAGATACAGAAGACAGAAGAAGGAAGAATAATTAAAACTACTACTACAGAAGACAGAAGAAAGAAGAATAATTAAAACTACTATTACTGAAGAATGAAGAAAGAAGAACAATCAAAGATACAGAAGACAGAAGAAAGAAGGATAATTAAAACTACTATTACTGAAGAAAGAAGAACAATCAAAGATACAGAAGACAGAAGAAAGAAGAATAATTAAAACTACTATTACTGAAGAATGAAGAACAATCAAAGATACAGAAGACAGAAGAAGGAAGAATAATTAAAACTACTACTACAGAAGACAGAAGAAAGAAGAATAATTAAAACTACTATTACTGAAGAATGAAGAAAGAAGAACAATCAAAGATACAGAAGACAGAAGAAAGAAGAATAATTAAAACTACTATTACTGAAGAAAGAAGAACAATCAAAGATACAGAAGACAGAAGAAAGAAGAATAATTAAAACTACTATTACTGAAGAATGAAGAACAATCAAAGATACAGAAGACAGAAGAAGGAAGAATAATTAAAACTACTATTACTGAAGAATGAAGAACAATCAAAGATACAGAAGACAGAAGAAGGAAGAATAATTAAAACTACTACTACCGAAGACAGAAGAAAGAAGAATAATTAGAACTCAAAGAAGAAAGAAGAATAATTAAAACTACTATTACTGAAGAATGAAGAAAGAAGAACTAATTAAAACTACTATTACTGAAGAATGAAGAAAGAAGAACAATCAAAGATACAGAAGACAGAAGAAGGAAGAATAATTAAAACTACTACTACCGAAGACAGAAGAAAGAAGAATAATTAGAACTAAAGAAGAAAGAAGAATAATTAAAACTACTATTACTGAAGAATGAAGAAAGAAGAACAATCAAAGCTACTGAAGACAGAAGAAGGAAGAACAATCAAAGCTAAAGAAGAAGGAAGAACAATTAAAACTCAAAGAAGAAAGAAGAATAATAAAAATAAGAACTACAGAAGAAAGAAGAAGGAAGGATATTCCAAAACTACAGAAGAAGGAAGAATAACCAAACTCAAGAAGAAAGAAGAATAATTAAGACGACCCATATAAAACAAAAACCCCATAGGGAAAGAACCCCCAAAAAACCCCAAAATCAATGAATGCCCAGAAAAGAAAGTATAACACATTAAAAAACCATATCACTGTAAAACTGACAAAAACTAAAAGTGTTAGTAGTATTAAATATTAGTGCATTCAAAAAGTTATTATTTAGTTTGTATAGACAAGTCTTCACAGTTCCCCCATGGTTGAATATTTCATATTAAAAGCTAGAAAAAGACTAGTAAATATATTGATAATTCACCATAGACAAGTGCAAGTGATCAAATTATAAATAATAAACTTTAAAAGGGTACATGAGTTGCAGTACATAGTAACAAACTTTAAGTTTTGTGAACAGTGCCTACTTTGATAATGAAGTAGTAATATTACTAAATAAAAGCTACTAAAGCGATATGAACATTCCATAGAATGGAATATAACTTAGGTAGCTAGGGGTATACTTTAAGAGGGGGTATAAATTTTATAAATGGGGAACTACAGAACAAACTGTTTATGAAGAAGTTTATAGAAGGTGTTAACAATTATATATGGAACCAGGATGTTAGGTTCCTATTACATATAACATTTAGATAAATAAGGGTTAGTCATAAGAAATATTAGTATTATAATTGTTATTTTATTGTTCATGTTAATTTAGGAATGCATTATCTAAAATTAGATATCATTCCAATGTTGTAGAAATACTTTTTATTATGTTATTTGGTGATATACCAAAACAATGTTATTAAGAACACCAGTTTTATATATCTGGGTGTTATATTTTAATTGTATAATCTATAATTACTGTTATGCCAGATCAGAGAACTAATTTGTAATCAAATATATCAGAGTCAGAAGTCAGAGAAGGAAATAAAATAATTACATTAGTAAAACATTCTGCAAATAGCCACAATTCAAATCTAGGCAATATAATAAAGTTAAAATGCAGAATAATTAATAAACCTAATCTTATAAACCAGGCAAACTGACAATATTTAGGCAAGATACACCCAACATATTAAATACTATGTAAATAAGGCTTTCTAAAGATATGGTCATTATATGAGTAAAATTATTTGATTGTCTAATGAAATACCATTTGAAACTGAAATAGGTTCACTAACTTTATCAGAAGGGGAATCATATACAACTGAATTATATTAAAAAACCATCATTAGTATACTAAATTGCAATAAAATAAGTGAGAATTGATAATTATACAAATTTCAGATTTCATAGAATAATAATTATATTAGTTAAAATGGCTATTATTTACATAGAAGACAGGGAAGTATAATTTTAGGCCTACCTCCCAAAAAATTATAAGAAATATAATTTCAGATAAAACTTCGTAATACTAAATTAATTACTATCAAAATAAGTAGAATAGAATAGTGAAAACGAATATGTATTTTATATTGCAAACAGTTAACTAATAACGAATTTATTTTATGAACATAGTGTACTATTTTAAAACGTGTCGGAAGTTATGGCAATTTTTAACAATGTCTGAACTATATTATATAGGCTAAGATTTTCATGAGATGATGGAAATACAGACAGTTCATTATTATACCTCGAAGAGAGCACTTCTCGTGAATATTTGTTTGAACCAACCTTTAATGGACGTTATGCTACAACGGAGTTCTGAATCATTTTATGTAAATTAAATTTTTAACTATTTTAATGAAAGTGAAGTGGTGAAGTTGACCCACGAACTACATAACACCTATAAACGAAATCACATATAACCAATTACATTGAAATAACACTGAAATCGCATCAAACACCAAGTGAAAATCGAGGTTAACTGACACATAAACACCAGTTGATATACTTATTTAACAACATTTTTACACCAAGTGAACGTTTCCATCTAACAACAGTGACAATAAACTATACCCCAGAAGATCATATACCGTAGTGAAGAACATTTAACCAAAGAAGGGACAAATTATCTCAACAAGTACGTTGTTTACATTAGAAGCTTTCAACGCGCATGCGTCAGGCGGCCATTCTGATCCCATTCCGTCACCTCAATTAGAGACGACTGGGCTGCTTTCTGGTTTGAACAAAATTATATATAAACTTTTATTATTAATAATTACCAGTATATTGTTTAAATTTAAGACCTTTTTTTTGAATTGTAAGTGTTATACTTTCATGTCCCTGACCTTCTCTGGCTTTTTATATAATTAACCGTTCAAAGAACCTACTATTTTTATAATACCAATGTAAAATTCATATATCGACCGGCCCTGAACGAGTCGATACGGCATTGTAACATCAATATTTTTATCAACCAAAATTTATTATTCTGTTTAATAAACGATTGTTATCTAGTAATTTGAAGTTCATTCCTCTTATAAAAGGACATAATAGTTAATTCTTCAAGAAAACTGAATAACCTTTAAAGGCGGTATATGCGAACTACAACCTTTCAAGAGTAAGAAGAAGAGAGCCGTTTGCGCCTAATTTGAAGTTAACTGGATTGTCTTTTTAACAGATTTACAAAAGGGAAGATTATTACTAGAATACACACTATACCATCATACTTATAATTACAATCAACAACCTCAATTTATTTCTAAATTTGAAGAATATAAACATTGAAAACATTTTTCCAGAATTTATTTTTTATTATAAATATAAATTTTAAATTTATATCACATTTTAAATTGCTGCAACAGCAACAGACACCTAGAATATTTGATAACCACATAATCCAGGAACATTACCAAATCGACGTTTCCCAGAGCGGAACGTCACTACTACACATACGCACCATAAAAATTATTCTGGGTAATACTATACCAGAACACCATTACAGTTACGATTATAGTATGGTTGTAATACAAAGCGAAGATCAACAGTGAGAGATTAGAAAACAAGAAGATATTAGCTACGTACTACACATATTATAAATTAAGCTATATTTTGCAATATCGTTTTATTACAAAATCAGCTAGCCCAACCAGTGGGGCTTATAGGTGAGCACAATCTACATACAGCAACCTTTTATTTATTTTTATATTTAATATTTATCGTAATATTACACTATATATATATATATATATATATACCTGTTCAAGGTAACAGGTAGTTAGCTGACCAAACTTGCAGAAATGATGCTCAATTAGTGATTTATACATTTATTGACCTCTTTCCAACATGATGATTGCATTAAACATTTTTTTTTATTTAATATAATGATACTTGTATTGGAAAGTTCAAATTTTTCCTTGAAAGTTTTTTTATTATCTTAAACAAAATTACTTCTTAGAATTTGCTTTCCTGAATTGACGTCTCCCTGGTTGTCCCGGTCGAATATCTCGTTTCCGGTCTCCAGCGATCCGTCATCTGTGTCCTACGCTCCAGCCGCCGTATCCAGGAATCCCTCCGTGTCTCGGCGTCCACCTCAGCCTCCTCGGTCAGCAATCGAAGTTCAGCAACGGTAGCAGAAATTTCGTACGCCGGGCTTAACCTCCACCTGCCGAAACTTGCTGCTTCCTTGACGTCTACGGGCCCCAAGGACTGCCTAGAATGGGTGCTGGACTATGCGAGGAACTCTCCGCAACCGCTCTCGACGAGTGCTGCATGAAGACTCCCCTCTCTTCCTAAACTGAAACCGCATCGTTATAAGGAGACGTCACGGTCGTCCTGCGCATAGACGTATTTCCTATACAACACATATTAAATATAGGAACATTCTGGAAATTCCACGTGCTTAATACGGGAGCTCCGTTTATCCGATTCTTCTAGAACATAAGTTTTCACTTACATATGGACAATTAAATTGACCTTTTAATATTTCGTAATTGCAATAAATTGTAACTCATACGTACGTCGACATGCACAACTTGTTGCGTGTTTACCAATTGGCTAATTACAACACTGTTCACACCTCCTTCTGATACGCGCACAACACAACACTTCGCTCAAGCACCATACTACAGTTTCATAGTCTTTATATTGTCTTATAACTAATTTATACTATTATTCTTAATTTATAAACAATCCTGTTTATGTCAATCACACCCCATTTGTCCCGGACACCTAACACGGCTGATCATAATTATGCTTCATGCATTCACATATGGTGTGAATGTCTGTCTGTCACATTGCAGTATATATATCATATTACCTCGGGACAGTACAGTTTTCCGATTGTCAGTCCAAGGAGACTACTTTCTTGATTGTAATGTTAACAACAATTTAAATGTGATACGTTCAATGTAATAAACGTTACTTGCCATCTATATTTAAGCAACAAACTAAATAAATATACTGAAATTTTTGAGTATAAATTTATTTGATATACGCCACGTATAAATTTACTTCCTTGCGAAATTACTTTGCCGTGAAATTCGCATTAAAATAAGTAGCTGATGCCAGAAGTAGTATTTTGTCTTATTAACCAATAACACTGTTGTATGATTTCAAGAAACTTAGTAAGATAAATGTGTTATGTATGTCTATTTAAGTTTTTATGAATAATAATGTTAAGTAACTTTTGACTTTTTAAGCATAATTAAATAAAAACATTTCCTTTGTTAAACTGTAAGTTTATTGGTGCCCGAAAATCGAGTTTCGAAAACATATCTTAGATAATGTGTTTAGGGACACTGTGAAAATTTTACTTCACCCAGAGATATAAGAAAATCTCATACATCACTCCAATAGAGAAGAGGAAAAAATATGTTCCATGCTGTTAACTTTATTTCTTTAGAGAATAAGCGCGTAGGAGGGTAGAGTGAAATATTGAGAAACTTTCAGTACTGTATAAAGTAGCATCTCGTAGATTCAGCTCAAAAATCATATTGGTTTGTTTTATATTAAACCAGCTTAAGAATAAGTTTAAAATTTCCGTATTTAAATTTAGGATTGACTCTTGTGTATGCAACCCTTACTTAGGCTAGTAAAATAGATGTGGAAGATTAATAATGACTGCAATTGTAAATCCATGTGTCTGTTAACTGGTTACAAATACGGGTACTATATTTTTTGAAACCTAAAAAATACTACTCACATACTGCTTTCAGTTTATAGAAATTTCAGAGTAAATTTCAGTAAAGAGTTTATTGTTTTAATTTTTCGTTATATAAAAAATTAAATAAGCTAATTGTTATTATTTAATATAATCGCTTTACAGACAAAAATATAAGGATCGATATACTTAGGTCATTTCAAAAAAATGTTTTGTATGCCATAACTTAGAATAAGTCGCTAGTTCCACATTGCTTAAAAAATATTGTAAAACATGAAAACCACTTTCCAAATTAAAAATCAAATATCCGTAAAAGCTTTAGTAAACAATTTTCAAAAATAGCACTATGAACGTTTCCGTAGTCGTGAATTACCATCTTTCAGTCTGAGTACGTATTGTTACGATATCACAGAACAATGTACGTGTTTGTCGAATTTGCCAGAAGAATCTCGATGTAACGCGTGTGACGTACGTGCTTGTCGACGCATTTTCGAGAGGTTTCTCGAAGGCGCCAGCCGCGCGGTCTGTGTCAAGGCCGCAGTTAATTACGTAGTTCACACGAGCGCTAAGACGCAATAAGGAACATTCTGGTCTGTGAGCGGAGGTATAAATACATGGCAGCAACGGCCTTAAGTTTCAGTATTAGTGCGAATTATTGACCGTGCGGTTTGAAAGTTATAGTAGCGATATTACTGTGCGCGTTCAAGTTTTTATTAGTTAAGAGTGTTGTTTTATAATCGGATTTTATAATTGTACTAACCATTGTGTTTAATATTAGTGACATTTTATTGCGTGTCAACAATTTTTATTTTTATTTTTGTAGTAGAATGTGCTGTTAATTACGAACTGTTTAACTGTAAAAATTAAAACTGGTGATTAATGACTTAATTGGTGTCTTGTACTTATTTTGTTTTCCACTGTACCTACGACGATCAAGTAGACCGTCGTAACAGTGGTGTCAGAAGTGGGATAGAACAGTTAACAGTGGAAACAGTGGACACTTTGTACAAGACGAGTGTAATTCGTAATTAATCGATATACATGGATGGTAGTCAGATGATGGAAGCTTTACAAACACTGCTACGGCAGACACAGGAAGAAGCAGAAAAACGACATGATGAAAAATGCAGGCAGGAAAGAGAAGAGGCTGAAGAACGTCAGAAAGCACTAATGCTAGAAACAGAAGAAAGACAAAAATCAAAATGGAAGCTCTCTTTGAAGATATGCAGAAACAGTTGCAAGAACACAGTACCGCAGAACTGGGTCTCCTACGAGGTGAGCTTAATAAACAAGTTACTAAAATATCAGAGATAGAAGAATCAATGACATTAAAAGTAGCTGAAGTAGAAAAATCTGTGTCGAGTGTTGAAGAATCGATGTCTAATAAAAAATAGCAGAAGTAGAAAAGTCAGTCACGAGTGTGGAAAAAGCTATGTCAACAAAAATAGAAGACTCGATTACAAATATAAAAGAGCAGATTAAAAATCAAGTCGAGCAGTGCCTGAAGTTACAACCAAAACAACATTGTGAACAGACTGTACCAATGATAAAGACAGAAAAAGACGCAGAAAATAAGTTAATAGAGAAAGTCACTTTGCCTGCAGTAGGGACAGTTCATGTCAAAGCTCCAACCTTTGACGGAAGCAGTCACTGGGCAACGTACCTCCGCCGATTTGAAGCTGCTGCATGCGCAAATAATTGGACAGAGAAAGACAAGGCAGTCTCACTCGTTCTCGCATTAAAAGGATTCGCGGCGGAAGTACTACAGAAAGTGTCACCTGACAGCCAGAACATTTATGCCGAGTTGATAAAAGCTCTAGAATTACGCTACTGTGATAAACATTTGCGAGAGGTGTACTACGCTCAGTTGAGATCAAGACGACAACGTTCCGGGGAGAGTCGTCAAGAGTTTGAAGCAAGTATCGACAGATTAATTAGATTGGCCTATCCTAAAGCACCAGAAGACTTCCGAATAAGGTTTGCGGTGCAGATATTTATTGATGGCATCGAGATTGTGAACTTCCGCAAGTGTTACGAATGGCAAGACACCGAGGTAGCTCAGAAGCTCTTGTTCACGCCATAGAGTTTGAAGCTGCCAAGTCAGCGTCCCGCTATATTAATGGGTTTGTGCCATCACTTCACATTGCTGTTACGATGGGTGCAGAAAAACAATGTTGTCGGACAAACAATTCAAACGTTCAAGAGAGTCGCAGCGATTTGAAAAAGACAGAAGATCGAAATGTTGTAACTGTGGAAAACGTGGTTGTCTAGAGGTAGACTGTTGGGAGAAGAAGATACCGAGAGAAGAGAGTGATCGCACCAATTCGAGTACTAAAGCCCCAGAACAGCACACAGTCTCCACGCTACATAAGACACGTGGAAACTTGATCGTTAATGGATTTTCGGAAGGTAAACCAACATCATTTACAGTTGACACGGGCGCAACGGTGTCCATTGTGCGCCCTGACTTAGTCAGCAACCGCCAGCCTTTAATTAGCTCTTGTATAATACACACTGTGTCTGGAAGCCCCGTCAAGGTGCTAGGAAAGGTAGACGTACGTGTACGCCTGGTCTTCTCGAATTTAGCCACCATATGCTCGTTGCAGACATTGTCGATGAAGTGATTCTTGGCACGGACATTATGAATGCCTACGGATTCGTTGTGGAATTAAGAGAGAATGTCCTGAAGGTTGGCCAAGAGAAGATAAAGCTTTACATGGCTAAAATGACAGGGTCTACCAACCATTCCATTAAACGAGTGGCATTAGTCGAAGAAAAATTCAACAGGTCTGGTCAAGAGGAACCTTCCCTATTGCAAGCGGAAATGGAGGAAGAACTAACACAGGAAATACAAATAAATGTAACGACAAAAGAAGTGATTGGAAAGCCAACTATGGGTGTGAAGGAAAACCCCGTGTTTGTTCCTGAGTTAATAGAAGCGCCCGAGGGCAAAGTGGCTGAAGATGAGGTTACGCAAGAGGTTGTTGACGAGAACCAAACAATCTTGGATCAGCCAGTGGTGTTTAGGTCATCAGTACATGACGCAAAGTGAGTGATTTCAGCGAAACTAGTGGTTGAGGGGAAGACTCGCATTCCTGGGAACGTGATGTTCGGATCACACGAGACTGAATTCGAATAACGGGAGAATTATATTTCGCAAGGACGTCCACCTAAATCGCCTGGTCGAGTATAACTTCAGAGACGGTTTGCCAGTTCGGGACGAAGAGGTTTAAGGAGAGGGCAGTTTTGCGACATCACAGAACAATCTACGTGTTTGTCGAATTTGCCAGAAGAATCTGGATGTATTGCGCGTGGCGTACGTGCTTGTCGACGCATTTTCGAGAGGTTTCTCGAAGGCGCCAGCCGCGCGGACTGTGTTAAGGCCTCAGTCAATTACGTAGTTCACACGAGCACTAAGACGCAATAAGGAACATTCTGGTCTGTGAGCGGAGGTATAAATACATGGCGGCAACGGCCTTAAGTTTCAGTATTAGTGCGAATTATTGACCGTGCGGTTCGAGAGTTATAGTAGCGATATTACTGTGCGCGTTCAAGTTTTTATTAGTTAAGAGTGTTGTTTTATAATCGGATTTTATAATTGTAATAAACATTGTGTTTAATATTAGTGACATTTTATTGCGTGTAAACAATTTTTATTTTAATTGTTGTAGTAGAATGTGCTGTTAATTACGAACAGTTTAACTGTAAAAATTAAAACTGGTGATTAGTGACTTAATTGGTGTCTTGTACTTATTTTGTTTTCCACTGTACCTACGACGATCAAGTAGACCGTCGTATCAGTAGGTATTTAATTACTGAAATAAGATCACGACAAACTGTTGCTTATTACTACATTTACATTTTTGTACTGGTGTAGTATATTGCAACGTTTATTCGTAGGCCTATTATGTGAGCGGCTGGTCAGAATAACTTAAGATGACCAGCAATGTTTTTGCTGTTTTTGGATGTGTCTTACGCATTTATTTTCGCGATTAATCTACAGTATAGTGGAACTTCCTTGTATATAATAGCGCTTTTGTCTGCCAGTTACTAATAGTAAAACGCCGACCGGCCTCAGTCGATTGCATATAATAAATATAAACGATAATACGTGCTATTAGTAACTTGTGTTTTATTGTATACGAACACGTGTATATGGTACGGTCGTAGCGTGGGGTATTTTGCTGCGACAGTATAACTTAGATGGTATTTATTGTATGATGTATTATTCATTCATACATATGGTGCGTTAATCAATCATAAACTTGAAGAATTATTGGAGACGGGTGTGTCTGTTTGCTGTAGCTAGTACCAAAATTGTTCCAACTAAATTTTGTTGGTATTTTCCCTGTTTAATGTCGACGATCCTTGCGATCGGTGTAATGAAATCAAGAGTGCCATTTCTGTGCTCACTCGTTTTTCTTAATCAGTTACATTTCACATGCAACTGACGTACTAAGAAAGCCAATTGTTTGGTTTAACTACTGTTTTACATAGGTCTGCAACAGGTATTGTATTGGGAGACTTAAAATAGGCGAGGTTATGCTATGTTGTCTTCATACCCTCAGTTTTTAACACATTTAATAAGTATTAAAATCAAATCAGTAGCGTATTTTAAAATTGCATACTTGTATGTATTGCTGGGCTTTTAAAATTACTGTCAGTATCAGAATAGCTATTAATTATTTCCGATGAAACAATCTGTTAAGAACAATTGTCATTAAAAATCTACTTTTCGCCTAACGTTAAATTATTTGCTATACTTTAAATTGTGTCTGTATACACAATTTCGTCTGTTCACGTTCAGTTTGATTGCAAATTATACGCATTAATTTTCAATGTTTTAAATTATTTTATTACTTTCAACACAGTGAAACGTGCTGACATTTACACACTAGTGCCAAACGCAATACTGCACGTAAAGAGATTTGGTAGTTGTAATATGTGGCTCTGATGATCAGGAGCATACTAAAACTGGTTGCTTAGTAGACTAGTAAATTTGAAACGCTACTCACGATATTTTCTTTGGTGACACAGTCTGAAAGCATAAAATTATTTCTGACAAAAGTAAAAAAATAATCCGTCACCCTTAATTTGTAGAGTAGACCTAACTGACTTATAAACGACTGTCACAGCTTAGTGTGATGCAATATAGCACCTTTGTTGCTGCAATTAAATCAACCTGCCTAAAGCGTAACGACTCATTAGATTTTGACATTGTCCTCTATCATAACTCTCGTTAAATGCTTTTAATTTTTAATATATCAGCCACCTTTCCCATCTCTTTCATGATTAACTACGTCTCTACCTTATTAAGTTAAAAATCCAAGCAATTAGGTGTACACTAAATTTAATTTGACTGTTCTGAAACTGCTGAATTTTAATGTAAGCATTTATATGTTCAGGTTTTACACCACGGAATTCTTTGCCACACATTAAATTGAGACAAGTGTCTGCTTGTCTGCTAATAGTACTACTACTACTACTACTACTACTACTACTACTACTACTACTACTACTACTACTACTACTACTACTACTACTACTACTACTACTACTGCTACTACTACAACAACAACAACAACAACAACAACAACAACAACAACAACAACAACAACTATTACTACTACTACTACTACTACTACTACTACTACAACTACTACTACTACTACTACTACTACTACTACTACTACTACTATTTGTGTACTTTATGGTGGCCAGCAACTTGCTGAAAGTAATATGCATAAAACCTAGTTTTTTATCACGGCACATCTCACAGAGTGCGTAAGTGTAGACGCCTTTTTCAGAGACATATACCGTGAAACGTATAGGTTTGTATTTCATTTAATTGTTTAGTTTGTATCGTTACTAATGTTTAGCTTGAAACTCTGTCATGTGCTAAACAATCTGATTACGTTTTAAATATCATACTGTCTGTAGTTGTATTTTCAGATATAATGATTTTTTAATCTAAATTTTATTTTGGCTAAAATATCGTTACTTTTACAGTGTATTTTATTTAATGTTATTGTTATTTTATTTAAATGTGGAAAACTGCCTCCTATTAAATCGAAGTTAAGTAAAAAATTGTGCATAGCGAGGTTCGGAAGTCATGTCTAAGGCGTGTTTTATGGAGGGTGAAAAAAATGGAATTAGCACTTTACTAAAAAAAAAGTCATAAACGAATAGCGCCAGCAACAGGATTGTCTAAAAAACGATCCGCGTATTAAAAGTGAGAGGGTAACAATAGAAAATAGACAGTTACCACATTTTACAAGACCTCGTAAAAAAAATCTAATCTTGATAATTTTGAGAAATGTTTAACAAGAAGAACATTTTATAATTTAATGACAACACAAAAAACATACCCTACGCTACGGAAACGTCAAAAAATTCTTAAATCCAGTGTACACTTTCAAGGGAGCGTTTTAAGAAACGTTATTGTAAAATTAGGGTTTAAATGGAAAAATATTACATAGAGTAGAAGCATGTTTAATGAACATCAAGAGATAAGGGCAAAAAGAATTTAATACCTCAAGAAAAGAAAACAACTCACAATAGAATACCGGCCAATCGTGTACTCAGTTGAGACGTATATTTTAGCGTGACAGATAATCCACTAAAAACTAATTCCATAAGATCTTAAAAATAATTAAATTACATATAACCAAGAATTTCAAATGAAAATAAAATTACACTTCAAAGTAAAACACCACTATAAAAGAAAAAAGTAATTAAGTAATAAAAATGCAACAATAAAATGCAAGTAAATAAATTAAAAGGAAACTCATATTAAAAAATCAGGAGATTACCCAGGAGATTAGGAGCAGGTGATAAAGAAAATACCCCAAACACAAGAAGAAACTAGAAGAGGAAGTTGAGTATCAGGTGATAAACAAGATACCCCAAACACAAGAAGAAACAAGAAGAGAAAGATTAGAAGCAGATGATAAAGAAGATACTCCGAACCCAAGAAGGAAGAAGAAATTTAGAAGCAGATGATAAAGAAGATACCCCGAACCAACCATCGGACAAAATAAAACAAAGTACCTTGGTTTACCCAAGAAGGAACCCAAGAAGGAAGAAGAGAAGAAAGGAAGATATAAGATGGGAGAACCACAATAAAAAACCTATTATTAACTACCATGAACCCCAAACCAAATGTTAATACCATTAAAGAAAGTATAACACCCCAAAACCTTATGAAATTGTAATTTAATTATAGAAAAAAGTATTGAGTAGTATGATAAGAAGTGCTCCAACTAAAGTTAATATATGGTAAAATAAACAAATCTTCACAGTCCATAATGACTAAAGGTCTGGTCTGAGAATATGATAAAACTCAAACATAAGTCAGAACCAACAGTGAATGTGTACCAGTGTAGTGGTTTTTAAATGTAATAAACTTCAAGTTAATGTGTAACTATAACTTAAACAAGGTGCTATTAAATAACTTTTATATTTTATAATTAACAGGTGATGAAATATTCAAATGAAAAATATTTCCTATATTTCATAAATAAGGTCACTTTATTGTATCAAAACATTCATAGTAATGCTAATAATAAAGGAAGTATGTGGGAAATGTTTACTGTATCAAGGGGTTAGATAATAATACAATATAATCAGAAAGGACTGAAAATAAATTAAGTTTAAATAAAATTAAGAAATTAAATGCTAATAATGTTCAGAGCCTGTGAACTCCACTTTAAAAGATTTCTAATAGAATAAGGTTTATATTTAGAGTAAGATGTTTTAATTACATAACAGCATGCATACAGATTAAAATGTTTAGGTATGGATGCTGTATTAATTTGTAAAATATTTAAAATGTATGTGCAAAATAGTTACAAGAAACATGTCTAACTTTGAAGACTGATAGTTAATATCAAATATTATTTTTATGTTAGTAGCCTGAATTAGATGCTACAAATATCAATAGTCATGTAAACAATTTTATTTCATGTTATGTTAACTTTTAAAAGTCAGAGGAGGTGTAGAATTAACTTTATTTGTAAAATCCATATATGTAAAATACTAAACTCTAGGCCAAATAATGAATTCACAAAAATTAATATAAACTGGTTAATTAACCAATGAACCATGTAAACCAAAAAGATTTATGTAAGGTGGATCGATAACTAACTACGGTAAATGATACTATGCTTTAAAAGAGTAATATAGAAAAATGTTTTAAATTATAAAAATTTTCGAAATGTAAAAAATAACTATTTCAGAGGAGAACCAGTAAATTAATGAATTATCACTAAAAGGCAGTTCAAATGTTAAATTTATAAGGTATTAAGGAAATGAAAAGATTTGTGACCATTTGAAATTTATTATAATTATATTTATAACACCTAAAATGGCAGGAATTGTGTACAAGAACGGAAACAGGTTTTTGGGCCTAGATTTCCAAAAAGACAGAAATATGGCTATTTTAACAAAAATATCAACAAATATGGACTATGACATATCAAATTAAACAGAATGAGATAAATAAACCAAATATGTGGTTAACAGTTCATGAAAGCAATCAATAAACTAAAAATATTCCATATATAATGTACTTTATAATTATGTATAGTCTATAGGAAATGAAAATTATTTTAACAATACTTTTCCAATATTAACTTGGCAAGATATTTCCTAAGACGAAGGAAGTAAAACAGTTCTTTGTTACCATTCAACGGGAACGGTCGATGCTGAATCGCGTTATAAAACCGTATAACGATTTGTAATGGAGTAAAAGTTGAAAATCAGTGAAATACGAGAGTTACCTAAATTGACACTTTTTGACTTAAAATCAGTGAAACACTCTACCACAATAGTGAAAACAAACAATACACAACACAATACCAGTGAATTAAACTGTTCAAACAACCTAACATTAATAATTCACTTTGTAACAACTTTTCGATTTTTCGTCATAACCAGCAATCTTTCAATACATATAAAATAAGACAATTAACACCAGTGAACACTGAACACTTATCCAGGATACCAGAACAACACAATAGACAATATACACTATCACGGAGACGAATAAAACAGTTGTGAAGGGGAATTTATTATCAGAATTTCCAACCATCAGTTTGCAGTAATATTCCACAGCGAGACGTGCCGCCATTGTGAATTTCCCGTGATGCAAAGTACCAACCAGCTACGAATTCGCTAGTCAACGATTGGGTATTTTATTTGTATTATATGAAATTTGTATACTACGAACATTATATATTATTAACAAATTGTCATTTTTTACTTTTAAGACTTATATTTTTGTACATGTTATACTTTCTAGGCCTACCCTTCTCTGACTATATAAATATAATCTTTATAAGAACCTTATTCCAATATTTATATAAAAATAACCTGTAATCGCAAATCGATATATCCCTGTGAAAGAGTCGAACAATTGCTCAACATCGAGTTTAAATCGATTGTTAAGAATTATTATTAATAAATCAAATTAATAATAAATTTCAATTATCTGGATTTTACAATTATTTCACATCTTAAATTAAGAGTTTAACTAACTACAGGACGTACTGGAAGAAGATAAATCTTAACTGAAAGTGATATACTGGAGCAGCGCTGAAAATCACTAATCGATTACAGCAAGAAGATAATCTGATTAACTCCGGATTTAGTTAAGGTCTACCAGAAGTGTAAAAATTAACCAAAATAAACTCACAGAATTTTAAAATTTTAAACAAAACACAGAACCAGGATTATTTCTAAATTATTACAATAACAAACAAACATAAATTTTTTTTTGAACAAAATTTATTTTTAAATAAAATTTTTTTATTTTTTCTTTGAACCTACACAAAGAAATTATTTATTTGTAACCAGTGTAAACAGGTCTAGTTGCAAATTGGCTCTCACAACAGTGGGGCTTAACATAGACGAACAGCGGCTTGTTACAAATCGACGCTCCCCACAGTGCAGCGTAACGTTGAAGAACAAAGAAGGTTTTGAACGAACCTTACACAATTTATTTGTACAGTTACAAATTGGCGTCCAACTAGAGGGTTTAATTAATTAAGCTTGGCAGCGATTATACCGCAGAGAAGGAGGCAAAATGCAACGACGAGCTACTTCTAAGAAGAGGGCGGCAGAGGCCGAAAAGGAAGTTGATATGGGGGATAAGGAGGCAACATCCGTGGATGATATAGAAGTACTAGTAAACCCAGTGGAACATAAACAACCCGCACCACCAGAGGAACAACCCGAAGTACCAACACAAACAGGGGACGTCAATGTCCCAGAGAAGGAGAAGGAGAAATCTAAAACAATGGAAGAGAAGATAATGGAAATGTTCCTACAGTTGAATAAGAAAATGGACTCTACAAAAGAAGAAAATAGTAAGGAAAGGAAGGAAGACAAACAGTCCTTGAAGGAAGATTTAAGCGAAGTAAATAAGAACATCGAGTCCACAAGGAAGGATTAAAGAATTTGGAAGAGAAGACGGAGGAAAACAACAAGGAAAGGAAAAAGGACAACTAATCCTTGAATCAGGAAATGGAAGATGTGAAGGAGAACAACCAATCCTTGAATAAGAAGATGGAAGATCTGAAGGAGGACAACCAACCCTTGAGTAAGAAAATGGAAGAGAAAATGGAAGAAACCAGTAAGAAGATAGAAAGTGACAACCAACAGTTAAAAAAAGAATTAACAGAAAATAACTAGAAAATGGAAGAGACAATGGGGGAGAGGTTTGAAGAATTGAGAGAGGATAACCAACTACTGAGAGAAAATTAAGGGAAGTCAACCAGGAAAACATGAATAAGGTAGACGAGAGAATAGAGTTGGCAAAAGAAGAGTTGAATAGAAAAATAAACGACACTAAGAAATCCATAGCTAGAAAATTGGAACAAGAGGTAGTTGTTGTAAACCAACAGATCAGGGAAGTGGATGAAAGATGTCGTCAAACGGAGTGTGAAGTGCAGGAAGTCAGGGAGGTAATAGATAAGGAAATTACCCAGGTCAAAGAACACTAGAAAACTAAATGGGAAGAAAACCAAAAAGAAACGCAGATGGAAATAAATAAGGTGCGAACCCATGTCACAGAAAGATGCGACGGTATGGAAGCGGCGATTACAAATATCACTGGATTAGTGCGACAGAGCCAGGAAGATATGGAGGTAATCCGGAACCGGCCGACTAACTTCACTAATTTCCCAATAAACGAACATAGAGAATGGTTGAACTTCAGACAATATAAACGAAAGCCAATGGAGTTCTTGGCCGGAATTGAAGAATACATGGACAAACATAGGGGAAACAGATGGGTCCATAATCGAGAACTATTAGACGAGTCTTTTCGGGAAATGAGCGATCATTGGTGGATGGCCAACCGAAGTGACATAGAGAACTACCAGCAGTTTAAAAGCCTTTTCAAGGCAAAATATTGGTCTTAAACGACCCAAAATTTAATCCGTGACAACATTTGCCACGGACATTATAAACCACAAGTGGGTAGCTCCATGACGGCGTACTTCCTCGGCAAAGTACGTATGGCCAAACATTTGGAACCAGCCATACCTGAAGAATGCCTAATCAACAAGCTGTCGTATCATTATGACGAGGAGGTGATTCGAGCGAGGAGAGACAGCGAAATTAAGACCATACAGGCAATGACAGAACTCCTCGAGAACTACGAAAATGAGGAATACTACCGACAAAGCCGGAGAAGAAATGATCGGCCAGAAAATAGAACTTATCCAAATACCAACCATGGTACAACCACCAACAACACAGGATACCAAGGAAACAGAGGCTATCGACAAACCAAAAACAATAACAACAATAATAATAATAATAATAATCAAGTTCAGAATAATCCGAACAAGAATCGACCAAATCAGGGTAACCGAAACACATACTACCCAAACTCTAATAGTCAGAGAAGCCCCAATTATAATAACGATCGTTATTATAATAATAATAGTCGTGGTAATCCACAGAAAAGTAACACCAATCATAATAAGTTTTCTCGACCGAGAGTAAATTTCGTCAGAGCGGAAGATGGTCGCCAGCGTAGGTACTACCACCAGAGACGCAACAGCTATCACGAATATGAAGATAGGCGGAGGAGCCGAGAACGTGATCAACCAAGGTACAATCCTGCTAGACGGAGTACCAGCCTAGATAACACCGAACGACTGACCAACAGCGAACAACCGATAGATCATCGAACAGAGCGGCAGGGACCCACTCTAGGTCTCCCGAATGATGCATCTACCAGTGCGACACACCATAACAATGATGTCGAGCATTTAAACGGGAGGAGGCAGTAATAAATCACCGAAGCCCGTTGCTGCTCCTAAACCCTGGGTATTTAAATCAGTTAACACATACAACTGAAAATAATCGTATCACTATAATCAGTTGTAATTACCTAAAAAACATCCGACATGAATTATTGGAAGAGGACGATACTAGTCCCACCAATAACATTAACCATGAAATAATCCATATAAATGCGGAGGTAGAAGGAATCCCCGCCAATTTAGTGATCGATACTGGTTCCAACGTATCCATAATAAGTACTACTGAGTTGGAAAGAATACAAAGAGAATGCGGACGAACATTACCAACGTTGCCGTTAAACAATATTATTTTGTTAGGTGCAACCGGCCGCCAAAATAAAACAATACGAAGGCAAGTCTCAGCCAGTGTGATGAGCTGCGGTATAGCTATCGAAATGGAATTCTTAGGTGCGAGCGGGCTGCCATTTAACATATTGGTCGGGTGCGATGTGCTCAGGCGGAACTCCGCCATAATTGATTTACGAACAGAGAAATTGTCACTATTTACAAACGGACACACTTGGAACGTTTACTTGGTTGGTAGCGACCAAGTAATTCCCAACAATATCTACCAACAGATTCGTAAGATCAATTATATACATCAAAATCCTATTAATGAACAGAAGATAGACGATAACGCTAATGAGGACTTATGGTCCCAAAAGATCCTAGAAATCAGGGATTTCCGGAGCGGGATAATAGGAGAAAGATTGCAACAACACCAAGCAAACAAATTAATTAACATTTACGAACAGTATAAATCAATATTTTCTGACGAACCCGGTAAAGTAAAAAACTTCCAGTGTACTCTACAATTCCGAGACACAGTGGACTTTAACCGGAAGTCTTACCCCATCGCGCAATCACGAAAGGAAGCAGTAAGAGCTGAAATAACTAAGATGATTAACCGTGACATTATAGAGAGTAGCCACTCCCCATACACAAGTCCTATCGTGGCTATTCCTAAGAAAAACGGACAAGTCCGTTTGTGGCTAGATGCGCGGGAGATTAATAAAATGATTATTAATGACAGGACTTCGCCCGGTGAGATTGAAGTGATTTTGAAACGGTTCCACGGTACTAAGTACTTTAGTACCTGGGACACGGTGTGCGGCTACTGGCAAGTGGAATTGCACCCACAGAGCCGCCAATATCTGGCCTTTATTTTCGAAGGGCGGAACTACCAGTTTAAGAGATTGCCCTTCGGATTAGTGAATTCGGTAGCAGTCTTTGTACACTGCATGGACCAGATACTCGGCCAGGAAGCACTACAATTCACCACCGTGTACGTAGATGATTTGCTAGTGTCCTCAGAAACGTGGGAGGAACACTGCTACCGTGTGGAACATGTGTTAAGGAAATTAGCTGCGAACAACATCACGCTAAAGCTAGAAAACTCTCATTTCATAGCCAAAGAATTTCAATTCTTGGAATTTATATTGTACGACCAAGAAATCTCACCGTCGGCTGAAAAAGTAGAAGCGATTCAAAAATTTCCAACACCGAAGAATCGAAGGCAATTACAGTCATTCCAGGGACTCTGTAATTACTACCGCAAGTTCCAGGAAAAGTATTCTGAATTGACCGCCAAATTTCAGCCGCAACTGTCATCCAAGAATAAATGGATATGGGGTATAGAGCAGAATGAAACCTTAACGCTGATTAAACAAAAGTTCCTTGAACCAATCATACTTCGCCATCCGGATTTCAGCAAACCGTTCTTCCTGAACTGCGATGCCAGCGACATTAGCCTCGGCACAACATTGTATCAAGAGGATGAGGAGGGCGAACGTCTCGTGATTTGCTTTGCCAATAGAGCATTAAATCAGTGCGAAAAGAATTATCACGTCACTGAAAAAGAGTTGTTAAGTGTAGTGTTCGCGTGTGGAAAATTCCGCACCTACATTCTTGGTTACCCCGTTACCTTCCGGACAGACCATAAGTCCATATCGTTCTTAAGGAGATGCAAGCTCAGTCACGGAAGGTTGACCCGGTGGATACTGTTACTACAAGAGTATGATATTAAGTGGGAGTACATCCCCGGAAAGAAGAATGTCGTTGCGGACGTGTTGTCACGAATCGACATTGATAAGCAAACTTTCGAGGGGGAGAAAGAGAGTGAACTTAAAGTGTACCACATTTTTAGTAACAGAGCCGATCTAGAATCATTATTGGAAAACCTGAGCAACCACCAACAAGCAGACCCGAAGTTACAATCCATTAAGGCAAGATTGGAAGCAGGGGACGAGACTATCACCCAATATTATAAAATTCATAATAATATACTGTTCATACTACCATCTTTGAGTCAGGAGAAATGGAAGGTTATCATTCCATACCATATCGAAAAAGAGATAGTAAATAACTATCATGTTTGATATGGGCATATGGGCGCCTTAAAGGTGATAAAGGCCCTAGAAGAGAGCTGCCACCTTAAAGATATTAACCGGAAGGTCGGAAAATATATAAAGAGTTGCCGCATTTGCCAACTCGTGAAATCGAATAACGAGAAAAAGGAAGGGCAAATGATTCCAATAACATCTCAGGCCAAGTTAGAAAAAGTATTTTTGGAGATCTGCGGGCCATTTCCCCGCAGTGGGGGTCGTCACAGATACAAGTATCTAGTCATCGTGATGGACCATTTCACGAAGTTCATCAAACTATACCCAGCAAATCGGGCGACTACAAATAAAATTCTCGACATCTTAACCAACCAGTACTTCCCAAACGTCGGAAAACCAGTTTCGATCATCACCGACCACGGAACCCAATTCAAGGGGAAAAAATGGCGGGATACCCTACTGTCGATGGGTGTTCATACTTATAAAACCTCGGTATACCACCCGAGCAGTAACCCGGCAGAGAGAGTATTGCGAGAGGTGGGGCGAATATTACGAACTTATTGCCACGATCAGCAGAGGAGATGGCAAGAATATCTAGAGGCCACAGAAGAATTCCTCAACCTGGCATAGCACCCAGCCATAGGAATTACCCCATTCTCCGCCATGTATGAAAGACAACCCCCACGGGAGATCGAAGAAATATTGGAGTTCCCGAGGGAAAATAACTATATTTTTGATAAAATTAAATTTTATAACAAGGTGGCCGAAGACCAGGAGAAACGGCGAATTAAATATCATAAAGGTATGGGTAAAACAATTACCTATACCATTGGTGAAAAAGTATTATTAAAAAACAGGGAGTTACCAAGTTCACTGGAAGGGATAACTAAGAAATTATTACTCTTATACACTGGACCCTATATAGTCTCCAAAGACAAATATAATAACACCTATGAAATCAAGGAGATGGGTTCTGGTAACATTAAGGGTGTATATAACCAGGCATCCATGAAGAAGTATTATGAAAAGTGAAAATTCCATAACATTGTAAGATCACCTTACTACCATTATTTTGAGAAAAAACTTTATGGAAAAATAAAAAGAAAGAATTTTGAATTTTAAAGAGTGAAAATTCAAAATATTGTAAGCACACCTTACAAACCAATTATTTATAAAAACTTTATGGAAATATAAAAAAAAACCACAAGATTTAAAAATATTGTAAGAACAGCTTACTACAAGATTATTTATGAAAGAAACCATTTGAGGAAATAAAAAGAGAAGAATTTTGAAAGGTTAAACACCTACAAAATTAAAAAATAAATAAGAGAACCTTAATACAATCTAGAAATGAAAAGACTATGGTGAAATAAAAAGAAGAGAATTCATACCACATTTATGGTACTAATACCATATATTTACCATATTTATAGAAAATCATTATGAGATATATGAAGGAAAAAGAATTTAGAATTAAACCAATCAATTCTAAAAGACTACAATAATGTCTAATTTCAACCAATAAATTGTAAAAACCTTCTATGAAATGATACGAATAGAAATAAAAAACCAGTGATACGATTAACTGAATAAACTTATGTGGAAATAAAAATAATAAAACTTTGAAGTGGTATAAAGAGAAACAATGACCTCATTAACAAATAATGAAAACATTCATTTGAATAAAAAACCAAAGAGGAGTAATTTAAGAAAAGAATCAAAGTTGTAAATGTAATTAAATAAATCAATAATGAAATGATCATGAAATAAGTGTCAAATGTAATAACGACAATTATAAGAAAGTTCGAGTACATGGAACAAGTGGAACAAATAAAAACTGAGAAACAAACAAATATCTCAGAAACATCTGCTACAATAAACAAAAGCAGATTGTAATAAAAACCAGAAAAGAATAAAGCATTAATAACAGACTTTATATGATAATAACCATTGATAATTATACTAATAAAAGAGCTTCCCACCATGATACCAAATGAAATAACCATCAAGTTAAGAAGTCAGAAGAACAACTGAGATAGGAATATTAAAATCTCTGAGCAATATAAGAAGTGAAGTATCCAAAGATATTTTTTAAATAGTAACAAAAGTGTACTATTCTGATGTAATTTTTTTAATAACTGTCTGTAAATAATTCCAGCAGTATTAATATATTTTTGAGCAGAGATGATTTGCCTCTGTACTCAAATAGAAGTGAAGTATTGGACAGCAGAGGAAGTAGCGTACAGTGTCTCTCTGAACTGCACCAGCTCACATGTTAGGGAATGATAGGGAATAAATATCCCAAGGATAAAATACTAAGAAGAAAATGAAAATAAAATAGTAAATATGAAACTCAGATGACTATTACTATCAAGGAAGATCAAGTAAGAATGAAAAAGATGTAAGCTCAAGTATATATAAGAAAAATTTTGAAATGGAAGGAAGTCAAGAATACTAAAAAACTATAATAATTATCATAAGCAATTATTTCAGACAAACCAAGTATAGTCTGAAAAAATCACTTCTGGAGGAGGGCAATCTGTAGCGTGACAGATAATCCACTAAAAACTAATTCCATAAGATCATAAAAATAATTAAATTACATGTAACCAAGAATTTCAAATGAAAATAAAATTACACTTCAAAGTAAAACACCACTATAAAAGAAAAGTAATTAAGTAATAAAAATGCAACAATAAAATGCAAGTAAATAAATTAAAAGGAAACTCATATTAAAAAATCAGGAGATTACCCAGGAGATTAGGAGCAGGTGATAAAGAAAATACCCCAAACACAAGAAGAAACTAGAAGAGGAAGTTTAGTATCAGGTGATGAACAAGATACCCCAAACAAAAGAAGAAACAAGAAGAGAAAGATTAGAGGCAGATGATAAAGAAGATACTCCGAACCCAAGAAGAAAGAAGAAATTTAGAAGCAGATGATAAAGAAGATACCGCGAACCAACCATCGGACAAAATAAAACAAAGTACCTTGGCTTACCCAAGAAGGAACCCAAGAAGGAAGAAGAGAAGAAAGGAAGATATAAGATGGGAGAACCACAATAAAAAACCTATTATTAACTACCATGAACCCCAAACCTAATATTAATACCATTAAAGAAAGTATAACACCCCAAAACCTTATGAAATTGTAATTTAATTATAGACAAAAGTATTGAGTAGTATGACAAGAAGTGCACCAACTAAAGTTATTATATGGTAAAATAAACAAATCTTCACAGTCCATAATGACTAAAGGTCTGGTCTGAGAATATTATAAAACTCAAACATAAGTCAGAACCAACAGTGAATGTGTACCAGTGTAGTGTTTTTTAAATGTAATAAACTTCAAGTTAATGTGTAACTATAACTTAAACAAGGTGCTATTAAATAACTTTTATATTTTATAATTAACAGGTGATGAAATATTCAAATGAAAAATATTTCCTATATTTCATAAATAAGGTCACTTTATTATATCAAAACATTCATAGTAATGCTAATAATAAGGGAAGTATGTGGGAAATGTTTACTGTATCAAGGGGTTAGATAATAATACAATATAATCAGAAAGGACTGAAAATAAATTAAGTTTAATTAAATTAAGAAATTAAATGCTAATAATGTTCAGAGCCTGTGAACTCCACTTTAAAAGAGTTCTAATAGAATAAGGTTTATATTTAGAGTAAGATGTTTTAATTACATAACAGCATGCATACAGATTAAAATGTTTAGGTATGGATGCTGTATTAATTTGTAAAATATTTAAAATGTATGTGCAAAATAGTTACAAGAAACATGTCTAACTTTGAAGACTGATAGTTAATATCAAATATTATTTTTATGTTAGTAGCCTGAATTAGATGCTACAAATATCAATAGTCATGTAAACAACTTTATTTCATGTTATGTTAACTTTTAAAAGTCAGAGGAGGTGTAGAATTAACTTTATTTGAAAAAACCATATATGTAAAATACTAAACTCTAGGCCAAATAATGAATTCACAAAAATTAATATAAACTGGTTAATTAACCAATGAACCATGTAAACCAAAAAGATTTATGTAAGGTGGATCGATAACTAACTACGGTAAATGATCCTATGCTTTAAAAGAGTAATATAGAAAAATGTCTTAAATTATAAAAATTTTCGAAATGTAAAAAATAACTATTTCAGAGGAGAACCAGTAAATTAATGAATTATCACTAAAAGGCAGTTCAAATGTTAAATTTATAAGGTATTAAGGAAATGAAAAGATTTGTGACCATTTGAAATTTATTATAATTATATTTATAACACCTAAAATGGCAGGAATTGTGTACAAGAACGGAAACAGGTTTTTGGGCCTAGATTTCCAAAAAGACAGAAATATGGCTATTTTAACAAAAATATCAACAAATATGGACTATGACATATCAAATTAAACAGAATGAGATAAATAAACCAAATATGTGGTTAACAGTTCATGAAAGCAATCAATAAACTAAAAATATTCCATATATAATGTACTTTATAATTATGTATAGTCTATAGGAAATGAAAATTATTTTAACAATACTTTTCCAATATTAACTTGGCAAGATATTTCCTAAGACGAAGGAAGTAAAACAGTTCTTTGTTACCATTCAACGGGAACGGTCGATGCTGAATCGCGTTATAAAACCGTATAACGATTTGTAATGGAGTAAAAGTTGAAAATCAGTGAAATACGAGAGTTACCTAAATTGACACTTTTTGACTTAAAATCAGTGAAACACTCTACCACAATAGTGAAAACAAACAATACACAACACAATACCAGTGAATTAAACTGTTCAAACAACCTAACATTAATAATTCACTTTGTAACAACTTTTCGATTTTTCGTCATAACCAGCAATCTTTCAATACATATAAAATAAGACAATTAACACCAGTGAACACTGAACACTTATCCAGGATACCAGAACAACACAATAGACAATATACACTATCACGGAGACGAATAAAACAGTTGTGAAGGGGAATTTATTATCAGAATTTCCAACCATCAGTTTGCAGTAATATTCCACAGCGAGACGTGCCGCCATTGTGAATTTCCCGTGATGCAAAGTACCAACCAGCTACGAATTCGCTAGTCAACGATTGGGTATTTTATTTGTATTATATGAAATTTGTATACTACGAACATTATATATTATTAACAAATTGTCATTTTTTACTTTTAAGACTTATATTTTTGTACATGTTATACTTTCTAGGCCTACCCTTCTCTGACTATATAAATATAATCTTTATAAGAACCTTATTCCAATATTTATATAAAAATAACCTGTAATCGCAAATCTATATATCCCTGTGAAAGAGTCGAACAATTGCTCAACATCGAGTTTAAATCGATTGTTAAGAATTATTATTAATAAATCAAATTAATAATAAATTTCAATTATCTGGATTTTACAATTATTTCACATCTTAAATTAAGAGTTTAACTAACTACAGGACGTACTGGAAGAAGATAAATCTTAACTGAAAGTGATATACTGGAGCAGGGCTGAAAATCACTAATCGATTACAGCAAGAAGATAATCTGATTAACTCCGGATTTAGTTAAGGTCTACCAGAAGTGTAAAAATTAACCAAAATAAACTCACAGAATTTTAAAATTTTAAACAAAACACAGAACCAGGATTATTTCTAAATTATTACAATAACAAACAAACATAAATTTTTTTTTGAACAAAATTTATTTTTAAATAAAATTTTGTATTTTTTCTTTGAACCTACACAAAGAAATTATTTATTTGTAACCAGTGTAAACAGGTCTAGTTAGAAATTGGCGCTCACAACAGTGAGGTTTAACATAGACGAACAGCGGCTTGTTACAAATCGACGCTCCCCACAGTGCAGCGTAACGTTGAAGAACAAAGAAGGTTTTGAACGAACCTTACACAATTTATTTGTACAGTTACAATATACATAAATCGCATACAGTAAAGAAGTCGTGGTACGACGAATGTGATGAAGAAGCGAATGTTCCGTTAAATAAAGGAGACAGATTGATAATAGTTCACGTGGGAACACATCACAGATTCATCGATGGTGTTTATTGGTTTTTAAATCTTGAAAGAAAACAAGTGACTTTCATGGGGATATGAATAGTCAAATTATTGAGAAATGGGTAGTTAGAAAGTTTATTCCGGGATTACCAAAACGTTTAGTGTTAGTTAGTTAGATGCCGCAATAAACCTGTTTGCACAGTAGCTATTATCAGACAGTGTCCGATTGGTCCCACTCGACTGCGCATTCATGTAACGCGGATATGTGTGGAATTATTTTCAATATTTCCAATTTTAATATTTAACGACCTCACTTTGAGTGATTTTTTTTATTTCTGAAGACGAAACATATTTTTCGAAACGCGTAAATCAATCGAACGCAGCACGAAGTTACACGACGGAAGAAATTCGGTAAATATTATATATATTTTATTATGTCTTGATATAATTCCAGTCGTCCGTTTATGTGTTATTCAGCGTTCATAAAATAAAAGATAGCTGCTTTGCAGTACCAAGGGTAGGACGAGAGGCCTATCATTTGTAACGTAATATTCGCAAGTAACGATGACAGAGTGGGTTGGTAAATCTGATTTGCAAGGAAATTCGCTAACTTTGACGAACATGTGTAGGGGGGCGACACTCTAGGCTCCTTATCTTGACGGCCTGTTAGGAAAACTAAATTGAAAGTAGAATTTGAATAACAATAAAGCAAGAATAAGGATAAAATTTTCTTTTGCCTACGTGCAGAAAATTATTTATGAGTGGGTATGTGAATTTTCTTAATGTTAATATTGGTAAACATAGTTGTTGCGTAAGGTAGGAATTTAAATATTTTTTGAGGTTTGCTGTTTACTCATCTGTTATTACTGAAGAACACGTAACTTTAATATGACTTTTTACAGACAAAATCCATACGTTTGTGTTTTAATTGTTTAATTGACGAAATAAAGACAGTTAAACTCTGTTATGAACCTTACCTATACAATGTTCACTGTGTGAAAAATAATAGATGAAAACAATGTTGAAAAGAAATCATTATTGCTATCAAAAACCGAATACAACAAACACGCAAAAAGACGTAAACTGACAAAACATTCTTGTAAACATTCTTGTTAATTAAGTTTTTCAGTTTGTAGGGTTTTAGATTATGTATGTTTTGTATGTTGAACTACGTATATCCCATTCATATCATAATCAGTAATACGATCTTGTTTTTATCAAATAGTTTTCACCAATCTAGCAGAAAGTGTGTGAAACTGTTGTGCCTGCATACACATAGAGAGGCTGCAAGACTATTATGAACCCTAAATGCTGTTGTACATAAACACTGTTGTCAGTAGTGTGCACGGTATACACTATCCTACATATTGCCTTTGGCAGACACACACACACACACACACACACACACATCTGTGTCACATACTGTTTCGAGGTTACGGTGTCTATCTACCACGCATGAATTGACAATGTTTACAATAACACTTTCTATCATCCCATTTTCATCAGTATATTTATGAAACAGAAAAATCGCATCGTGTGCCGTATCTGAATGTTTTGTTAGCGTAGAACAAAATTTAACTTATAATATAGTTGAAGTTTTCCTCACGTTCGTTCAGACTCTGCATCAGAAAGTCATTGAGTACCGTTATGACTTTCTAGCTACCTCATTATAACCAACCCTTGAAAGTAGTTAGGTAAAGTGTTGTAATAGATAGTCTAAATCTTTAAATTTTCAAAATTTTCATAATTGTCATTGATATTATTTTACTTACTAAAACACATGGATGAAGGTGTACGGGGTATTTGTTACTCTAATATGAGCAATGTCTTGAAGCGGCCGACAATCAATCCCAGCGGCAAAATATGACTGATTCTTATCCTTCAATTGGTAACCAACCGAAGAACTATATTTAAATTGTATTTGTCTTTCACTTCGCGTGTTCCGACGATCTGTCAGCCTTTATGTCTGTCTCTTTCTTCTCCTCTCCCTCTCCCTCACTAATTGTCTGCCTGTCTACTCTGTCTATCTATCTATCTCTTTATCTTTGTGTGTGTGTGTGTGTGTGTGTGTGTGTGTGTGTGTGTGTGTGTGTGTGTGTATTACTTTTGATAAAACTTTTATATTAACTTTTACATAAAAATATAATGATAAATTTCAAATATATTATATAGGCCTATGCATCATGAAATAGACTGTAGCAGAAAGTGTCATGTATATATCATATATATATATATATATATATATATATATATATTGTAGCATGACAGATAATGCCCATAGTTCTGAATGGAAAGAAAGATCATAAAATAAAATAAAAACAAATTTAAATCCTAGAAAGCAACATTAAAAATTAATTAAGAACCACCGTAAAGCACAATCATAGTTTGAAGTAAGAATTTCATTAAAACCAAATATACAATGAATGATGGGTAATAAAAATAAATCAAAAAACTAAAAATAAAGTAAGGAAATACCCAGGTAGGATAGGAGTAAGTAAGGAAGAAACCAGGACAAGACAACATTCACAATAAGAAGGAATACTTTTATAAGAAATAAGTAGGATAGGAGTAAGTAAGGAAGAAACCAGAACAAGACAACATCCACGATCAGAAGGAATGCTCTTATAAGAAACCAAAACGAAACCCCAAAAGAAAAAAATATAACCAATGAATATATAACAAAAACCCAAATTTAGAAAACCATGTAAAATAGATATAAACAAAAGTGTATAAAGTAGAATTAAAAGTGAACCAATGTGAATTAATTATATAATGCAAAAAACAAACCTTCATTATCCTCTATGAATAAATTTCTTGATTTTAATAAGACAATAAAACTGATTAGAAATAAAATCAAAGAATAATAGGGGACCAGTGCAAGTTTTTATATTATATTAAATAAACCTAATGTGTTAATATTGGAGTTCATAAACTGAGTAAATTGTGCAATTATACAACTTTAAAATTTTTATATTGTGTCAAGGAATAATAATTTAATAGAGTATTATAAGATACAAGTGTTTCTAAATAACTGCCACTCTTTATATACAACATTCATTAGAATGACAGTAATAAAACTAGAGCAGGCCAATAAAAAAGTGAAGTGACCAAATAAATACCTAAAAACCAAACAAAAACAGCTAAGACTGAAAATAAAATTAGTTATAAGAAACAGTGTAAACGATGGAAGGACAGATATGTTTTGTTTAGAATAAGTTCAGATAACTCAAGAGTGAAGTGTCAGAGTTAAATACCATCCTTTTATTATTAAAATATTTATTATGTGTTAATAGTTAATCCAGATTAAAATGTCTGAGTTTAAAAGACCATTGTTAATTTCAAATATTTGTTATAGATAAATAGTATGAATTATATACTAAATGTTCTTTTGTTAAAGTAAGGAAATTTTAATTAATATTATAGTAGAATAGAAAGTCAGAAGGGGTATAAACAAGATGTATTATTCAAAAAAACTTTGTATGTAAAAACAGATAAAATCTAGGCCAAATGGTAAATCTAAACAGCATTATAATTGATGAAATAAGTACAAATAGTTAAACTGATGAAATTTATATAAGGTAAATCAGTCACAGAGTCATATAACTGGAACTATAATTAAGAAAGATATTGTAAAAAGATAGTAAGAATTATTGGAAAAAATGCAAATGTAATCAAAGTGAGGAGTCACAAATTAATGAATAATATTTAAAAAGATAACCAATTAATTAAATTACAAGAAATTAAGGGAAGATAAACCTTTTATGTCAATCTGAGATTTAGTAAAATCATAAATATAACATATAAAATGGCAAACATTTTGAGAAGGACAGGAAGTAATTTTAAGACTTACAATTTCAAAATGAAGTACACATAGTATTTTTGATAAAAGCTTAGTAAAACTCTCTTATTTGGTATAAAATCAAGCAGAATGAACTAAAGAAAGAGATTATGTATTTAGTATTTAATAAATTTAAATAATAGCAAAAATATTTTCAGTAATATAATGTAAAATTTAGACATGTAACGGAAGCAAAATGGATGTGAAACAATGTATTGCTAATATTAAATTGGCTAAGACGTTTTTAGAAGACGAAGGAAGTTAGAACAGTTGATTATTAGACGTTGTCGAGCTCACTTGAACGTGATTTTGGCTAAAAATTAACCTAATAGCGAAAACAAGCATGGCGTTCATTCGACAAGCCTAGTCTACTGTGAAAATCGCGAGTTTTGAAAAAATCAATTAAACTTTAAATTCAGTGAAACTAACACCTACAAACATTAAACTAACTTAAAACAGAACAGAAAATAAGCGAATTCACAATTTAAACCATTAAACCAATAATTCCAAATAAAGAAACGAACTGTGCAATTATCGACCTAATAGACAAAAGTGAATTATAACATTTTCCAACACGTATTATCGAAGTGAATCACAAAAACTGAACCAGGACCACTCCACTAACACCAGAAGTAATAATCACAACTGCAGGAACGAGAAACCAATGGAAAAACAACATTTATTGGAAGCAGATTCTTCGAGGTGTATTCGTCAACTACATCTGAACACGGAGCGGCCATCTTTAAGTTTCCACAATTCCAAGCGCCACGGCCAGTATATCTCCGATTGGTTCGAACAATTTATTTAATAAACCTTATATATTGAATAACATATTTGTATTTTTATTAATTATTAAGCTTGTAATTTGTAATGTTATACTTTCTATACTTTGCCCTTTTCTCTGACTATATATAAAATAACTGTTCAAAGAACCCGATAATAAATAATTTGTACAATCTATTGATTTGCCCTGAGAGAGTCGATTAATCAATCGATATAAAATCGATTACTTTACTAATTGTAAATAAAAATCATTTTATATTATTATTTTGAATCCTATTTATTTCTAAATTATAAATAGAATAATATATCACCTTAGTTGAGACATAACTACCAGAATTTAACAACTTTAAAGGAAGATAACCTCCAAATAAGGAAACATCACCAATCGATTGTTCCTGGAGACAATCCTATTAACATGATACAAGAATCCTAAATACACCAAAGGATATAATTCGACAAAAACGATTAATAAGAATTTTAAAACACAACATAACAGTTTGAAATATTTAATACTAAATTAATTAAAAATAAAATTTAAAAGAAAAAAAATATAATAAATATTTAAAAAAATTTTTTAAACCAAACAACAAGAATTATAATTTTTATTTTGGAACAACAAAAACAAGATTTGTTAATTTGTTACAATATATATATATATATATATATATTATATAACGTTGCAGAACTCAGACCCTATAAGGGATCCACAAATATAATATAGCTGTAAGAGAAGTAAACTAATTTGAAGCATAATGATCAATAAATATACAAAGGTAATGAGAGAATAAAAAAAATAGTAGACAAAGATAATAAATGAGTGAATAGACTAGACTTACAGACAAATGACTGTGACCCAACCCCGGTGATTCGCCAGATAAAGGCTATAAAATAAAAAGTAAACGATTAAAAATCCTAAATAATATTTCATTTTGTAGCATGTATTACCAAAGTTATGTAAAAGAAAGTACACCACCAGTAATAAACATGTAAACCCATTGTTATTATATTATAATGATAAAAATACTACAAGAAAGGGTAGAATAGAATCGAATTGTAAAGACTTGACGAAGGAATTATAGGGACTAATGTCAATAGCCCACAAAACTCACTTTACACCAAGTTGTAGGACTAACTTTGTGATTTAGAATGTTATGTATTTTAAAATAACCTTACTAATATAAAAACAAACACATGAGGTTTTAAAAACTGACATTAAAATTAGATCTGTCAAAACTAATTTAAACCAAGAGTGAGAGGTAGGTAGTGAGTGTTAATGATAACCAGTGAACCAAACTAATATATGATAACAACAGTGATTGTAGAACTTAAAGAATTTGAAAATGAATCACTACTGTAAATTTAAACAGAGTGTATTAGAAATGTGACTGTAATTTATTAAACACTTAACCAGTGTAATCAGTGAAGGTGATAGATAGGATAGGGATGAGTTAATATAAACAATTAATAGTAGTAATAAAAGAAAAGAACAGTGGTAATAAACAATAATGAAATATTGATAGATAAACAATAAGAAACATTAGTAATGTGTAGAACCTATGGTATAAGGATTATGTTAGACGATTATTAAAAGATAATTTTTATTAGAAAATAAGATCAATTTAAAAACCATATTGCTAAATTTAATTTAAGGAATTCTTTTGTTCAATTAAGAAATAATGTTAAATGTTCATACAAATGGTAGACAACAAAGTTAGTATGTCAACCAATTTTATTGTGTTAATAACTAAGAAACAAATTACTTATGATTTAAATAATAGTATAACACCCTATGTTACAAAATAGTAACAAGGATGGTGATCACAATATTGTAAATGGTGTCAAGACACCATGCACCAAAAGTTTTTGTTAGTTTATCTAAAAAAATTGTGTTTTAAAGAAGGAATGGGGCTGGATCATGAGAAGACCATAAACCATTTTAATGTTATATGTTACTATAGAAAGATTACGGGGTAAAAAGTTTGTGTAAGAAATATTAGAAAATACAGACAAGCAATTACATAGGTTTAATAATCACAATAATACTCACCATTGTAATAAGATAAGGAAAAAGGATGTTAGACAAGGAATGATTTTTTAAAATTATAATAACATTTGTTTATTGTAAAATGGCCCAAAGTAATTCAAAAAAAGACACTATAACTAAGTAATGGCAAGCAGAACCTATGAAAGTAATAGGTAATGTTTAAATGGTGTAAACTAAGAAATTCCAGACATTTATAGCTTAGGCCTATAAAATGCCTAACTGTCAAAATGCAGAAAAGGAATTTATAAGCAATTAACCATTGTATTTGAGAAATAAGACAAAGTGATTTGTTAATTTCAATTATCTAACCATAAGAGTATGTCAGAAATAGAGTAAACATAAAAAATAAGTGAAATATATATTAAAATAACTTTAGCAAATTGGTCAAAATGTTAATACAGGACCAAGCCCAGCATTATGGGATATAAAATTAATATTTGAAAGAAAATAAAGACATTGCTGTTAATATCTCACACATTGGTAATAACACCAATTAATTATAACAATTATAATCTATTAGGTCAATTTGGTGCAAAAACCCCAAGCTTTCATAACAATGTAAAAAAATTCTTAACCAATCAGAAGCAGGGAATTATGCTTAGGATTAAGGAAACCGTTAGAATTTTTAGTCAGTCCATTATTAACACTCAAGGTATGCAGATGCCAAACTGAATCCGCTCTAATTAAAAAATAATAAGAGGGAAATGTACTCAAAATGAACAAAAATGAATAATAGAAGTTGAATCTGGATCCATTGAACCCATGATGAAACAATAAATCAAAATTCAATAAGTAAAATTAAAAAACATTGACTAAATAAAATAGATAGTAGACAAAAAAAAGAAAACCCGAATGATGAAGAACTAAATACTATAAGCAACAATATTTGGAAGAATTACCTGGGACTAATCAGAAGAAACAACAAGATTTCGTTAAATATAAATGAATGTTATATAATTGCGAATAAAATTAATTAACTTTTCCACAACACAATAAATCTCACTCCGAACTTGGTATAATAAATTCTTTCAAGGATTAGTTGAAAATATTAATAAAACTGTATGTGAAACTGTAACTTAACCTCTATGCGACGCCTAGAAGTCGACACACTTTTTAGACACTAAGAACCGAGTTGTAAGTAAACCTGTATAGTATTTAATTAACATTGATGTAAGGTTGTGTACTTTCATAAACATCTTGTTTATTTTGCCGTAATCCAAAGAACTTATTCATCGTTCGGAACAAAACACGGTAACATTAACCAGAACGCTTGAAAACACGCCTGACCGCCCTATGAGCGAGTAAAATTTGATAGCCGGAGCAAACCTTTTTATAATAACAAATATTTTGTACTTTACTTATAAATAATCAGCGAATCTGGACACTAATAAATCAGTACTGAACACTAATAATCGGTCCTTGTTTTATTTGATTATGTCTTAATAATTGTGTACTTTAGCAGTGAAGAAACTTTTTTACCATAATTATAGGTTGGCAACAATTCAGACTTCACTCGAGATTTGAATTCGCGCCAGTCCGTTTGGGTAAGTTTAAATTATTATCGAAGAAAACGAAGACGACGCAGGAAGAAACTTTGAATTGTTTTTAGTAAAACAATTTGGCGCCTATCGGGAATTAAGATACATTAATATAAGGACAGGTAAGGAGAAGAACGATACACATTCGGTACTGGTTATTAGTGCGTTCGCGATAGTCATCGTCAGCGATAGAAAGAAGACACACGAACCAAGGTAAGCGTTTGGTTATAAATTGACGAAGAACGATACACATTCGGTACTGGTTATTAGTGCGTTCGCGATAGTGATCGTCAGCGATAGAAAGAAGACACACGAACCAAGATAAGCGTTTGGTTATAAATTGACGCCAACAACTTGTGGCTTTGAGAACATAGCGAGTTTTATGATTATAATATGTATATGTAATCAGAAAAATTAAAAGTCAGTGAATATATTAAATTAAAAGTCATAAATGGATTGTTTAATGTCTGTTTTTTATTTATAATTACTAAATCCTGTTATATCTTTTTCACTGGAATGTAGGCCTTACAGAACCTACATTGTGGCAACCTTTCCAAATAGAATATTTGGTCCCTATTCATTATTAATTTATTCAATAACTTTACACAAGTACTTTACTTGTAAGACTAAACTAAGACCAGACGAAATGCTCTCAAATATTTCTAGATATAAATCGGTTCATCGTTGTTACTGCTATGTTACTACACAATAACATACCGTTAGTTTTCGTCGGTTTTGTTTCCTTTTTTAACAACAGACTACTATCAAAGTTAGTCTGTAAACATGGATGATATTTGTCGGCTTTATACCTTTCTTAAGCGTTTATCGCTTGTAATATTTAATTAAAAATCGATCGCTTACTTCCTTAAATTACTGTTAGTGAGTTAATTTAAAAGAAATGACACCTTTAAATAATTGTTTCTCTTACTTAAAGGATCATAGTCCAGTACAAAAAATCAAGTAGCCAGAATTTATGGAAAGGCTGTTTTCAATAAATTAGGTTATTTTTTAACAGATTTGAACATAAAAGATGTCGTTATGTTTACAGAAAGAAGCTTCAAATTTTACATAAGAAAACATAATTTGATAAAATCAAAATTTATGGATCTATTAATGATCAACCAATTAAAGTGACCGCCATGTTGAAATTTGAGATTGGAAAATAATCACAACTTTTGTTTATTAGAAATTTTAAAAACATGTATCCTAAATTTCTGTAAAACGACTTAATCTCATCTTGAGATATTAAGTTTTCCTTAAAAAACAGGACAGATGGAAACGAGGAAAACAAAAAAGGAAAAAATTTACCCTTGGTAATTATGTTGTTCATCTCAACATATGTGTGCTGGTTGGGGTACTTAGACGTCTGACAATCATAACAATCAAGTAGAATTGGCCGTACTTTTTTCAACATGGAGTTTCCTATGAAGTCCCAACCTAAAGCCAGGTAACATCTGTATACACCAGAATTGCGCTAAGCGATAGCAGGCCCATTATATCTCGTTGATTAAGTGTTGAGATATGACTATCTTCCACCGATCATCCATCAGCTTATTCAGAATAGTTTCTTCCACCTTATACCGCGGATGATCTGGCTGGTGTAGACTGTCCTTCTTGTTCACTGCTCGGCGCCTAAGTAACGCAGTTCCTGCTTTAATTATTGCCAAATCTCAAATTTAATGGCTATAATTTTAATATCAGTTTCCCTTCTTCTTCTTCTTCTTCTTCTTCTTCTTCTTCTTCTTCTTCTTCTTCTTCTTCTTCTTCTTCTTCTTCTTCTTCTTCTTCTTCTTCTTCTTCTTCTTCTTCTTCTTCTTCTTCTTCTCCTTCTCCTTCTCCTTCTCCTTCTCCTTCTCCTTCTCCTTCCCCTTCTCCTTCTCCTTCTCCTTCTCCTTCTCCTTCTCCTTCTCCTTCTCCTTCTCCTTCTCCTTCTCCTTCTTTTTCTCTTCAAGGATTAGGTTATATAAACCTGTTCCGGCACCCATCTCATCCTCGTACGACCCACGTCTCTTCTAATTACCGCCTCTGTCATCCTTTGCAGATGATCCCACCATTGCTTTCTGTAAATTGCAATAATTTCATTTCTGTCCTTTACTTCAAATTCTGCTGTGATATTTCCATTCCTTACTCTATCTTGCATTGTATAATTTTAAATTATTTCGAAGTAACTTCATTTCAGCACTCTGAATCTTGCCGTTTTCCTTTTTTGTCATGGACCTACGCCTCACTTGCATAAATCAACGTGGGTATTGCAATTGTCATATCAGTTTTTTCATAAATATATTCTTCTTTTTCAAATGTAGCATAACGACTTAGAATGTCAGCTACTATATTTTCATTCGCCTTGTAATCCTACTATTCAATTGGCAATATCCATCTGGTCATACGCGCATTAGTTAAACGGCATTTCAGGAAGAATGATAGCGCCTCACCATCAGTATCATTTTCAAATTGTTGACTATACAAATAACATCTAAATTTACTTAAGCCGTATACAATTGCTGAAATATCTTATTCATGGGTGAAAAAAAATTTTCAGCTCCTTTAAGTGTCCTATTCGTGTATGCGATGTCTCGAAACTCACCTTCGTTGTTTTGTTGGTATAGAACTCGCCCTACCGCAACATCAGACGCGTCAGTATACAAAACATATCTCGTCAGTATACCTTCATTCTCGGGGTGGTATAAATGTAAGTTATTATTAAACAATTGTTTAACGTCGTCTAACGCTTGTTGATGTTTAGGTTTCCAGCTCCACTTCTTGTTACCTTTACGTATCAATTCAAGTAAGGGAGCTATGGTGTTCGAATATTGTGGTAAAAATCTTTTGTAATGTCCGGTTAATACTAAGAAAACCCCAATGTCCTTCAATTTTATAGGTTTAGGGAAATTTATAATACTTTGTATTTTAGATGTAATATGCCCTAAAAATGTAATTTTTGATAGCCCGAATTCACACTTCTCTTTTTTTACAACTAAAATAGCTTTACGTAGTAATTATATATATATATATATATATATATATATATATATTCAATTACTATATATATATATATATATATATACATACTATATCTAAATGTTTTTCAAATGATATCGACATAATTAGAATAACAAAATTACATAACTTTTTTTTTAAGATCTGTAGGCTAATCTGTTCGACTAGGCGAACATTTAACAAAATTGGCTGACAACACACATACAGGATTATGAAGAGCTGACAATTGACAGTTCTTCTTGTTCTTGATAATAGATTAAAGAGGTACACAAATTACAAAACTAAATGACAAAAACATGTAAACAAATGAACAAAAATCACTTCCACTTCCTGGTGGCATGATACAATAAGTTCAAATGTTTAACACTGGGCCCATAAGGCACATATACAGGTTGACATTAACACTTAGTAATGACACGAATACAAAAACATACAGAACAGAACAGAACAGATATCACAGATATTACAATACAGAGAATACATTATTAGTTAAACCTGAATGGTAAGTCTAATAGTTTGTGCCTTTTTAGTCTATAAATATCTTCACTGTTGTCTAACAAATTAATTGCCAGGTGGTTTGGATGCTTTTCTAATTTGGAGATGTGAGTCCTGCAGAGGCGCATGATTTCTTCTCTCACGGTTGGAACTTTGAGGTCGCGGTGTATAGAGTTGTTGGGGACAAACCATGGAGCATCGACTATTGATCTTAAAGTTTTGGACTGAAAGCGCTGGATAATCACAATATTACTTGTACTAGCAGTACCCCAAAGTTGAATACTATAAGTTCATACCGGTTTAAGAACGGCTTTATAGATCAACAGTTTGTTGACGATACTTAACCGTGATTTTCTGCCTGTCAGCCAGTAGATGTACCTGACCTTGTGATTAAGTTCAATCTTCTTAGATGCTATATGTTTTTTCCACGTTAGTCTCCTGTCCAGATGCATCCCAAGGTACTTAGCACTTTCAGCTTGCGGTACTGGTTGACCGTTAATTGTTACTGGAGGGCAGTTTGCCTTACATGTGGTGAAGGTAACGTGGACTGACTTGGATGAATTGATTTTTATGCGCCATTCATCAAGCCAAAACTGAACGCTGTTTAATGATTCTTGTAGTATAAGAGATGCTATTGAGGGACCGGTGTGTCAGGATTCTGGTGGGTGTGTTCGCTAGGATTGCTGTGTCATCGGCGTAGGTAGCAACAGTGGTTTCACTTGCTGACGGTAAGTCCGAGGTGAACAGGAGGTAGATAAGAGGACTCAGGACACTACCCTGCGGAACACCTTACCCCACTGGTAATAGAGGAGAGGTAGCATCCGAGTACTTGACTTGAAACACTCTGAACACTAAGTAGGAATGTAGAATACGGTAACATGTAATATGTGGAATACGGTAATATGTGCCAGATTTTTCTTTATTTTGTATAAGAGTCCATGATGCCGGACTTTGTCAAATGCCTGTGAAACGTCGAGAAACACACCTGAGCAGAACATCTTCGATTCCAACGATTTATAGATAACATTTGTTAGTCTGTGTGTTTGATCTACCGTAGAGTGCTTTTCTCGAAAGCCAAATTGGTGATCCGGAATTAGGTTGTTTTCTACAATTGTTGGCATATGTCGTTTTACAAACAGCTTCTCAAAGATCTTACCAAGTATCGGTAGATGGCTTATGGGTCGATAAGAAGAGGGCTCTTGAGGGGTTTTGCACGGTTTTAAGACCATGATTACTTGAGAAGATTTCCAGATAAGAGGAAAGTATTCAAGTCTGAGTATGGCGTTGAAAATGTATGTTATTACTACAACGCCTTTGTGAGGCATCTCCTTTAGAATTTTCCCCGATAGCAAATCAATGCAGGGAGCCTTTTTACTTTTCACATTATACAGGATTATTTCCTTGATTTCGTTGACCTTAAAAGGCTTAATAGGTAGAGTCAGTTGGAGCGGGGAGTGTAAATATCTTTGTACCTCATCATCGAAAGAGACATTCCTGCTGGCTTCAGGTTGAAAAACGTTAACCAAATGTTCGGCAAAAGTCTGGGATTTCTCTGTATAGCTTCGCGCCCAGCTACCAGCTGGCTTATGTATTGGTGGTATTTGTAATAGTGGCCTTTATAATCGTTTTGTAGCCTTCCACAAGGAATAATCAGTACTTTCATTAGGTGAAAGATTTTCTAGATAATCCTGAATCCCTTCCTTATTTAAATTTTCTAACAATCGTTTTAGTTTTCTGGTCGCGGAATTCCACTTTCTTTTATCATCCCGATGATGAGTGTGCCGCCAAATTCGTTGCAATCTACGCTTCTCAGCTAATTTTTTCGGACAACCAGAGGAAGGTTTAAGTGCTTACTCTTCGGTGTATTGCAAAGTGTAGCTTCCCAGGCTGATTTTTGAAAAGTACTGGTGAGATAATTTACAACCACATCCAATTCAGCAGGCGTGTGGAGTGGAAGTTCTAGCGAGATATTATCATGTAGGCCTATATGCTCTCTAAAGTAGTCCCACTCAGTATTACGATTTGTGAGTGTTGGTAGACTTTGACACTCAATAATAGAATTGCTAATAGTGGCAATAATTGGAGTGTGGTCAGAGGACAAATCAATGCAAGATTCAACTTTGTAGTATTTATGAGACAAGCCTCGTATTAAAAAAAATTCAATGATGTCTGGTATTTTATTTGTATCAGAAGGCCAATAGGTTGATTGACCAGTGGACAGAAAGGACAGGGATTCTTGTCTAATGACGTTATATACAATTCTACCTCTTGGATTAGCTAATCTTGAACCCCCATTACGGGTGTTTTGCACTGAAGTCACCTCCCACCATAAAACGTGCACCAAGATTTCTAAGAAACGAGCTGAAGTCAGTTTCATTGATTCTGTGTTTTGGGGGACAGTAGTCTGCAGAATGTTTCAATTCAAGATCTCTGCAGAATGTTAGACCTCTTTGATCTTCAATTAAAACGTTTGTCGCCTGTAGGTGAGCAGTTTTGACTTTAGAGAAGAGATAATGTTTTATACTTTTTCGGATTAACAGAGCGGTTCCGCCACGAGCTGTACCAGCAGGATCTTGGGTATCATAAACAGTAAATCCTGGAATCCTAATATGGCTTTTGTCTGTAAAGTGTGTCTCAGATATAAGCATTACGTCTAACCTGTTTTCAATAAGAAAAGCTTTGAGTTCTAGGGTGGGTTGAGAGAATCCATTGGCGTTCCATAATCCAATCTTGTAATTGTTATTCATTATTAATTAGAAAGTTTATTGACAAGTGTTCTAAGAAGATTAAGCATGACGCTATTTTGCTGCATGAGTTGACAGAACATAATCTCAAATTTTGTCAGGAAGTGTGAAAGTGTGATGTCCTCATTTGCTGTCTGTTTGAGATTGCTGTCATAAGGGGGCGAGGATTCTGAGTGTCGCTGTAGTCCTGCAATTTGAGCGTAAGTAGGAAAAGAGACGTTACGGGTATTCATGTTCTGTTCCCTGTACATAGTCTTAAAAATTGTAGGGGTTCTCCTAGGTGTGGTGTTAGATACGGGGCTTTTTCTGGCCTGCAGATTTTGATAAACTTCAAAGCCTTTAAAATTAGCTATATGAGGACCATCGCATAATGCACATGTGGCTCTACAGTAATCTGCATGTTACCTAAAGACCTTAGGTTATATATTTGTTTATTGTTTACTGCAGGTTCAAGATACACAAAGAACAGAGGGAGGGGTGTTTTATTTACTCTGAGTCTACCGTTCATTACGTTTCTGACTGAGTGTCCTTTTTCTTTTCGTGCTTCTTTAATAAAGTGTACACCGATGCTAGGATGAATGTTTCTTATGACAATCCGGTATGCTCGCTGGTCTTTAATTTGATATGTATGGTAAATAATTTTTTCGTCCTCGAGGTGACGGATTAATTTTCTGTAAGAATCAGGTGCAAAAGTGTTGATTTTCACCGTATTTTCATCGAACGATTTAGTACTGTACTGTTCTGATTCCAAAATTTTTGTACGGTTATTGATCATTTCATTTTAAATGACGACACCATGAAGGTAACAGGAGGAGGCCTAGGTACTTTCGGCTGAGCCAAGACTTGAGTAGGTTGAACGTCATCAGAGTCATCTATAGGTAACACTTTAAATCTGTTGTGGTCATTAAACTGAGTGTGTGTTTCAGATGTGTTTTCTGAAGTTTGGCGATTTCTTTTTCGTTTTTTCACCATCTGCCAGCTGAGGGATCTGTGTTGTGTGAAATCAACATTAACATTTCTGCCTGGCTGTTGACTGTTATAGGATTGAAGCGCATTTTGCGACACTGGAGGTAATGTAGGCAGCATATTTGCGGTTCCTGAGTGAACCGTAGAAACAGGTTCAACGTTAGTTGACAGGCCTGGTTGCTGATAATTCATTATTGTCGATAATTACAGTAGACAGATAAATTAAAAGACGCGTGTTTCAGGTGAGTAATTTCTGGCCTTCTGTTTATGTTTTGTAGAGAAACAGGTAGAGACAACCACAAGCCGCAGACAGGCAAACAGTCCTACACGAACGAGCAGACGCACGCGCGGCCCCCTGGCCGGCTACTTGGATTTGTTCCAGTAATCAGATAAACCTTTTGTTGTTATTTTTGTTGCAGTATTACTTAGAAATATACGTCTATTTAGTAAGAAATATAGCGATAATATTAAGTTACCGCACACGACAGTACAACCGCACCGAGCAGCTGCTCATACAAGACTGACATAACATATGGATCAACAAAAATACTTACAAAATCTACATCATAAACTAACGCTACCTCTAAACATTTGACTATAGCCGCTGCACTAGTAACTAAAGTAAATGGTACGACTTTAAATTGATAACATTTATTTTTATACTTAAAAGCAGTGTATTTCCGACTGTCTTTCTGCCAAGACCTATTTGCCAAAAACTACTAGCTAAATCAAGACGTGACATATATATTTGACCCTTTGACATTTTCGGAGTAAACTGTTGGCTGTAGGTGCACAATCAAAGTTCTTTTGAGTGACGCTGTTTAAATTTCGCACATCCAAACATAACCTAATGCCGTCATTATCTATGGGTTTATATTATCTACATCCAAACTATCATCAATGGGTTTATAAAATTAATGTCGGATCGTTCAAATATATTGTTTTCCAGCATCCGCTGTTTTCCCGGTCGACACGCTGGAAATCCACAGAGACCTGGTATGTTCTACGGACAAACTTTGACACATCTTGAACAATCATTTTATGTTCATACACGTTTGTAACCGTTGGTGTTTTACTAAGTACGTCATTGTGTTTCCGTAACATTGTCTAATGCTGATTTGTGCAGTTTATTTAATTTATTATTATTTAGAAGATTATTATCCTCAGTTCCCCTGTTCTCTATGGTTATCTGAGATCTATTTATCGCAATAACCTCATTTTTATCAGTAGTGTATTGTCTGTGGGTTTGTTTAATTAAATTTTTTACGGTTTATTTTTTATTTTACAATCCATTAATTGTTCACACAAATCAAGTTTCGTTTGGATGAATGATCGTCAATCACAATTATAAAGTCATAAACTAAATTATCTACGACAAGAAAAGGAATTTCCCAGCTCCATAGATCATTGGCTATATTAATGTAAATCTGTTTATCTATATTTTCTTTTGTGTTTATGGCGGTTTGCAGCTGTGTATTATTTACGGGTAGCGTTGGTGATCGCCTAAAGTGTTGATTATTCCAATTTATAAATTTCTGATTTACAACCGATAATTCGGCAACCGTGTCTATAAGTATCTCCGTATACACTCCATTCACTCTAGCTACAATAGACGGACATTTTATTTTTATGCATAATGTTATTAATTCTCTCCTGACCATTACTAGTGTGTAACAACTCATCACGCATATCAGGTGGGTATACACCATTCACATCAAATATCTTATTAACATTGTTATTACTGTTACTAACTTCCTTACTCTAGTTTCCTTCCTACATATACTAATATCGTGTTGGATTGTGTTTTAGTGTTTTTTTCTTTTTTGTATTCTGCTGTTATGTGGTCGGGAATTTCGTTTATACACAGTTATAGTCTGTGTTCGTAACCCCATTTTTGGACTGTTTTCTTTAATTTTGGATACTCTGAATTTATTAGGTTTATACGTATTTTTGTCATCCCATTTTTTTTACTTATGTTTTATTTGTGTTTGGTTTCTGTGTATATTTGGCTTGATTATGGGTTTCATATGCTCTACTGGGAACAGAACTTGATGATTGTTGACCATATTTTACCATTGCGAGAACAGGACCAGCAGATCTTCCAACCGGTTTCCTCTGGTCGTCACAGCGACACGTATGTTCTGCTCAAAATGATATGCCAATTTATGTATGAGCTAGACTTCGGTAAGTAGTGGACGCAGGTGGTTTGCTTTTGCCACTAGTTGAATCACATATTGCTCCAAACGACATCGACATTATGTGATTAGTAATTATGTATTGAGATGCGTGTATGTTACGTTCACACAGCGATTATCAGTACAAATGTCTAGGTCAACAGTTAAGCTACTAATTTTATCTGTGCAATTATTATAGAATGCCTTATCTAATCCATTAATAAACGTCATTCATTCCAATGCGATTAAACCGTAGACAGCAGAATTAATTTGTTAAACCAGAATAAATTTTTAACATAACTTTTACTCAACAAACCCCGCATTGAATTTTTCAAACTGTTAATTTATTCAATTCAAATGTTTTTATTAATTGCGGCCAAAACGTTGCTTCGGCAAATTCTATGCTATGTACAGGTGTCGTATAGAATAGGTGTCAGTGAAATGTATGATGGGATTTTTCGGATGAATGCCTTCAGACACGTCGGTAAATGCTGTCGGATTTATTAATGATAATTTTACAAATTGAGATATGTTGATTTAGTACTGTTTATGGAAAAATTATTCTGTCTGTAGGTGACATGAATAAAAATTAAAAATATTTTTCTCACCTATAATTTAATACATAAAATTTAATGTAAAATTTTATTTCATGAGATTATTTAAAGATATTAACAAATATATAAAGTCACTTCCCCTTATGATGCCGGTAGATTGATGTTTATGGTCTCGTCTGAAATAGGTGTGTGTTGTTCCCTCAGGATAGGTACTGATGTATCTCCTCGTGGTGTCCGGCATTCAGGGTCGTTCTCGGGTTGAAAAATTCTATAAATTGCATTTAATTAAATTTTTCACTGTTATTTATTCTGTGTACTGAGCTTACACAATATATACAACAAACTTCAAGTTTTTTAATTCCTATACGAACAATCTTGTACTATCCCGGATATCACTACTTAAAAATCAACTCGCGAACTTTCCAACTTGTGTCAGTATGCTTTCGTAGATTTAACGTCTAGACTCCGAAAATACGTCCGCAAGTTTTCAAGTTCAGAGAGAGACTATATTGATTGACCCGAAATAAGAAATCAAGTGAAATATTGGCCTATTTTTCGGACACTGATTGGCTACTAGACACACTTTCTCTGCGACTGAAGTTAAGATAAATTTATTCTTGTTAACACTGTCCGAGACCAAATTTTAGTATTATAAAACTCGTAGTAGTTTTATAAATTTTAGTTATACTGCCAGTCGATAGATTTTTTTATTAGGCGTATTCTGGTACAAGTCTCATTTCAACATTTTTATTTAACGAAATTTATTTAATTAATTACGTTTTTATTATTATCCCGTAGCATAATTCCATATTATTTCACACGCGCACTCACCACATGCCTACGCATATTTTTGCACCACTTCACAACATTAGCTATTTTTTTACTATCATAAGTTTACTTAAAATTAACAAACTGAAAATATCTCTCATTGCCTAGGATACAATGTCCAAATCTTTACTCATACAAATTTTCATTTCAACATGCTATCATATCATGCTCAGAGCTCCAGTACTAATTTACATGCATATTCTACCCATTACAACACACACACACATATATACATTATATGTTTCATCTCTGCCTTTGTTACAGTAAAGTTATTCTGTGCAGCCCAAAATAGTCCTAATTGTTTGCCCGAAGTATCGTAATTAAAATTTAATATTGAGTGAGCCAATAATTTTTATTTTGTAGTTATAATAAAGATTTAATATTAACTGCACGATACAGGAAAGTCCTGTATACAGGGAAGTCCTGTATGTCATGTCAAATTACGTGCTTATATTTTACAGCATTTCAGCTTCCATTAAATGCTGTAACTGGATAAACTCCAAAACTGTCACTGGTCGCGATGAATAAGACATGTTACAGTGAAGGGCTGAAACAACAAGGGGTGGTTTAGTGTGGGACAGTTGTCAGTGATTGATTGCTGTAATCGTTCTCAGACAGTTCTCTTTATAAATTTCGGGCAGTTTGTATTGATACAAAATTGATGCAGCTTCCCAATCACATGCAAAAATTATATTGTTTAACTCAGTTTGAAAGCTACTGTGCGTTTCTATGACAATCACACTTTTTTGTTATAATAACTTATATTTCTCTCTTTCTCTCTCTTACACACACGCGCGAGCTCACTCACACACACATGTAATACCAGTCTGCATTGAAAAATTGTATTACCACAAAAGTTAGGAATATTAAATTGTTTTACTCACATTATATTGTTCACAACACGTTTCTAACATTTGTTACCTTAAACAGTCTGTTTTATGGGACAAGCAAAATAACTTTTATTATTTATAAATAATTTTTTTTTAATTTCCACTCTCAATTAGTAATCACAGCCAACTGACTCTGTTAACGCAATAAACGTTATACAGCTACTTCCTTTAGGTTGAGTTACACACATAGGAGCTGCGTACTTTGCAAATAGTGTCTATCGCTTTGCGGAAATCAAGCTCGCATGAACAGTTACATGAAATTAAAAATTTACTTTCAAATAAAATTTCAGTTATTTATAGGGTAACCATGGAAAGGAAGAATATAGAAACACACATTCACACGTTGTGTGGTGTGCGCTGTCTTCGAGTGTGTTGGTGCGTGAATGTTTATTACTTTTATCCAAAGGACAGAAAAGACGTTTATACGGGGAACAGTTTATATTTCTAATATAAATTAAATTTCTAATATAAATTAATATAATGATTAAAACGTGAGGGACCCACAAATTTTTATTGAAAAGTTGGTTTTTTGCTGTTATAAATAATTAATTTTTTGAAATTTGGCATATAAATCCATGGTTGCTAGAAATATTTCCTAAAAATATCGTTTACCATTTGTATTTATTTTTTTCAAGTAAAAATTATTTTGAAAACATATGATTAGAGCAAGGGACGAATTCATGTGAATACTTCGTCGTTTGAGTTAGGAAGAAGAAATACTGTAATTTTGGTTACTTCAATTTTATTTGTTTCAGTGTTAATTCTATCCTTTACCATTCCTCATCCTGCAACACGACAAGGGCAACGCATGGCACACGAAAACGTTCACAATGGCACATTACACTATTTAAAATGTAAAAAAAATAAATGTACAATGATATGTTTAAAATAGGGATCTTAAAAAATTAATAATAGAAAATGTCAATCCTATGCGCGTATAATGTCTCCAACAACACTATGTATCTACAGCAGCGAATTCGGTAGTTTACGTCAAGTCGTTCTTACGACTAAAATTTACCTTAAATCGTCTCAGAAAAAAAGATAATTGTAGAACAATTTGCAGTTATATTTCTGGGAATTTCAGTTGTGTACCTGTGGTAATAGATACCAGATTATAGGAAACACAAATGTTTCATGAAATAAGAATATATTTTATACAAATTATTGCTTTTAAAGAAAACTGAATATACTACTTTATTTCGTCGTTAAAACGTTTTGTTATTATTGTTGGTTTTGTGCGTTATGTACATTACAACAACTACCTACCTAATTTTAAAATATACTGTTTTTTTCGGATCGTCCTGAACATGATGTAGTTGTTTTTGTTTAAAAGAGATATAACAGGTCTTAACTTAAAGGGAATAAAATCAAATGTACGGTTTATAAAATAAAAAATTTTATGCATAGAACTATTGTTTCCCGAATAAGCTGCAAAACAGTATAATAAATTCAAGTTATAAATACCAAAATACACAATTTTAGAATGTGTCAATTTTACTTTTGAATTCTTGATAGGTTTTGAGAGAATGTATATGTTAAGATATTCTGAAAATACATGTGTTAGTATTTTTAGCCACTAAATTAAAGGCATTGTTCAGAATATTTTTAGGATAATTCTAACATAGGCTTACCTTAAAGTATATTAATTTTAATATATGGAATATATTAATGATCTATTTTTATTAATCAATCAATAATTTATGCAGGCTATTTGTTCTTGCTAGATAGAGTGGCGGTGTACTCAGGTGAAAAAATTATTTTGTAAATTAACTAGCAATAACTGTGATGTTTTAAAAACATTTTTGACGGCTTGGCAAAGAACTTACGAAAAATTCAACACGTTCTTTAAACAAAAAATGTACATAATTTTTTTTTTACAATAAATTATTAAAATGACGTCCACGTGTATAATTTAGTTTATTTTCCACTAAGGAGAATTTTAGAGATTAAATGGTAAAAGAATATTGTGTACGTGTTCATATCTGCAAGGAAACTTTCTATGTCTCAAACAATTTAACAACAGTAGATGATTGACAGTGTTTTAATTCGGTTCGGCAAAATTTTATTAATAATTTAAATTATTTATATAAGAATTAATATTGTACGGGTTTTGGTGTGTAATTATAAAATGTAAAATTCATTATAACTGGGTAGCTTAGACACTATACATGATGAAACATTAATTTTTCATTTATTGTCTGAGCGGGAGGGGAGCCCAAACTCCAAACTACATTTCATGTCAATTATAAATAAAAAAAAATTGTAACTGCCGCAGAAATAATATTACGTTTCAACTATTACGTGGCGCAGCAATAACCTTCGCTAATAATTAATTTGATGCAATTACGTTAGGAGCTTCACAAATAAACCAATTACGTAGTACAAGGCACTTGAAATTCAGCGAATACGTACGTAGAGTGTAAGTCGGAGTTAACCCGTTCTCGGAATTGTAATTTTCGAAGCATCCAAATAATCCTTCGTATTCGATTTAGTATCCTAATTATATGTCTGATATACTTCAGCCTGAATTTTTTGTTATGCATTTTAATCTCCATTGTAGTTACTGTGTGTAAGAAGTAACAGAGAAACAGTTATCTATTCTTCAAACAAATTGATACAGGACAAAGGCTAATTAAAGGTTATATTAAACCTGATATTGGAAACAATTAGTAATGAATTGTCATAAGTATATTCATAATTGTAATAATTCATAATTAGTAACAATTGAATTTAGTCGTTGAGAAATACAACGAAGCGGCCGTTATCTGTTGTAATAGTGGATCCCCTGTGCATGAATAGTGCAAGGAAGTTAGAAAACAGCGTATCTGTACAGATCAAAGTACCTCGGTGTTCACAAGAACCGAAGAGCTTGGCTATACAGCATACAGTTCAGCTCAAATGCAGTTGCCTGGGGGCCAGTGTCCAGGTGTGAGGGGTGCCCCGATGGTAAACGCACTACCTACTCAGCTCTCCGTTTTCAAACAATGATTTATACAGTGGTATGCTTTTCAACGTATTATTCCGGGATTGATCTAACAATGAGTTGAAGTTTAGTCGGGCGATACAATTTCTGCTTTTACCCTGGCCACATCCAAACGGTAATTTTGCTTGCATAGCAGCTAGCACGGAACGTGGGCTTGGACCATCGGCGCCTACACCATTAGCATATTTTTATGATCAGTAGTAAGTTCCTAATGTTATACATACAATTAGGAATCTTTCTCAGTTCCACGTTTGAAGAAAGTGTACAGAGTTTTGCTCATACAACCTCAATACAGTGTCACGAAAATTATTATATTCCATAATATAAAAGATTTCATCAAACTGTTCCGTTTCAATGCTGAAAGTTTGGTGTAAAGGAAGAGTGATCATGACTGAGGTGAAGAGACCGCTACAGTTCCACTCGGTGACTCATTCATTCAACTGTAGCGTACCGACTGAAAGCGGAGTTGATCAACACATTACGTGTAACTCGGGAAAGTAGCACAGTAGGGTGGCGGACGTTGGGTTGGGAAAATTTAAAACAACAAACATGGACGACTTAACGTTTAAAACTCAAGACACTTTTTTGCATTCGAATTTACGCCATAAATTTGTATTCTAATAATGAACTAGTTTAGCTAAGTTTTTCAAATTTTCTCTGAAATTACAATTAGTAAAATTTATTGGGTCGACAGATAGGATATATATTTCTTTTCTTAACTTAAACGTTTCTTTGTGGTATAAGACAATGTGTGCTTCGCCTACTCAAATACTCCCTAGACATTTGTGCATTAAACCGGTACCTCCTTCAACTGAAACGGCACCTTTAAATTGCTTGTTAATCAGTCGTTTTTAATTTTGTTGTAGTATCCAGGCTTTTAAATAATTCAGTTTTTTGTATTTCTATCTGTTATTCTTTAATACCGAACATGAATATTTCTCTTCTACACCAATATAAATACTTTGATTTTCCAGTAATACGGTCTTTCTGTTTTCGAGATATTTGTAACGCAAATCAGTCTTCTTTAAAAATATTACAGTATATCATAGCTGAAGTAAGTATGTGTCTGTATTAGTGTGAGCGCGCGGGCGCGCGCGCGCGTGTGTGTGTGAAAGTACAAACAATACAAACAATTAAATAGTGAAGCGGTGATTGTGTCTGCAGTGCTTTACGAAAAAACTTAAAATTGACGACGTAGATATTGTTTTAATGTATTTTGTAAGGGAAGGATCATTTGTGGATTTCAATTTCTTATTACTAATTTGTCATAAAGCAACTTCTAAATGTATTTACTAATCTCTAATTTGGTAACCCCTCTGTTTATCAGCGTGTTTTGTAGATACTACTAATAAATTCAGTTTCTTTCCCAAAGGAACGGTTGATGATAATTGTCTCCTAAAAGTCATAGAAACTTCAATACTAGTAACATTAAAAACGAGTTGCAAAGTAGTGCAACTACTAATTGCGTACTGTTGTCGCAGAGGCAACAACAGAAAGAATGATTAACTATTTTCAGCAATAATGTAAGCATTTATATGTAGAAAACTGGACAGCATGCTGTTACCAGATAAAGGCAGAAAATCAAAACAAAACCAAATCCGACGTTATGTTTCCTGCCTGTTTCAAAACTGTAAGCAAAAAATCCTAGTAATTATAATTGAATATATGGATTTATTAGCGGAAACTGTTTTACTTTAATGACAGGATCAACAAAGAGAGTATACGATGTACCATTATAAACATAAATAGCAGTAGACATCGTAAGTCTGATACCCAAATTTGTTTTTAAGCAAACATAGAATTAAATGAACCGACAAGTTTATAGGGTGAAATTTACTAGAAACATTGAATACATACTTATCATATTACTTAGAAACATGACAAAAGCATGATATAGGAAAATATTTAGCTGAAAAGTAAACTAGGAAACATTAAGTATTAATCAACTACAAAAATAACAACTAGTTCTACAATCGCGTGAGCAAAACCCTTTAAAAAATACACTTACACGTGCAAGTATAAAATCATAATTGTCAAATATATAAAATGAAATATAATTGCAACTTTTTTAATATACCTCATTTTGTCATAAATTCTACGGATGATAGTATAAACCATCCATAAACTGTAAGAAGTTATTTCAGATTCTTCCTTTGGTTAATGTTATATTTAGAAGTTCTATGTATATGTTGTAAAAAACTTAATTAAAAATAACTTTGTTATTTTTGTTCTTATGTTGCTGATTATAAAAATGCAAGAATTATTAGTGTTCAAATGTACTGATATTTTTTGTTGTCCGTATTTTTCAAGACGAATTTCAATATTGCTCGTTGTTATTAAAAACAAGCATTATTTCAACTTAACACTAGAATTAATCGTGTTTAGTTAATAGGTATTAGTACGTATTTATACGTAATATACGTTTTAAGGAAATCCCAGACTTGTCGTATACAAGCGGCCAAAATTATATTTCTTAGTATACTGGCAAGATGTACTCTTCACGATCGAAATAGAAAAGTCGATGTATGGCAGAAATTGAATATTACGAGAACACTTGATAGGATTGCCCAATATCGGCTAACATTATTGGAAGGCCTTAACTGAATGTATGATTGCCGCATTCCAAAACAACTATTGAAATATAAGCCGAAAGGACGGAGAGGTTTGGGGAGTCAGAAGAAGCGTCGGAGTGACTAGCTGTAGTATAACTGTTTGGGACTGGAACGCACCATTTTTGGTTTCACCCTTAATGAAATTGACGATGATGAATTAATTTCAATTATATCGAACTCTCTGTCTCTGCGTCGCGCTGCCCACAATTAGTGTTGAGAACACTCACGTTACATGTAGCTAACATTTGGAACGTAAATAAACACGTTGAAAAGCGGCAGAATGAAAAAAGTGCAGAAATATTTTGAAAGATTGCCCATGTGCTAATACGAAAAAGCGGCACCTGTAAATGTCGGTTACACACTCAAACTTACATAGCCTTCGGATACGCACCCACTAAGCAAATATTTAAATATTATGAAACGTTACTGAGATTGCTTTACTGAGATACCGAGCTCGTCCAGATATTATCTCCTATATTTCTACTTATAATCTGGTTTCTAAGTCTACTATTTCCTAACATGAACAAGAAGCGGTTCAAAATATGGTGCTGTGTAACTCAACATTGTTACTAAGACAATTTTAACTCTTTGAAATTACAACAATATTACAAGAACACAAAAATGTTTATGACTCCGCGCCGCAAAAATTAAGTAAACTATAAATATATTTGGTTGATACAAATTAAATTTTAATTATACGTTAATTAATTTTAGTTATACAAAAGTTAGTAAATTTTTCGCTACTTGCACTCTTGCAGTAAAAGAAATCGTGGCGTTTCATGGGCTAAACCGATGTGCCGTCGCATTCTAGAATGGAATATTTATGATATGTAATATATAATAACACAAAATTGTACTAAAATAAGCAAAACAAATACTAAGTGCAGAAAGTTTTTAAGTCATTTACAGCTTTGTAATGGAGAAGAGTAATATCGAATATTCATGTTAAAACCATGTGCAAATTGTATTACAAATAAAATTGTAATTGTTAGTGAACACAAATATACAAATGTGGTGAAGTTTTCAATGAAGTAATAAATAGAGGGGACAGACAAGGGTCTAGTATGTTGCCCATACTTTTATAGTTTATATTAGTGAGGAAGGGAGCGGCAGGTCCTGACTATCAAGAGAAATACTAAAAGCGGTAGTACGCCAACGAGAGATTTGACGTTTTTACGCTGGCTACAGTTGTACAATGGCTTAAAAAGTTGGCAACGCAGCATGGTAATACTAGAAAAAACTTTTTAAAGTTATTGGTAGTGTGATACAAATTAAATTTAAGAACTGGGTACAATAATACAAGTAGTAATAACATAAACAGTCAAGTTGTTATTCATTACAAATATATTAATAAAATGAAATTATTAGTTATTATCTTATAACTTCATTGTTTAGATATATTTTCCTGTTCAATATGTATTATAAAATTGTAACTATTTTATACCTAATACGTATATTGTTTGTAAAATTTTAAGAAAGGTCTACATAAAAATGTATAACATTTTTAAATAGTTATCATATCTTTCATGATAAAATATTAAGAACTATTAATGGTCTGCTGTGTCTGACAATTTTAATTCTTGTGTCTTGTGGTTACAAAAGTTTGTCGTAGATAATAAAATTAAATATATAATACACGTTTGCAGCTTCTCATCCAAAGGCTTACATACACCAGTCAGAAATTAAAAATGGTTTATTCCTTTTCCTCAAAGGTATTCTACTCTCATCTTTATCAATTAATCCACAAAATGTAGTTTTCCTGTTTGTCTTGTCTTGTAACACATTGTCACTATTGTTCAAACTTCCGGCATACAGCACACATGTATGCCACATGTGTACGTTCCAAGACGCTTTCCTTTTGTGATTTCCAGTATCGTGATATGTCTCAAATTACCTGCTATGAAACAGACTGACTAACACAGCGCACGCTTTGAGCCATTTGCATAATTATAATTATGTCATTGTCTTGCTTAGTTAAATTCAACATTGTAACGCTGCTCATGTGCCTGTGCAATGTGATACCTCCAAGATAATGTGCAATATAATAGAAAATTAGCTCTAATTCTGAACGCAATTTACCACCTGCTTCTAGAAATTATTCTCCCTTATTACAAGCAAAAAATTCGAAGCAAAATGTATTATATATTAATTATAAAATTATTGCATTTTAAAATAGATAAAACAGGTTGAAAGTATTTTTATATTAGGGTTATACCTTTACATTGTAACTATTTTCATATTTTGAATTGTGAATAAGAAAAGTGTATTAATTTCGTGTCTTTGAGTGCTGCAGTTATTTCAAAAACTTGTTTAACATTAACGTTTTTTTACTAAAGTCTATAAAGTAGGCTACATGTAACTGATTTTGACGCAAGACATGTGTGGTGAATCCTTTAGTTGTTAAGTAAATGAAACTACTCGTTGTCTGCCCTGAATAGAAACAATCTAGGTCATAATTCAAAATACGTAACATGATAAGAAGGAATATTGTGTACTGTGCCATTCATATTTACTGAGAATTTATTTTTATATTTTTCATCAGGAAAGATTCACATTAAACAGGATGCTCTTTTCTTATGAAAACATACCATCTTTGTTTATTCTAAAGTTTGTGTTTAGAAAATAGTATTTATTTATTTATTTTTTAAACGGATTGAACGACAAACATGCACAAACTGGGTAGAAATACTATCCTCCTAGACTTTTAATGAACAACCTATAGATACAGATATATATATATACACGTTAAACAATAATACAATTAAAATTTACAGCAGTTGTTTATTTCCTAATTCTTTTAAATTAAAACTTAGGCTGAATGTGGTATCACCGTTTTTGAAGCTGCTCGTTTGCTTGTAAATTATTATGTCTCACTTCGTATTTTTATATTTATAATTATACTCACCGGTTTGTAATACAGACGGTTATTCAATGTCAGTTTATCACTAATGTTATTTAGTACGTTAATATATGAATAAATTAACATTAATGATTAAACGTCATTAAGGTAAAGAGATTGACGGTACATATTTTTTCCATACATTAACAAACAGTTATGCTGTACAAAAGTCTACCTTATAAAAATAATTAAATGTGCACTGAATAATAAACAAACGAAGTTTCTTTTTAGTTTTAATAAAAAAATAATCTTGACACAAACACCTTATACTAACTAAAAACAAGGGTGATTTTAAGACTTTTTAGGACTACAATAGTTGAGAACAAAGGCAATAATTTTTTTTTAATTTTAAAGTTTTATAAGATATAACAATTACCTTTATTACAACTTTAAATGTCGTGCTTCTGTTTGATACATGTGTTACTGTTTTCTTCGAGTTTCAAAAATTATAATATCTAGTTACGGTTGTTTAATTGCTTCTTATGTATTATGAGATTACAAAAATAATGGATATTTAGTCATTTATCTTATATATAGAGGACATGGCACAGAATTCTTTTTAAAAATTGGATTAATCTAATAAAATGAAACAAACGATTTATTAAAAATTATCAAATATAAGAAAACTTTAAATTCCTCTGATCACAAACGTGCAGTTCAATAATATAAGCCTACTGATAAAGACTTTGCAAAGGAAAGTCAAGTAAATTTAGAACAAACAGTATATGAGAAAACCTTGTGAGCATTATGTTCTGAAAATGAAAGTCACTGGTAAGTTATGGAGAAACTTAAACAGAGACATTACTCACTCATAGAAGTAGTGGAAACGGTGGAAGAAAAGAGAGTTTCATGTCTATATAATTCGCTTTGAAGCACAGAGAGAATCTTGGAAATGAACACCTTCAGTTGAAAAGTTAACGTGAAAGCGGACCTCGTGCAAACGAGTGACAAACTGACGTAATAAGGTATAGATGACATCAGATGGAGGAGAGAATGTGTGATGAGATTCAGATTTCACCTCATTCAGCACAGTAGGCCTATTTCAGTTTACATTGACACGAGCAGAAATGCTAAGCAATGTAGGGCACGCTTACAGCTTTGTACTATAAATTCTTTAGGACATTATGAACATGGAGCTTAGTAATGCCAAAATTTATGCAAACTTGTTAGGCGTATCCTTGAAACAAAAAATATATATAAAATAATATTATTGCGAAATGAAATCGATTTCTATGAGCTATGAAAGAACAGGCATCGCACCTGTTCTTGGGCACCTGCCACTGGGCTCGTTAGCACATTCCTTTGTTCGTAACGATTCTGCTAGTCTTCCACAGGGCTCTAAAGAAATGTAACTAGACGCTACAGCAACTACAGGGCCGTTAATCACCAGGCAACCAGGAAGAAGTAACACCATGTTTAGTGTTATAAAAACCAAAACGTAGACGCGGATAATGTACTACGGTGGCAATATAAAGCCATCAGTCGGAAATTCTTGTCAGCTCTTGTCAGGACTAGCGGTCAAAGTCCCCGACAATTCTTTTCTCGTTTGTTGAAAAGCGGACTCCTGTGATTCTTGGAAGTCTCCATGCGGTGACTTGCGCGTAAATTTTATGTACAAGCGGCAAGAACCTAACATATTCCCCTCATAACCTTTCTTAGAAAGTAGCGAAAATGTCAAGTTGATTCTTTGAAAACCCTTGGGGCATAATAAACTAATGCGAGCTAGTATGACCAGGCGTTTTAACGGCCCACTAAAGAAAAATATTCCCTACTGGATGGGACATCGAGGCAGGAGCTTCTTAAAGAAGCTCTGTACTCGGGTTAACATGTCGATCTTCTTCCGACGCAATCTGTGGTAATCTTCTACCTCATTAAAATATATTGAAATTATTTTGTTAGCCCGTTTACCATTATTTTCATTTCACGTGACTGAAATGGTGCATCATTCAATTTTCTGTATTTTTATAAATATATCGCATGATGCTCTTCTCGTGTATTGAGAAGAGAAGTTACATACGATTTACTGAAAATGTAAATCTGCATTAGAATACGTTGTTGATTATGTCACGTAAATATAACAAAAGAATGTGTTTTACCAAAGAAATTACATATAGGCCTATACTATTAAAAGAGCAAGAAAGAAGAGCAACAGACTAACAGACATGAAAGATTGTTCCATTAAAAATAGCAAAGTTTCGTAAATATACACCAACACGTATCTCACCGAAATATATTCCTCGTAGCTATACCTTAATATTTCCTAGCAATTGGTATATAGACACTACAGTTCACTGATAAAAGATTCACAGATGATTAACGGTGAACCTTTGTTGTTAAAATTCTTGTTGCTTCACGTTTCAGAGTTACGCGCAGCAACTACATTGAACAGCATGGAACAATAGAATGTATATGTTCCAAGAATATAAAAAAATGTTCCATTGTTATAGTCGTGTGCTGGTAGTGAGGATGCTACTGCGAGTGACACCGGCACAAGTAGCAACATCACATTGCACAACAGTCCACATCCAATCATCCCCGTAATTTTATTAATAATAACATTACCAATATTAACATTAACCCACGTAATCCTTTAAAGGTTATGGCAATAAAAATTATAAAATAAAATTATGACAAATGTTTTGAGTTAATTAAAATTAAAGCATCTGGCACGATAAATAGACAAAACAACAGTATTAATTGTACTTTATCAAAATATACATTTTACATTAATTTATAAAAATAAACAGTGTATATCAACTTCCCGTTCCCAACTTCAATAATACCTTCTTATGTCCTAAAAGGAAACAAAATTACTGTTTTTGTCCTACGAGCATAATTCTTGAAGTTAATGCGTCTCCTGCACTTCCTGTTTAACAATCACGTGTAAGAAACAGTTACATTCTATTCTCTTACAAACAAGCGGAACAGTGTCGAAACATCTATTTTATTTGCTATATGATCAAACATTATCCTGTGTTAATGTTTTACCAAAAATCTTATTAAAATGGACCTGTGTGATTACCTTTAATTGTAACTTTATTATGTTACTTAATTATGTTTATTACTAATTAACTGTATATTTTATTCATAATAATTTTATATGGAAAATTTATAATAAATCTTACTAACATCAATTATTGTATGTTATATTTCATCCGTGTTTCAGAGATTTTATCTATTATATTTAGAAATTCTAATACTGTAGTTGCGACCGTAGGAGCACAAGTTTTCAAATTCGCGTAGCGAAATCATGTATTCATTTGATTTGTACTATGAGAGCGTTTTGATAAATAACAGAAATAAAATGGACATAGGGTTCCATTCTTGTATTTATTATGACACAGTTATGATACAGTAAAAGTGCGTATCTTGTGTGTGTGTGTGTGTGTGTGTGTGTGTGTGTGTGTGTGTGTGTGTGTGTGTGTGTGTGTGTGTGTGTGTGTGTGTGTGTGTGTGAAATGCAAATATTTATTTATTTAGTCTTTAACATTTGGTATCTTCATATTTTGCATATTTTTATATCTAGTCTCTAATTTCGCTAAAGATTTCTATTCTATCTTAACATGAGCATAATTTATTCTTTAATAACCTTAAACATGTAATTTGTTATTATATTTCAGCTTTGAAAGAGGATCCTAAATATTTTTTAGTCATTTTGTTACGACAATTTTAGAACGTCACTAACAGTAAACGAGTATAATAAGCCGACATGTTGTTAAATGTAACATTACATTTTACAAACAAAAATACTAGTAGCAGTTGTTGTAATTTCATTTTATACTCGTGGACATTAACTTGTTCTTTGTTAAAAAATTGCACAAGGCGTTTTCTGTGAGGATATAAATCATATTATTATTCTGATAGGCTAAAATGTGATATTATGTTAGTCTCCCTTTTCATATGATACCTCTAATTTACATTCTCTCTCAGAATAATTATTATCTAGTCTTCAGAAGCTGTGGAAAGGAGAAAGCGTGAACTCCGAAATAATTATAATTTTAAAATTTGTTTTTGAAAGAGTCGACATGTGGATTAGTCGACATCAGAAAACATCCTATTTGCAACTAGTTCATATAATTATTGCACTAATATAATTAGATATTCATGCGCCTTCTTATTGCTAATAAAATTAGGATAGAACAAGGAATTAACAAGTTGATATGGAGCCATTAGAAATGAGAATACAGATTAAAAAAAAGAGAATACAAAGAACGCTTTCACTATAAATAATAATAACTGCTTTCTAAGTGTTGTATTAGTACCGCGTGCTGAGGGACGCCAAAGTGTCGGAAGCTAAATGGTAGGAAAGCTAAATGGGGCCAGTGACTTAACTAGTAAAAGGGCATAACGATGATAGTTATTAGTATCATTATTTTCATTCACAGGAATAATTATGTCATTTACTAATATATGGGTTTATTTCTTTAAAATGATTTTTGCTGTTTATATTTACGTTCTTGGGGGAAGAGAGCTACTACAGTAACGTATAGAAAATAAAAGTAGCATACTTAGAATCTGGCAACTTATAAAACACATTGCTTTTACTGTATAGTAAAGAAATGTTGTCTCACTGTAGCAGGTCTATGTGGTCGAGCACAAACCATTGTACCAACAAGATCACAAAGAAATTTTCTAAGAGAGAACATCTCGTGACCTTAGCCACTAATAAGCGTAGGCGAGGAGTAACTCTTTCTTCAAAATTAATCTTCCAGGTTATCGCGCTACTTTAATATTAGACCTATTATATGGTATTTCTTCTTAAAAGTTATTTTCTACTTACGCGCGCGCAGAGTGACGGTTTGTCAGAATATGGTATTCGCCAGGTGTAATATAAAATTGTTTAATAAAATTAAGTATAGTTTTATGATTTTGTGCTAAATTAGTACCTTCAGACTATGGTATTTCTCAACAAATATTATTCGGTTTTCTGAATTTATGTAGTCAAAAATGACACTGCAATTAATGCTAGTTTGAAGCTTTCCGTTCGGTAATTCATTGAATAGTGCATAGCGGATTAATAGTTTCCGTTTCTCACGTAAATTCTCTGCAAGTGCGACTAATATTTGCAGTTTGTAAGGATGAGAACCTATTCCAGCAAATGGCATCTGATAAAAATACTCCCCACGGGCAACAGTGGCAGACAGTCCCCAAGCTACGACGTGTTGTGTAAAATAGATTAATCTTCTCGACGCGACGCCCAGCCGCTTTTTTCAGCACACGTAGCCAATCCGTTTACTACGGATAAATATTTCATTGATGTGAATAGCCTAGCTATACATTTTGTATTTCTACTTCTGATAAAGCCGATTTGATTACTATTAAAGTTTAGAATTAAGTACTAAAAAAGACTATCATTATATTATGAAATAAGTACATTGAATTTAACTTATTCACTACGACACCAGCATAAAATGCATTAAATATTTGATTAAAATATATAATACTAAATATCATTTTTATTTAGCGTTATCACATTCATCAATCAGAGAATGCACAGAGAAATATTCCAAAATATGTTTAGCCAGTTTCTCTATGGAAGCGGTAAATCCTTTTAACACCACGTATACGCGAATAAACGTAGACCTATCAAATGTACTGTATGTGATATGCCCATATAGACTGAGAAGTAATTACAGAATTGTTACAGACTCGTATTGAATCTTGCACTTCTTTCAGTACCTTTACCATTTATTATGTTGTTTCTCTTTGTCTGTATTATTTATTGTACCCTTCTTTAAAAAGTTTCGTTCCTCTCAAGAGCAATAACATTTGATCTCTACGTAATAATAGTGATATTCTTTCCCGCTCCGGGCATTGGTTGTTGTTCAGCTTTTCCGGATATTTTGAATTGCCGCTTCCCTTACTTTGATAACCTTCATTAGTACCCACGTAACACTTTATGTAAGTGTTTACCATCAATTTATATTAAGGCTTTTTTCTCAATTTGCTTTGAAACAATATACAAATTACATTGGTGTTTTCTCGTCTAACGGTTCCACAGTCAGCTCTATACGTGTAGTTTTGATTGTTACACTACTTCAATACTAATATATACTGAAACTAGAACCCTATAGAACAGCCGATAGCGTCTTCCGCCTGTCCCTCCATTAGCCCAGCAGATGCGTGTCTCTTCAAGGCAGCACTAAAGTACGCTTTAGAGCTTTCGAGTGCCTGTTGACGCATATTACAGATTACTCTGGAACACTTGTGCCGCCTATTTAAACAACAGCAGCTGGCTCTGTTTGTCAGTTTATGTTGAACGATTTGTCAAGTGATATCAAATGGTTGCCTGTTATAATTAGTGGGGAATCCTTTATAGTTGAGATTATTATTGCGTGTGGACAAATGTATATATTGAATTATTGTAAAAGTTGATTAGGAATTGTTATTTGTGATAAATTAAAGCTGGTTATTACTGACTTCATTGGTGTCTGTATTTTGTTTTTCACTGTACCATGCGACGATCAGTAGACCATAGTAACAAAACAGTCACTAAAATCGCAGATAAATTTGGACACACCCAATAATTTACATAAATTAACAAATTTCAAAACAAGTAAAGTTTCTCAAATGAAGGTATGCTAATAACAAGCGGAATCTTACCAATTCCGAAAAAATGTAATGTGCAACTATTTTTAAGCGTAATAGTATCCTGGTCTTTAAATTTAAACTGGAATAAACAATAATTATGATAATAAATTGCGCTTGAAGATTTTGAGTATGTTTTAGTTACCTTAGTAAATGTTACCAACCTCTAGCTAAGTAGTTAGGTGATGAAATTAACAACTGGAGCTCTGTGTGGTATTGTAATATTGATTGACAATAAGTGGAAAAATAAAATGCATAGCTATACATATGTTAGTGAGCGAACAATAAGAGTACGAATCAAAATAGACAGAAGATATCTGACAATCTTGGGGGTTTACATCCGTCTTGCAACGGAGGAAGGAAAAGCGGAAGAAACCAAATTGTTTTATGGAGAACTCCACAAATACGAAGATAGAGTGACAAAAAGTGACCACCTAATTATAAGTGGAAATCTAAATGCAAGGATAGGACAGAGACGGATATCAGAAATAGTAGGAATATTCGAGGAAAGAACTTTCAATAATTATAGCCATGAATTAAGACAATTTGCTGTACATAATGCACTGATAATTACAAACACCTTTTTAAGAAAAAAAGATATCCACAACTACACTTGGAGTGCGAGAGGACTCAGATCAATCATTGATTATGTAATTGTAAGTAGAAAACTTACATCTCTTTTTCAGTTGTTCAGTTCAGATTATAATTAACAAATAATCTTCAGGTCTATTTATTTTATTCTTTATCGTTGTTAGTTCCATGTTCTGGCAGGTTCTTTTTAAAGACAAAATTTAATCGCAAAAAGTACAAAAAAGTACGCATTGATTAAAAATGAAACGTGTTGTTAAATATCTGTTTTTAACACAATATCCTGTTTGTTTATCAAGCTGACGTTTTTGTTTGTAGACGAAAGAACACCTACTACAATGGGAAAATGCTGTCTTGATTAATAGATCATTTATTGTTTTATTTGTACATAACGTTTCGAGTTTTAGGTGAAGCTGCTCTTTTAAGATTTTAAACGCGACAATTTATTACTAAGTCTATTAATAATATTTATTTGATTAATTACTCAGTAGAAATTTAGCCACATATGTGCCTGACGTTGCTCGTACGTGACAAGAGACATTATTGCGAAACTTCTCAGGTGCTTAGTTAACTATGTACGGGCATATTTCCTTCAGAAGTCGTTAGTACCCACTCGTGCTTTATTTATAGAGTGTTCATAATTCTGTTTGTAGTGCTGGTGTAAAGTAACAAAAATTATCGGAGAATATTCCACATATTTCTTAATGAAACCATTAATCTAACCATATTTATTATGTTAGATTTGCGAGGGTCAGTTGAAAAGTTCGCGGAGCAAACCATGTATAACTCAGTGGTAGAACTAAAGTCTTTCGTGTGCTGTAATACGTACATTTCGTGTAAACACCTGTTAATTTCTAGATATATCTGCCAATTTATTCACTTTTTACAAGCTGTTTGAAATTTTACTGTCACTCGTGTTTTTTAAATGCACAATCAAACATCGTGTCGTGATGAATTCTCTGTTAAAACGTTTTAGCGCCAACAAAAAATCAAAACAATATTGTAAATGTGTTAGGAGATGCTAAGGTATTTTTTAGGCCTTCAGAAAGTACGGTAAGTAGGATACACTCGTGTTTAAACGTGGTCGTACGTGCACTGAAGACTATTCCAGCAGTGGACGTCCAAAAAATGGAACAAAAAATTGCATTATTGAAAAAATTTTATAGGGTGTTCGAAGATCGAAGATTGTAAAGTGGATGACGTTGCTGAAAACATAGGCATCTCATAAGAGTGTGTGCATCATACCTAAACTCAAGAACGTGGTGTGAAAAAGCGTTGTGCATGAAGACCGCCGCATCTGAAGTTGTTGCATTTTTTGGGTGTCCAGTGCGACCACGATTTCAATGCTCGTACGACCACGTTTAAACTCAAGTGCCTACTTAGAAACTTACTGCAACATGTACTATTTCGTTTTCAATTTGCGTTGGCGCTAAACTATTTTTAACAAAGAATCACACCACGGATTTTCATTTTGTCCGTTTTTCAAAACACGCATGACACGTCAATTTTAAACAGCTTCTAAACAATGAATAAATTGATAGATAGATTTGGAAATTAACACGTAAAATACGAATATTGCAGCACACGAAAAATTTTAATTTTACCGCTAAACTACAGATGGCGCTCCGGGAACTTTTGAACTGACCCTCGTAGATAACGCCTATGTGTAATTGTCCAGCTTTAGAATCAAATCTTTTAAATTATATTCCTTTTTTTTTTTATAACAGAAAGAATAGCTGTATTTCATACTGCTTTAAAAGTAAGCAAAAATTTGCTGAAATTATTTATTATTAGGACACACGTGCGCGTGCGCGCGCACACACAAAATGTCAGAAGAATTTTCTGTAACCAAGTGACTAGGACAGGGAAGCTAAGATTGCTACACTCTGTTTAAGATTTTGCTTGTTGAAGCTAATTTTTGTCACATATATTTTTTAGGTCTATATATACCGTTATCTAAAGTATGTTTACATATAAAAATGGAAAAAAAAATAGTTTTGGTTTTATAGAAATCTACGTCACTTTTTTAAATAATTTTTTTCAAATTCAAATAATTATTTGTCGCAAACGAAATAACTGTGATGGCTGAAACTATGAAATTAAATTGTATACGGCCAAAACTTGATTTATGTTGATTTACGCAAACAGCAAAATATTAGGAGGTTTTTAGGTTTTTAAATAACCTTTATGTTTAAAAATAGGAAAATCTTATGAGTCAAAGATAAACGTATAGTTTTATCAGTTTAATATCACTTGAGCGAAGTAGGATTAAGCTTAAGATCGTGTCATGAAGAATGAAATGGTTTTTCATACATCCATAGGCATTACTGATTTTATAACATTGTATTAAATCATTTTCAGAATAGCGTGACGGCAAATATTCACAGACAGGTAAGTATACTAAGACTGACTGAACGGCTCTTCATTGTCTCTGTTATGTCACAGTCTAACATTAATTATCCTGGATGACGAGAAATGGACTCTCGGACAGGAGCTACCCACACGACACAATGGAATTCTCATTAACAGCAACCCGTTAGCCAGCCATGTCCTTCTCTTAACACACCTAGCTGCTATAGTTCAGTTTCATGATATTTGCAGTAAACACAGGTTTGGACATAGATTACTATATCACTATCTTACATGTTACCAAATTATTGTAAGGTTTATAATAAATTTTATTGTGGTCGGATTTCAGTATTTAATGATATGATATATACATACGTATAACATGATTCTGTTACATTTCAAGTACCTGCGCTCGTGCACACGCACATAATAATATAAAAGTGGCGTAACTGTATTGCTTGTAATAGCGCTCATTGTACGCAATATTTTCTCAAAGAACCATTGGTCACCCAATTCATTTTTATTTGAATAGGTAGAGGATATGCCTAAATTCGTTAAGCAATTCACTAACATTATTTCACACATAAGCGCGCACGCAATTATATGTTACGAAATATACTGTAGTTCATGTTCCCTTACAGAATATTTTAGAAAATGGTAAATATATTCTATATATCCCCCAATTTCCCAATTTTGAAATGAATTCAAATAATTTTAAAAGATCTATAAGAATTAAAATTTATAGTCCTAATTAATTTTTTAGTATGACAAAAATCAGATAATTAGCGGTTCCGTGACATGCTATTGATCCAATGTAGGTGATTGGTTCAGGATAGGAGAAGATGGCCTAAAGAGGCCTAACCTAAACAGTCAGATGACTGATGAGCAATGCGGAGGATGGGAAGAGGGAGCTAGAAAGAATGACAAAGACAGAAAAACCAACAGAGAAGGTGGACACAGTGTGAAAGAGTGAGTGAGAGGTGTAGGGACAGAGGGAGAGAGGACATTACAGGCTTATACAAAGCCTCCTAATATTTAGACCTATTTCCAAACTAAAATTAAGTTAAGATATTGCTGATCCTTAGTAAGTTGCTTTAAACTGTTTTAGTAAACTCGGCTTAGTACCAGCGCTATCACTGGAGGCGTCCGCGCCTCTTCACACTAACCAGTTTAGTGAAATACCAAATTTAGTTAATGTGGCATGATCTACACTGATCACCAAGTAACATAATTATAATTTTTGAAGTATACTGTATTTGGTTCTTGACTTAAAATGTACCGAAAATTTGGTTACTAATACTTTTATACCGTGCAACATATATATTGCAACATTACAAGTATCATAAAATAAATTAACACATTTCTGACCATGTACCCAACATACATGTCACCCAACAACCATGGTCATAGGATTTTTGTGTTCGTTGCGTTAAGTATATGTGGTTGCACAATAAACGTAATTTTACAAAGAGGGGTGAGACGTTGATGACAAAATAATTAATTGAAACATATTAAAATAATCAATCAACGGTTTATTAATATTGCAAAAAATTATTTGAATATTAAAAGTTGAAATTATAGAATTAAAATGAAATATTATCTTTTATAAGTTTACACTCTGTAACACAACATGGCATTGCTATTCAGTACACATAAAAAAAACAAATAATCTTAAATATCTAAACATATATGCTGAAGAAATTATACAATTACTTTTGTGTTGTATGGGTGTCTGACTTTGACTTATTTTTAAAAATAGCAACTCATTTATAAAATAATACTAACTTTGTTAAAATAAAATTTAATTGTTGCTATTAACATTTTAATAAAACAAAAATAGAACATTTACTTTAAGATTATCTAGTTTTCTAATGACACACCCAATTAGTAAAATTGAACAAAAGAAAATTATTATTTTAACAACAATTAACAATTATGTACATTATTTACATTTAAGTCCTTCAGTATTTAGTATTCAGTATTTACATCATATTTAGTTTTTCTAATGAGTTCTTTACATAAAAATATAATTGTTCATTTGTGACCTGCCTACTGCCGAAGTTACCGTTGCGTGTATACGTGTATGTGCGTCCTGAATGATGACAGTGATGATGATGATGATGCTGATGCATTCTCGGTACTCTATGGCTAGTTGTTGATAATGGTCCTGTGTTCCTCCATCGATCGTGGTCTTTTGCAGATGCTGGTGATGATGATGATGAAAACGTCAATCGGCTGTCTTACATAATGACGGCGTTAAAGATATCTTGAGTCTGTTGATTAGCAGACGGACATAGTGTCCTCGTGTGAAGATTCCTTGAGTCCGACTTCGCTCAAAATTGCCAGAGGAATTTATAGTAGCCGGCAAACTGACATGTTAGTTATTGTTTTTAACATGTTAAATTGTGTTGTTTCGAGTGTAGCGTCTCTTTTAATTACTGATCACATTTTTAGTCCGTTTTCGCGATCACGTATGTGTTATCGTAACGCTAGTGAGTAATCTTAGTAATAAAAGAAATCTTAGTAATTTTTTCCTTGTCACTTACAAATAACTCACTTGTCAATTACTGTTTAATTATGGTAGTAATATAATATGGTAGTAATGTTATAGTAATAACATTAATTAATATATCTTTATTATTGCACTTTCCTGCAATAATTTTTGCATCAGCATACGTGTTTAAATGCCCTTAATCTAATGGTGTACTTAGAATTGTTGTATGTCTTTAGTAACAGATAAAAAACATAATTATTAATTTATTCTAATCCTGTCGAAACCTGATTTAATGAAGAAACCAAATATTCGTACGTGTCTCCCTATCTCGTCATTCCATGCAGGTCGACTCTGGCGCGCGCGCGCGCACACACACACACACACACACACACACACACACACGGACACACGGACACACGAACGCTGTATTTACACTATCTGGTCAGTTGTCACTTTCGCCTTCACTTGTATCCACAAATTTGTTTAAAACCGTTCGTCGTATTCTTTTTTCACTAATTATTTACAAAACATACCGTCCTGGTAAATATGAAATATACTGCGACAAAACATATATAAGGCATAGTACTAAAAACACAATAATAATCTAATAAAAAGAGTCTTTTAATATAAAAAGAGTAAGATATATATTTAAAAAAAATTTATAATGGTCTGTGATTGACAAAAATTATTTATTCTAAATTTATTAATGTCTGTAAAATGATTTGGAAGTTTCTTTCCTTAAACGTCTATTTTTACTTGGTCGCTGATTTCCTTTTATGACACCGTTGATCCGTTGCACTGCTCCCCTCACGGCCTGTTGAATCTGCTACCCCTCGCTGCCAGCTGAAATCTGCTGCACTGATGACACGTGGACACTCCGCTCACACGCACGCACGCCGATACACCGATAGCGTTTATCTCTTTACTCAGGACTCGATAATGGGTTTTAATTTAAATTGATGTGGTTTCGGTGTGCTGTACATACACCTTCCCGAGTCTTGATGTGTCCTCGCGTTCATACATATTGTAACACGACATATTAGCGCTAAGATTTCAGTGATATAAAATGATAACACATGTTAGATAATGAGTCAAAGAGACAAGCCAAATAATTTGTCTAACATGCCAAGCTCAACGCTACATGAGCTAACTATCACCAAATGTAAACTCACAGCTATAAGAGTCAATAAACTGATGGTAAATACAAATGAAATGACATTATAATGAAGAGATTTTGCACCACACAATGATTGTACCAACAGAAGCAACCACCCAATAGTTTTCGGTCAGTGAAGAACCAAACAGACACAACATCAGTAAAGAAGAAAGAAGAAAGAAGAAAGAAAAATCAGTGAAGAAACAAAACCAAAGAAGAAAGAAGAAGGGAGAAAGAAGAAGGAAGAGGAAGGAAGAATCAGTGAAGAAGAACCAACAACCATGGCATAAAAGATTGCAAGAGCCAGTCAACTATAAATCAACACCTACCAATATGTGTAATGACCAATCAACCTGCAGATTAAAGAGATAGACAGAAAACTGACTAACTGAGATGACGATTATACTATAAATAATGTTATAAATGAATAAGAAAAGAAACGTTATACAAAGGAATGAAAATAACAATCATACTTATTGAATAGAAGCTGTGAATTAAGCATAGTGAAAAGATATGCACAGCAACAATGTAACAAAAGGAGTATTAATACGTCTCAGAATATCAGCAAAAACTAGTCAAATAATCTGACAATCGTATACAAAAGCAAGAGAATAATTAAAAGGTTATTAGTTATCTTTATTAAAACCAGATATGCAAAAAATAAGGTTAAAAGAATGCCAATGTGAGACAAACTAACATACACATTGTTAGCACCAATGACCAAATAACATAACCTATGATGTGTGTAAGATTCACCTGTATTCACAACTAACAGTAGGAAAAACCTACCAAAACCAAAATATAATATATGTAAAAGCAAGTAGAAATAACAATCTTTCTACAGGTAATAAAATCAGATGCCCATAATAAACTTTGAATAAGAAAATAAACAAAGAAAATGAACCAAAACCCACTAAAATGGAATTCACTAATGAAACTTGTATAAAGTCACATTATAAAAATGAATAGAAAAGAAATGTCGATGTCAATACCACAAATAGATTGTGATACCACTACTGTACTATGGTACAAAGATAATAAGACAGAATACAGTATATTATAATTATATTTAAGTGCACATGTCATGGTGACACCAGGTGTAACTAGTATTGTTTAACCAACTGCAATGTAAAAAAGTCTAATGTAGTAAACACACCAAGTCCAGTACCAAGACAATGTTATTACTCAGCTATTGTAACTGAGAGACAATAACAAAAAGAACTCTAATACCGGAAAAAAATAACATTAAGTAGGCATCTAATGATGAAAATAGAGACCACTTAATTAACCAAAAATGACCAAAAATTACCTCATTTTCCAGCTAACAAAGGTATCCAGTAGCAGTAACCCTTTGTTATCAACAAATGGAAACAATTAGAAAGAAGACAAATACTTTCTAATGAGTGAAATATGTAAATATATATGTAAGTACCTAGGCTAAGATGACAGTAGAATAAGAATTGTATTTTATAAATAAATCTAAGTAAATAGTAACTAAGGAGTGATGAGAACTTGGAAGGCATGCCTTCAAGTGGATATGAGTGCCATTATGTAGTGATAATAAAGATTTAAATATGAAATAATAGTGTTAAGTTAACCGTAATAATCACAAACAATAAATTCCTTAATAATGGACCAAAGTACACCATGAGTAGACTCAAATAATAGAGCGAAGTGTTGTGAATCCATTGATACGCTCAGATCTAAAATCGGAATGATATTAACAAAGGTATTACAATTATAAGAATTTGTGTCAAAATGAGAAAAACATTTATAATCTCGAAACCGAAGGCCAACGCCAAACTTAACAATTAAAATATAACGCCGAGGGTGTATGTACACAAAAGTGAAGATCGCCCACCATTCAAATCCACGGATTTAGCCAAATTTTGGACGTTTACTGAACGGCAGAGCGAGGCCTGCGTTCTGGTCACTTTTCAATCAACATTCGAAGCGATGAGATGTCGCCCGACGAGATAAAAAGTCAGCTGATTTGTTAATGTGTGTGCGTCACTAAGTAAACAGAGTGACATAACCTAAAAATTGTGATAACGAATATACATTAGTATCAGTGAGTGAAGTGCTACAATGCGAAATAAATTGCCCAGTGTATAATCCAGGCAATTTCGGTATTAAAATTATAAAATTAAAAGGGAGTATAAGTGATTTTTACTATTTCAGTCAAATCATGAAAAACGATATTATCGAAACATTTAATAACAATGAACATAAGGTATACTTGTAACTAGAACTGAACAACAAATGACAATCTTCAGAGATTTAATTAATTTTATTTGTGAATTTATTAACCTTATAATTAATTCCTATGTATAATAATTATTTTTTTGTGTGACTTTACCACACTTGATGACAGTTGTCAACCATAACATATCTATCAATTTAACCAACAATTGCCAGTGACTGAGGCTTGTCAGATGATTGGATTATTAACGAAAGTTAATACAATATTTCTATGTTTTTATGCTTTTATGATTTAGGGAAGAAACCTACTATCATTATAATATTTCAATGTCAATTATTATGGTGAATAATAACCAAGGTTGCCAGAATATATGGTTACTGACAGCCATGCAATTATACCTATATAACCCTAAACAATGAGTCAGATGTTTAACCAAATAACACTTTCGAAATTTATAATTTTATTGTTCATTTAATTGTATTATCAAGAATTATCTTGACACTAATTAACTTTGTTTCAAGCATTTATTGTCCATTGAATCTAATAATTTTACTAACCTATAATGTCCAGATTAGAGACATGATTATTATTTTTTGTATTAATTGCAAGTGACTGAATTATAGTCAACATCTAAGTATTTAATAACAATCTATGAGAGTTCTATTCAAAGACTTGGTATCCTGTTAGCTCAAAGAACACACGAAGGTATTGAATTATTATTAACCAACAAACATTTAGATGCATTAAAATTGTAAACAGTTCTGCCACCCTGAGACAAATTTTTGTAAAGTTGAAAGTCTCATGCTTATTATTATTATTGTTTTGAAGCTAATTATAAATCATTTTTATGCTTATTCAGAACGAGCAATTATTGTGAATAAAACGATTGTTGACATAAGAAACAGAGTCAGTCAGATTATTTCTAGAGATTAGTTGAAAACAGGTGGATGAATCTGTGAATAAACTGACCGCAGTAAAAATACTTCGTTAAATAATTTCTTGTGTAACAACCGGACTTATCAAGCTGGATTCAACGCTAGGTTGAATTGAGCCATAAGTCAATAATAATACATCAATAAACATAAATCTTTGCAAATATTAAACCAAAACTAAACGGGAAGTTAGCTCCCCAGAACCCCAAACTATACACCGTATATCGTTCCATTACAATATGTATTCCGGTAAATACACCAGAACCTAAGAAGATATCTTGACTCTCGCGAGAATAGCACTATTTAATTAATAATTTAATATATAATATTTGAGTTCTTGTAGCCAATAGGATTTTACCAAAGGGCAACTTGTTGCTAAGATTTCGTATTCGTAAACCTTATATAGAAACGTATACTGATACGAAAAACTCGCATAAAGAGAACGTTTGTTAACGTCGAGCTGGTAGGTGGAACTGACTGAAACTTCCTTCGCGGAGACCCAATCTGAATGAAAATAGGGGCCCCTGATTGGTCGAAACCCCTAGCACGTGATTGATGGGTTAAATTGATAGACAGAAGTCCTGAACGAATCTGCTGAAAACTGCAAAAGCAGGTATAGATTTTATCAAAAAGTTTTATGACTTTCAGAAGATAAGGATTCTTTAGAAAGATGAATTCTGTTAAAAAATACTTATTAAAATAATATGTTTCGAGTCTTTGACATACGAAAAATATAGCGCGAATTTATAAGCATGAGCTGTCCAAGTCTCAATTCAATATGTTAATTTAAACCAGAGTTATTCACGTAAATACGAATAACACGCGCACACGCGAACTCGCGCACTAAATTCGCACTTGACATGACAGAAAATAAATTTATGGGCATTTTGACACATAACAGTTAATTACCCATTTCTTAATTATAAACTTATAGCTATTTTACAAACTTTAAACAAAATAAATTTCCAACATGTCTATAACATCATACATTGGTATAAAAGCATATAGTCCAAGCTACAAATACCCTTTCTGCAATGTTCCATTGCAATAGTTATTGTTGCAGTACGTTATACCTTTTCCACTTAAAAAAATATTTGTCTCTTGTTAATAAATATATTACGATTTCATGGCACTTGGCTACATTGCTGCATGTATAAGTTTAAAAATAATTCTCATATAAGAATATGACTCACGTGAATAGGAGTTACAGACGACAGTCAGAAAGTCAAATATTGTCTACGAGTGTTTTGGAAGGAAAGCAGTGATTACACGGTCCAACGAATTTTTTACGATTCCGTATACATCAAGGAAGTGTATATATCTTTTGATGGAAGGTCAGCATACATCTTGTCGCCATTCAAAGTGTTTACTCATTTCTCTGTCTGATGTTTTTAATAAATTGCTTGATTAAAATTCAATCTTTCAACTCATCAATTATTCCTCAGGCTTTCACGGCCGGTGTCATATGAATTATTCATGATATCCGGGACGTTTGGCCGTGGTCCATGGTTTATAACAAAACCAAAAGTTTCGGCAGCTCCACTGGCTGCCATCATCAGTGTTATAAAAATCCTGCACGCCGGGTGTTTACGTACAGGCCCACAGTACTGTGGTATAGACTAAAGCAATTAGTGTGGGGGGTTGCAATTAGTATAACAATTAGCACAGGCAGCATCGCGGGAAATCAGCAGCCTTCCCCACAGTACTTCTCGGAAAACAAGTGAGTACATAATGGCATAGCTTGGTGCGAGCCAATCATACACCATCTTTATTGTGATTCGCTGATGGTGTCATTTTTACCTGTACGTGGGACTTTGCTGAATTTATAAGTGCAGGTAGCATGGCGGGACAGCTTTAGTCTATACCACAGTACTGTGGGCCTGTACGTAAACACCTGGCGTGCAGGATTTTTATACCACTGATGATGGCAGCCAGTGGAGCTGCCGAAACGTTTGGTTTTGTTATAAACCATGGACCACGGCCAAACAGCCCGGATATCATGAATAATTCATTTCAACTCATCACTTTCTTACTTTTGTAATTTTTTTTTTGTTTATACAAATTTGACCCATAATGTAGTCTGATGTTACGAAAAATTCCGTTTGTGGACAGTTACGTTTTCGGATTAAAAACGGTTATTTAAAGCAAACTTTTTTTCTGAAAGAACATAAAGTTAAATAAAGTTAGTAGTTATTTTGTTATTTCATTAAATTAGTTTTTCACAATTCGACAGTTTAGTACCGAACAATATATATTAGCAATGGATAAATAATATCACAAGGACGCCATCATTCTTTACAACAACGCGTTTCCTACTGGTTTTAGTCTAAAAAAGGAGGTCTGAGGCTACCTCTGTATGGTATGTATGGACATACATACTTGTAGATGCTTCAACTGGTTGGCCTGTTCTTGCTCTGGGGCACCATCAATGCGCAATGAGAAAATTAATTGTACAAATTAATACTCTAAGTCTAAAAGGAATAATGTTGTGTAACTATTAACTTTTTTGAGTAGCACAATCTACCACATAAGTACCTACTATGTTTTCATCGATAATTATTGATGTTCTTTGAATCTGTAAGCAATGTGTTCATTGTGTGTGTAACGTGAAGTAAATGAAAAATTAATGTCAATTTTTGTTGTATTCACAACCTCATATAACTGACAACTCTTAATTCACTTGGTCATAGGGTGTATTTTATACTTCCGTAAAAATAAACAACATTAGAATAAGCATTTTGCAAATCATAGCCAGTTAGAGAAAGATTGCCAATCTGTATACTTTAATTTAGTTACATACTTATAAGTGTGTATGTTATTGTTGATAGACACTATTGTTAACCTAGTGGGGTAATTCATAACATCTATCAATAAATAGTCCAGATCTGTGGTAGGAAATACGTGCTTCGTATTCTGAATGTCAAATAAAATGACGGTTTGATGTTCTATTACATAATGGTTAAATTCAGGCAAATATAACTTTTTTGACCAACTAAATTAAACCAACATCAAAAAAAGGAAAGTATTTTAACATACCTGAAATTATGTTAATAAATGGTCTAAGAGTGAAAATTATTTCTATTTTCGATGCTATCTAAAACAGAAATTATAAAAGTTTGTAAAAACACTGTTCCATAACATTTGTTATTAATCTATACACTTACCCCCTTATGCTACGTGGCTGAAAAGACAAAATTTCACATAACGTTATCCCTATACAATTTTTGAGGTCGGTGTCACTATTTTTAATCTTACTAACTCATCAAACACATATGACGTGATTAAAAGTCAATTGATCACCGAGTACTACAATATTTCACCCTCATAGAAGTTACCTTAAACAAAAGGTAGAAAAACGAATTAACGATTGTAGTTCTCATATACTCATGTACAATACCGGTCAATATTCTCTCACGAGTGCGCGAACTCCCTTCTCGCTAACACTGTTTTCACACTGTAGATTCCCTCTCGGGAATCTTCCTCAGGCCACGAAAAAACGACAGAGCGTAGGAAAACAGAGCAGGACCAAGGAGAAGGAGAGGGAACAACAGTTGGCGTTTCTGGCGTTTCTTGATGTGCTGGTCTTTCGCGGGGCTTATGGCAGTGGTAAATGTTTCCTGTTTACTTGTAAGTAGTACACATGGGGTTGACTAAGTAGTACTTGGCTCGTAACCCCAACCCCTGTATATTAAATAATATGGTCTGACCCACTTCAAAGATATGAAACACGAAACACCCATACGTTGTAAATGTATAGGTTTGTATGTAGGCCTATACAAATGTAAACGTTTTTAATGTTTATATGTATATGAACGTAGAGGATCATCATAATTATCATCTAAAAGGATTAAATCAAGGATGTTTTGTTCCGGTCTCAAACAGTCAAAGAGTCTAGAGCTGGTCACTCCATAACTTCCTTGGACGTCCCACACCTCTCCGTCCCTTCAGCTTAGCGTTCCATAGTTGTTTGGGGATGCGACATCATCCATTCGATAAACATGTTCTCACCCATTCAACATATACTGGGTAAGCCTGTCGACCATAACCTACTCACTATATTCATTTCCTGCTGTATATCTGTATCTCTTCTATGATCATGGAGTGTATACCCTGCCACGTGCCTGACAAATCTCATTTCAGCCGCTTGGATACGACAGGTCTGGTCTTTCATTAAAGTCCAATTCTCAGACCCATAAAGAAGTGTGGGAAGGCCATCATCTTATAGAAATTTAAGCGTGTCTTTTACTTGTTGACTTAAAAGTTTGCCTGATGGTCCCGCACATAAGGTTGAACCTATGCAACTTAGTCACAAAGTCGCTGCTTGTACTATATATACCTGTAGCCCAGGTATTCAAAATTACTGACTTACTGACTTATTTCAGGGCAATATCATCTAAAACAATTTTTACCCGTACGGGATCAGTTCCTTGAAAAGCCATTTCCTTGGTTTTAAGTGTAGATATTTTTAACCCAGAATCTTTGCAGATTAGATTTAACAAATGTATACCCATCTGCAATCTATTTTCCGAGTCCGACAAAATAGCCTGATCACCTGCAAACAACAAGGTGTCAGTTGTACTGTATAGTGGCTAATCATAGTATGCCCTGGAAGACACATTTCCCAGTTTTGTATGGCATCGTCAATATATAAATTTAAAAGAGAAGGTGATAATAGACACCCTTGTCGTACTCCGCAATTGACCAGGCCAACTCTACGATGAGATGTTCTTGGTTTCCGTGCTTCAATTAACATTTTATTGTCTACATAAAGACTCGGTATAGCTCTTATTAGATGTTTTTGGATCGTTTGCCGTGCCATTACTGCCCATAGTTTGCTCCGATTCACCCTGTCAAACGCCTTCTCGAAGTCGACGAAAACTATGTATGTACGCTTTTCAATGAGCTGTGCTTCGTAAATATGCAATCTAAACATGACCGGCTCTTCCTGAAACCGTTCTGGCCATGGTCTTGTTTATTGCATTCAATTGTGTTCTTAATATAGATGCATATAATAAAATGCAGAGAATAATGCATATAATAATAAATGCAGAGAATTTGTTTCTAAATGTAACTTCATAACATTCATCATGAGGCACAATTATAAACAAAATAATAAGGAAATAAGATAAATAGCAGGTAGGTTAGAAAGCTGATAGAGAACTGGAGAGTAGACAAAGACAGAGAATGAGGTGAATAAGATAAGAAATGAAGTCACGTAAATTTACAGATGGATGTTCTCACTTAATGCAAATAAATATTCTACCTGCTTATCTTTTATGCGAATAAGTTTGCGTTTGGGAAGGATTACGGCATAGAAGTTTGTGGATTGGATCCTACGTTACTGTCATTTTCCTCTACAAAGTGAGCAAGTAAACAGATATTCGGGTAAAACTGTGTGCCCAAAAACATTACCATTTAGATTGAGCGCGTGTTAGCGTGTGAATAGTTTCCTCGGGTATGCAGTGAAAACTTTTTGTTCTAGCCTTTACACAGCAAACTTAATTCTAAAATTTGACATTTGGAGTGCAATTCCTTCTTTTTACTAAAATGACATTAAGAACACCCGTCGTGTTTGTGTAGATTTTTTATTGAAGAAGAAAAGAGATAAATTTACTGTAACAAATTGTATAATGCTTTATAAATACATATTTTTAAGTTGATGATAAAATATATTTTATAAACGACTGTATATAATTACAGTTATAAATTATGTATAAAATATTCTGTTTTAAGTTTAGTTTCCTCAGCTTAGGTTAAAATTTTATATCTTAATATGCAAAGATGCAATCTTACTGGTAATTATAATGTAATAAACGTTTCATATCACTACAGAAAAATTTGTGATTACACCTACACACATAGATTTAATAAATTTTGTTTGCTACTGCTACACCAGTTAGACGCAGCAAATGTTATACCATTTCATGTACGAAAATAATGTTTATTAGTGACGCAACAGCTCCGTGCTCTAACTGCAGAAATATTGCATAGTCAATAGGTTTAGACTTATTGATATCAAACCACCTTACATTCGATATTAAGAGAAAAAACAATTTTCAGGCATAGATTCACACTCCGAGCGGAAGGAACTAATGAATGAAATATCGGTTTTTCAAATAGAACTCAAAACTCGGAAACTACGGAAAATGAAAAATAGCAAAATACAAATATGAGGGACAGTTTTCTTCCTGTAGTATCAAAGGTGGTTACAATTATAATTTTATGTCCACGCCGACAGTAAATACGTGTTGAGAGAAGCGTTTACAAAAAAACTTGATGTAAAGTGCACAATGCAGACTCTCACTTGGCAACAATGTGAGTGTAGTAACTTGTAAACCGAAGAGTGCACTACAGAAATTTTCAGAATAATCAAGATTTCACAAGCACAATCTTTAACACAAAGATTACCGTGTTTAGCATAAAATCAGACAACAAATAATACCACTGCATACTGAGATCTGATAAGAGATAAGCGGAAATGGTATGTGTGTAATACCCAGGGTAATGAACCAAAAATTTCTTTTGGTAAAAAACAATTGCAAGTATTAGTAAAAATATGTTCAATAGAGTCAAGCTTTGATGAAAATAATTGAAGTAATATCTATTTCGAAAGTGAAAGTTTAATAAAATTAAAAATATTAGCTATACGGGAACTGTTTTTTTCTTTTAACGGCTCGAGGATGAACTGTTATGCTTGCAGTGTAGACATTCATATCAAGACACGTGGGACAATATTTGAATAGCAATTTAAATCTGATTACAACTTTCAATTGCAAGTTATTAATACTGTTCGTTAGGGTTTCTATAAAATGCACAAACTATCATATAAGAAAAATGAGTAACGCCGTATAACATAATTAAACAAGTGCATCATAAGCAGAAACAGGAAACAAGCACACATTCACAAATAATAATATTGCCAAAATAAGATAGTAGGCCTATACGTGAACAACAATATCGCGGTAATTTACGTAGGACAGACAGGTATAATTTGTATCTTGTAATTGTATAGTTCTTCGCCACCTAGGTAACCAGACCTAAGCAACAAGACTTAAAACCAACGTAGCTTGACGCATTAATAATACGACACACACTGTTCTTATAGAGAAAATGTTAAGCCTAGAAAATGAATAGCTAAGGTGAAAGAATTAAGTCTTAGTATATACTTAAATACATCAAAATTAGTATAACCCAATTCTTGAATGAACAGATCTACATGGTAAACACATTATTATATATTCGAATTTTTAATTCATTAAACTCACAGAAAACAGATGCATGTGAGTTTAATACTACTACTACTACTATCACTATTAGCTATACTGTTGTTGCTGCTGCTACTACTACTATTAACCATTTGTTATCAAAGTAACAACAAACAACTCACGTGTCTTTCAATATTTCGTACATGTCAAAGAAACGCGTTGATGTAAAACAAACGATAAGTGAATAAAACAAATGTTTACCAGCAACCTTCAGAAAGTCTTCAGAATTTAATTGAATAGTTATTATTACAGTTAATATTTTTGTCCGCAAACGGTAAACGTTATACGCCCTTTAAAAAAATAGCATACTTGACTTAATAAATATCTAAATAAAACTAGTATATACTCAGAGAAAACTCTAGCCATTTCATCGTAACAAATATATTGACGCGTTTTTTAAGTATTACAAAATCAAATCTAGTGAACAGTTTATAATAAATTTTTTTTTATTTAATAATACTACCACAGTGTACAATTAGGCTCGTGTGCGACTAGATTATATGTTTTCGTACTACGTGGCTACAGACGCAACTACCGGCACTTCTAACTTGCAAGATTCTTAGTAGAACTAAACACAATACGTTAAATTCACTGACGGTATTTTACTAATTTAAGTAAAACAAAGTATATTATTTCTGAGAAAAAATACTGGTGAACATATTCCCAACCGATATACAGCTCAGAATGGGACCATAAATCAATTTAACGCTCGGAGATTCATCGTCAGACTGTGAAAGGCTTAAATCAATCAGCTTACTACCAATTCATCGCTACTTACAATTTGCAATAGGGTTGGTATGAACCAGAGCGATATTGTATTTATACATACTGAGTCTAGAAACGTGAGAGTAAATAAAAATCTCTCGTAAATTTTCTTATTATAACCAGTTACTTTTGTTTGTTTTTTGTGTCGGTTTTGTTATTATCAAATTTATTACCCATAGATTATTACAGTCATATGTAAATTTGATGTTTGTTCATCACTAACTGAATAAGCAAAACAAGCAACATTTCTATTATTTAGTAAAGACGTTTAAATACTAACCGCATTAAAACCATCAGCATTAGCGTTGATACTTTCTTTATACCCCTTTACAAAAGATATACTACGTAGCCAGTTTACAAGAGAAGGATTACGCCACAAGCCACACAAAAACTTCACGTTGTGTAATCTAGCTGGAGGAACGTATAGAGTAAGGACTAAATAGGACGTTGAAAAATAATGCTAAGGACTAAATAGGACGTTGAAAAATAATGCTAAGTAGGCGAAATATTTATGGTTGTTAAATAATCCGCCGCTTGAATCAAAAACTTAGGATAAGGCCATGAATACTGTACGCTCTTCTTACGGCATTGCTTGACCGGTTGGTTGTTCTTAGCTTTACATGGATTGATTAATTGTAAAATACATTTTTTGTTTTGTCTGTTTTGCTTTACTTTCCTTCTACGAAATTTTGTATCCCAATAATCTTTTCATACATTTTGTATACAGGTAACAGTTCATATAATAAGGTACATTTCTTTTGCAGGATGAAATCAACGTAGTAAGATAAGACAATCAAATATATTGGAACTTACAGTCTGCGGCTTTCCAGAAACAGCGTCTTTATAAATTTACATGTTTCGGGACCCTTGTCCCATCATCAGAATTTAAAAGTAATTGTGTATCATTTAAATATGATACACTTGTCAAACACTTAAAATATTAAAATCTAATATAAAATAACTTAATATAACATATTATAATATTTACAACGAGTACGAAGGTTACCGATGTACATCGTATGAAAACCGACCGCGCACTAATCTATGTCTTGCTCCCACCACGACAGTAGCGCAAGGCAGTGTTGTACAATACATTTGATTTGAAGACCAATTTATCATTTAAAACATGCGGCTTGGTACCAATATTATTGTGTGCTTTATAAATTTCGTATTCTTCAAGAGCGTTCAAATATCGCCCTTTCTTATATATGTGAAGGGGTTTCAAATTAGTTTTAAAATTTGTGTAGCTATGATTTTCGGAAATAAGGTGTTCAGCAAATTTTGACTTGACACTGTCCAAACTGTGAAAAGGTGTAGGCGGCCTATGTTCTAAAAATCTTTTTAAAAAACCACGTCCTGTCTGGCCCACATAAAAAGCGTCGCAATCGTCACATATCAGTTTGTAAACACCAGTTTTGTGTTCAAGGCTGGTGGTTCTGCGGACACGAAGATTATTCATAATACTATTAGTGGTCTTATAAGTGACCTTGATATTACTGGTTTTACCAAAAATTGACCCAAAGATCTGTGGCATAAGGTATGTGTACGGTGTTGCAATATATTTGCGTGTTGTATTTTCGCGTGTTTTACGTCCGATAATGTTCCTATGTCCTTTCTTATGTTTTCGAAGGATGTTATTCACCATATTGACATCATAACCATTAGCGACAGCAATGTGTTTAATGGTGTCCAACTCTTCACGGTATTCTTTATCACCGAGGGGCAAAGATAAATATCTGTAAATCATACTGTGGAAGGCAGCTAATTTTTGTGATAAAGGATGAAACGACTTAGCATGTATTACAATGTCAGTCGTTGTGGGTTTTCTATATATGTCAAATTGCAACTTTTTTAATTATTGTCCTTAGCAACAGTCAAATCTAGAAAATTCAGTTTACCATTTTCTTCACTTTCAAGCGTGAACCGCATTTTGTTATTGATATTATTCAAATGATTATGTAAATTATCAATTTGTCTTTGTGTACCTTTGTATATTAAAAAGGTATCATCAACATACCTGCCGTAAAATATTATGTTACTCCTGTGTTTGTTATTAGTAAGAATGAATGAATTTTCGAAATTATTTAGGTATATATCTGCAAGAAGACCTGAAAGTGGAGAACCCATTGCTAACCCATTTTGTTGTCTGAAAATTTGATTATTGTGGGTAAAGTAATTTTGATCAAGAACTAACTCCAAAATGTGCATCAATTCATTTATATTATTAATATCCAATTTATTAGTATTAATAAGGTTAGTCCTAAGTATACGCAAGGTCTCCGCTACTGGTATATTCGTATACAAATCCACAATATCAAAGGAAATAAGTTTGTGGGTCGGTTCAACTATTAAATTTTTAACTTTATTCACAAAGTCAACGCCATTAATCAGACTATGATCATTAATTATATGTATATTGTGTTTTATTATGGTGACTAACTTTATAGCTGTTTTATACCCCGGAGCAGTAGTGAAATTTACTAACGGTCTCAAGGGGATAGCATCCTTGTGGAGTTTGGGTAATCCTGTTAAAACGGGTGCTTTTGAATTTATTGGTTTTAAAGATCTTCTTGTTTGTTCATCAAACAAATGGGTGCATCTGTTTATACATTGATTTAATTGTTTTACATAATTTTCTGTTGGGTCCGAATTTAGTAAATCAATGCTGTCGTTAATAATGAAATTTTGTATTTTATTGTTATAATCTTCACTGTCCATAATAACCACAGTATTGCCTTTGTCAGCTTTAGTGCCAAGGGCTTTATTGTCAGATAATTTTTGTTTTAATCCTATTAAAATTTTCCGTTCTTTATTATAATTATTATTTGTTAAAGGAATAGAGGAATGAACATTATTATACCGATTTTTAATGATTTTATTAAATGTTTCGTTTATTAAGAAACGTGTCTGGTCTTGATCCTTCTGATCAACAATTGCCTTAACAACAGTCTCTGCATTGATAATTTCTGCAATAATTTGCTTACGATCAAGACTCGATTTGTGTACAGGAAGATTATAATTCAAACCTTTACTCAATAAATCAGTTTCATCAGTATTTAAAACAAGGGACGTTAAATTCTGTAACCGCGTATGAAATTTGTGTTTACATTTGATATTGTTGGATGTCGGTAACTGATCATTCAACAACCTTTGTAGTTTATCTGATTGTTTTATACGCATTTGATAAACTATTCGCCTGACGTCATTGTTTATAAAATCCAGATAATGATTCAGTACGGCTGGATGCGTGTTATCTAATAATTGTAGATGTAACTTGTATAATGTATAATTTAAGTTTGACTTTTTAGTGTATAGAGATTTAATTTCTTCTTTAACTCTATAAATTTCTGCGTATTTTTTGGTTTTTGCTTCAGCAATAGATGAACCTTTAAGTCTAATAATAGCATACTTCGGTATAACCTTGTTCTCCAAACACGATTTGTTGAACTTAATGTGTAAAATAGTTTTGTGTAATTGGACTTTAATATTTTGAAATTATCGTACTAAGTTTGCACGACTTGCAGTATTCATGTTTAAAAGGAATAAATCCCAAATGTTTAGTACCAAGCCACGTGTTGTTCAATCAAATATATTGGAACTTACCGACTGCGGCTTTCCAGAAACAGCGTCTTTATAAATTTACATGTTTCGGGACCCTTGTCCCATCATCAGAATTTAAAAGTAATTGTGTATCATTTAAAAATGATACACTTGTCAAACACTTAAAATATTAAAATCTAATATAAAATAACTTAATATAACATATTATAATATTTACAACGAGTACGAAGGTTACCGATGTACATCGTATGAAAACCGACCGCGCACTAATCTATGTCTCGCTCCCACCACGACAGTAGCGCAAGGCAGTGGTGTACAATACATTTGATTTGAAGACCAATTTATCATTTAAAACATGCGGCTTGGTACCAATATTATTGTGTGCTTTATAAATTTCGTATTCTTCAAGAGCGTTCAAATATCGCCCTTTCTTACATATGTGAAGGGGTTTCAAATTAGTTTTAAAATTTGTGTAGCTATGATTTTCGGAAATGAGGTGTTCAGCAAATTTTGACTTGACACTGTCCAAACTGTGAAAATGTGTAGGCGGCCTATGTTCTAAAAATCTTTTTAAAAAACCACGTCCTGTCTGGCCCACATAAAAAGCGTCGCAATCGTCACATATCAGTTTGTAAACACCAGTTTTGTTTTCAAGGCTTGTGGTTCTGCGGACACGAAGATTATTCATAATACTATTAGTGGTCTTATAAGTGACCTTGATATTACTGGTTTTACCAAAAATTGACCCAAAGATCTGTGGCATAAGGTATGTGTACGGTGTTGCAATATATTTGCGTGTTGTATTTTCGCGTGTTTTACGTCCGATAATGTTCCTATGTCCTTTCTTATGTTTTCGAAGGATGTTATTCACCATATTGACATCATAACCATTAGCGACAGCAATGTGTTTAATGGTGTCCAACTCTTCACGGTATTCTTTATCACCGAGGGGCAAAGATAAAAGTCTGTAAATCATACTGTGGAGGCAGCTAATTTTTGTGATAAAGGATGAAACGACTTAGCATGTATTACAATGTCAGTCGTTGTGGGTTTTCTATATATGTCAAATTGCAACTTTTTTAATTATTGTCCTTAGCAACAGTCAAATCTAGAAAATTCAGTTTACCATTTTCTTCACTTTCAAGCGTGAACCGCATTTTGTTATTGATATTATTCAAATGATTATGTAAATTATCAATTTGTCTTTGTGTACCTTTGTATATTAAAAAGGTATCATCAACATACCTGCCGTAAAATATTATGTTACTCCTGTGTTTGTTATTAGTAAGAATGAATGAATTTTCGAAATTATTTAGGTATATATCTGCAAGAAGACCTGAAAGTGGAGAACCCATTGCTAACCCATTTTGTTGTCTGAAAAATTGATTATTGTGGGTAAAGTAATTTTGATCAAGAACTAACTCCAAAATGTGCATCAATTCATTTATATTATTAATATCCAATTTATTAGTATTAATAAGGTTAGTCCTAAGTATACGCAAGGTCTCCGCTACTGGTATATTCGTATACAAATCCACAATATCAAAGGAAATAAGTTTGTGGGTCGGTTCAACTATTAAATTTTTAACTTTATTCACAAAGTCAACGCCATTAATCAGACTATGATCATTAATTATATGTATATTGTGTTTTATTATGGTGACTAACTTTTTAGCTGTTTTATACCCCGGAGCAGTAGTGAAATTTACTAACGGTCTCAAGGGGATAGCATCCTTGTGGAGTTTGGGTAATCCTGTTAGAACGGGTGCTTTTGAATTTATTGGTTTTAAATGTCTTCTTGTTTGTCAAATGGGTGCATCTGTTTATACATTGATTTGATTGTTTTACATAATTTTCTGTTGGGTCCGAATTTAGTAAATCAATGCTGTTGTTAATAATGAAATTTTGTATTTTATTGTTATAATCTTCGCTGTCCATAATAACCACAGTATTGCCTTTGTCAGCTTTAGTGACAAGGGCTTTATTGTCAGATAATTTTTGTTTTAATACTATTAAAATTTTCCGTTCTTTATTATAATTATTATTTGTTAGAGGAATAGAGGAATGAACATTATTATACCGATTTTTAATGATTTTATTAATTTTTTCGTTTATTAAGAAACGTGTCTGTCCTTGATCCTTCTGATCAACAATTGCCTTAACAACAGTCTCTGCATTGATAAATTCTGCAATAATTTGTTTACGATCAAGACTCGATTTGTGTACAGGAAGGTTATAATTCAAACCTTTACTCAATAAATCAGTTTCATCAGTATTTAAAACAAGGGACGTTAAATTCTGTAACCGCGTATGAAATTTGTGTTTACATTTGATATTGTTGGATGTCGGTAACTGATCATTCAACAACCTTTGTAGTTTATCTGATTGTTTTATACGCATTTGATAAACTATTCGCCTGACGTCATTGTTTATAAAATCCAGATAATGATTCAGTACGGCTGGATGCGTGTTATCTAATAATTGTAGATGTAACTTGTATAATGTATAATTTAAGTTTGACTTTTTAGTGTATAGAGATTTAATTTCTTCTTTAACTCTATAAATTTCTGCGTATTTTTTGGGTTTTGCTTCAGCAATAGATGAACCTTTAAGTCTAATAATAGCATACTTCGGTATAACCTTGTTCTCCAAACACGATACCGTGAAGAGTTGGACACCATTAAACACATTGCTGTCGCTAATGGTTATGATGTCAATATGGTGAATAACATCCTTCGAAAACATAAGAAAGGACATAGGAACATTATCGGACGTAAAACACGCGAAAATACAACACGCAAATATATTGCAACACCGTACACATACCTTATGCCACAGATCTTTGGGTCAATTTTTGGTAAAACCAGTAATATCAAGGTCACTTATAAGACCACTAATAGTATTATGAATAATCTTCGTGTCCGCAGAACCACAAGCCTTGAAAACAAAACTGGTGTTTACAAACTGATATGTGACGATTGCGACGCTTTTTATGTGGGCCAGACAGGACGTGGTTTTTTAAAAAGATTTTTAGAACATAGGCCGCCTACACATTTTCACAGTTTGGACAGTGTCAAGTCAAAATTTGCTGAACACCTCATTTCCGAAAATCATAGCTACACAAATTTTAAAACTAATTTGAAACCCCTTCACATATGTAAGAAAGGGCGATATTTGAACGCTCTTGAAGAATACGAAATTTATAAAGCACACAATAATATTGGTACCAAGCCGCATGTTTTAAATGATAAATTGGTCTTCAAATCAAATGTATTGTACAACACTGCCTTGCGCTACTGTCGTGGTGGGAGCGAGACATAGATTAGTGCGCGGTCGGTTTTCATACGATGTACATCGGTAACCTTCGTACTCGTTGTAAATATTATAATATGTTATATTAAGTTATTTTATATTAGATTTTAATATTTTAAGTGTTTGACAAGTGTATCATATTTAAATAATACACAATTACTTTTAAATTCTGATGATGGGACAAGGGTCCCGAAACATGTAAATTTATAAAGACGCTGTTTCTGGAAAGCCGCAGACGGTAAGTTCCAATATATTTGATTGAACAACACGTGGCTTGGTACTAAACATTTGGGATTTATTCCTTTTAAACAAGATAAGCAAATTTTTTTTACTATTTCACTGTTATTAATTGCTACCAAAAATTAATTAAATTTATTGCTTTTATCGGCTGTTTATGGAAGTGACGGAACCTATCAACCAAACCAAATACACAAGAGCAAGGCTCTCATTTCTAAAAAAAACAACAGAATTTCTGTTTCATAACCTACAGCCCTAATCTTGACGAAGTTGTTAGCATTCATGGTATTAGACCATTTATAAATCTTTGTTTGATAACTTCATATGTGAAGCTAGTTTTTAAAATTCAAAATTTTAATATAATTTTAAATCACAGCACGTTCTTAGAAAAGGTTTCTTAAACAGTGAGTGGCAAAGGTACTCATACTTGTATAAGGGCTTTTTCCAGTCTACGAAATAAAAAAAAAAAACTGGAAAACACATTGTTCTGAAGGGAAAGAAAAGTAAAATAAATAATAGAAGAAAAGAAAACTTTCACAAACTATAAATCCATGTAAAGCTACTAATAACCAAGTTATTTAAAAATACAATACCCTATCTTAGAATCTCATACTTTATTAACATACGACATTCGACTCAAGTGGCAGAGATATATTCAATATTACTTGTTGACAAAATACCTGAATTTTCTGTCATAATTATTGAAAACAAACTGTATTTAAGAACAAAAGCAAATACAGAAGAGCAGTGATAATTAATTCTTTACAGTAGTAGATTAAGTTGAATATACTGACAAAATTATAACGGAAAACTCGTCTCTAAATTTCATTAACTGTATATGATCTTAAACCATAAATCTCACAGGCTTCCTATATGTCAAACATAGAACCATCATTTATCTTCATGATGATGACCCGTTTTCAACATGTGTACTGGCCTAGTCATATTAATGTGTTTCTTCTACACTTGAGCCACCATCAATTATATTCCTTTCCTCTCATTTTACTGTAAAGATACCTCCTGCAGTGTCCCTTTTACACTGTTTTTCATACTTCTAAATTAAAAACATCTTCTAAAATTCTAGCGGTACAATGAAATAGCTAATTATCTAACAACCCATTAAATTATTTTTGTTAATAACTCTACATTTTTAGACGGCTTCTAATAATGCTCATTTGTTGAGCAGATTCATAACTTGTATGAGTATGTTAATTAATGTTTAGGTCAGTCTAATAACCTGTCATCTGTTGATAAAAATTAATAATCGTTAATTCCAATAAATTTACACCATGAAAAATAGGCTAAATACAATGGGTTTCTACAGTTATATAATGCGATATTTTCATAGTTCTCTTACTTTATCATTAGTTGAAGAAAGCAGTTTAAAATATTTAGTAAAATATGTGTGCCAGCACATGTTGATCACTTTAAACAAATGAATCAGTCAAGGTATTAACTACAAAAAGTTCGTACTTATATTTCACCGACATGATTTATACCAAAAAAAGCGATAAGCAATTGTAAACAGAGTACAATGTATTAATTATTCTTTTCCGTTCAGTCTCAGAATTGTGTAGTGTAACTAATAACGCATCTAGTCTTTTGAATTTTCAAATTAATAGTGTTCATTTTTTACAAGATGTCTATACGTACAAGCATATTATGCCCATGGGGATTAAATAACGTCGCTTCCTTTAAAAGTCATATACAGGTTGTACAAACAAGTCCAGTAGTATATTGTCAATTATGGTTATACATACTTTAACGGATTGGTGGTATCTGTAGAACCGATGTTATGTTGTTGAAGAGACGTCATTCAAAATGACGTATTTTTGAAGACAAAGATGTAGTTTTATTTTTGACGTCTTGATAACAAAACGTATTGTAGTTCTACATATCTAGCAGTGGTTTAACATTTATGCCGACATTATGAGTGTGAATCGTACGTACATCAAATCCTATGCAGTAAATTTACTTCGTTCATCTTTATTATTTTTTAATCTACACATAATTCTTAACAAAATTATCATGATTTTAACATTACAATTGCTTTATTCGGTAATGCAAATACAGATATTATGAAAAGATTTTAGATACAGTTGAAAGACTATAGTATGGCAAATATGTGACTGAAACGTTTCCTTCCGTTAAGCGATCCAAGTAGAATTTCAAGCGAAATGTATGTACCGAACAGAATCAACTTGCTATGCAAAGACAAAACAATAGTGTAGATATTTGTTTTACAAGCTACACATATATACAGTAAATAACTATTAAAATTATTGTCGAGGCATACTCATTCCATAATATTTTGTAACCTGTAGTCTTTATTTGTAAAGTTTGTATTCTATTTTGAAGTAGAGTCTGAGTTATTAATGTTTTTCAAAATCCACTTGATTACCAAAACCATTGTAACATTTTCCCAGCATTTCCGGTTTACATTTGACAAAATTTAACGTACTGTTGTGTTTAATAGTTTCTCTGTGCACTTGCACAAAGGCATTGAAGTTAAAAGTATTTTGAGAAAAGTTTAATCAACAACTGTAGGCCGACTGTATGGTTCAAGTTGTACTACAGCTGCAACAAACTTTTAGTTATATATTTGTAACTTAATTATTAGTGTTGTACGACAATGAACCAAATTCTGATTTTGTAGCTTACCCTTTTTCAGTTTCAGGCGATGACTTGACAATTTTACAAACAAAAAACTACGTTAGCGTATTAGTAGTGACAATTTACTAAAACGATGTGCAAAGTAGACGAATAGTTTGCGGGGTCACTTATCTGTTGAACGTTGTATCAGGTTTACAGAAAACTTTTATTTCGAATCACGTAAATACAACACTTAATCTTGAGAAAGGTTTAAGTACTGTATTTGGTGAATGTGATTTTGACAGACGTAAAACGTGAATATCACTGTACATGTGTTATCCGAAATTATAGATGCTGCTGTTTACCTGTAAGCAAATAGCAATCTTAGTTTTCTTGGAATAAGGTGCAAAAATGACTAACCAGCACTTTAAGAAAGAGTGTGTAAATATACGTGCTCCAATAGGACACCACAGTCTTTGTAATCGTTCGCGGGTGTTACAATCTGTGTTCTCGAGCCAGTGGCATGGACGTAACATCTGAAGATATACGTGAACAACCTATGTACTACGGTCCATCACATGAAAAAAGTGAAAATGTAAACACCTTCCGTATATATACGTTTATTTATCAATCGCCACGACGCGACGGGGAAGAGGCTTTACGTTTATATCAAAAGTTGAAGTCACTTACAAAAAAAAAGAACCCATTTGCTGCGTTCCTTTTCGTTTCTATTAAGATGCTGCGACACAGGAACTGTCACACAGTTTCTAAGAATGAGAAGAATTTTCAACACGGCTCAAGCGCATCGTATTTTTATTAGAACTGATCTCGCTGTGCTCCGTTACGATAACATTACGATAAAAGGGATATGGTGAATCGCATTTAATATTGTACTGTGGAGTCTACACGAGCAACTGCAACTGCAGACGGAGAGTCAGAAAAAAAACTTTTAACACTGTAGCTCAGTGGCCGGGTGAAGACATAATTTCTATTGCTCATGACGGAATCCGGTGGTTGCCCAATGAAGAGGCAGATGAATTTAGACAAGAGGAGGGTGCTCGAATATTACGGAGAGCTGGTCATCTGATGTGTAATTTAGTTTCAAGAGAACACCGGGACTTAGAGACCTTAGGGCTGACACTAGCGTTACCATTTTCCCCTGCAGACAAGGGCAGCGCTACAGTGGTGTTAAATACTGAAGATTACAACAACAAAATAATGAAGATTACAACAACAAAATTAGTGATGTGTTACACCCGAAGACTTACAAAACCTTGGCGATCGATCCGAGAGAGGATGTGGTGGGCAAGACGGGACTCGTCAATCTTCCTTTTCTCAGAAGGTGAAGACTACCGTGCGTTGCTCAGAGGCATTACCCAACTTTCTCTGAGGCTGACGGATACTTACGTACGGGGCTCGACGTATTTTGTGGAGAAATTGAAGAATGTAGTGGTGAGATCTGATTTTCCGCAGTTTTGATGTAGTGTCCTTGATCACTATGCTTCAATTACAGAAGACTTTGGAATATATAGGCTAAACAAGCTGTTTACGGTGGCCATCACAGCTCCATCCGCCAAGAACTGACGACGACGTACTTTCAAAGAAATGGGCCCTTATTTGAGCAGCCAGGTAGAGTTGCCATGGGAAATACTCTAAGCCGGTAGTTGCCAATATCTATATGGAAAAATTTGAAGAAATTGCTGTAACATCTACGGGGTTTAAACTTAAGTAAACACTTAGGTAAACAGGTTTCTGAATGTAAAGACGCTTATCTGTTTGGAATAACAGAGGGAAGGAACTTCACTGTTTATTTGGTCACCTGAACAACGTTCACCAAATATTCCAGTTTACATTGGAAAAAGAAGCAGGCGGCAAGCTGGCGTTTTTTGATGTGTTTTCTTAGAAGGGCTTACGGAGGCTTTGAACGCAGAATCTGTCGAAAGCCGACGCACAGGGATCGCTATTTATATCATGACTAATCATCAACCCAGGCAAAAGTGGGAGTACAACGGACAGCACCGGGAAGTTGGTTGAGCGACGTGTTGTACGCAGTGTTTCTCTGTCGACACCAGGGACCCACTTCCCTCGTGTGGGGTACAGAATGTTCTTGCCAAAAAGTGTATATCGGCACCAGAAACGCAGCATCAACACCCGCTTAGTTCAATAGAATCGACACTGCCATCTGGGCCAAAACGCAGAAGTCTGCTATAGGGGAACATGAGCTTCCCTATGGCGACGGTACGCAGGAAGACAGTTGAAATATGTAATGAGAAAAAGCAATCTTTTGCTGTTAATAACTACTGGATACCAGCATTGAAACGCAGTGAAATAAGCGAGGTAATAAAAAACAAAGGGAACATTTTGATCAAAAAGTGACCTAACATTGTATAAATATAAATGCCTCAACGGGAGAGAACAGTCTTTGTTTGTAATCATTCAAGTTTCGAAACCTGCGCCACGGCTTGTACTCGTTTGCGGATTTGTCATCTATTTCCCAGCGCCTCTGAAGATGTCCGTAGTCGGTATGGACGAAACGTCAAGATATAAACCAACCTAGGGCGTAGACCAGCAGGATAGAAGATTACGATGATAGTAGTTTTATTTCATATTTTATAGGTTACATAATTTATAGTAACATTATTCTTGTACTCTCAATGTTTATTACACAATTCCAGTATTAATTATCAATTGGTATTATTAAGTCTCTGTCAAAGCATCTAAACGTTTTGTCAACAGAAAATACGAGGTACGTAATCGTTTATAGAAGCAATTGTTACTTATCCCAGTTGTCAGCAATTAAATACATACAACCAGTTTCTGTCGTGCCTGATGTATTTTTATGTTCTGTCTCCAACATAGTGTTAATAAACTGTGGTTTACATAATTCGTTATGGATATGCACTAAATATAAGGATATCAGATAATTTACTGATTAAACAACAGTAGTAACAAAATTATGTATTTCCATTAGTAGCTTAAATACAGTTGGCATTACAATATTACAATATTACACAAATAATAAATCTGTTAATTAATGATTAAGAAATAGTAGCTTTTAGTATATGCAAGGCATTTCTTTTAGTTCTCATTCTTCTCAGTACAAGCTTTAAAAATAAGTGTTTTTAATAAAACGTGTATTAGTTTTACGAAAAAATAGGTTAAATTACTGTCTAATTATAATCGCGTTTACATCAATTTTATTGAAACAGTGAAAATAAAATGGTATGATTAAATTAGTGTGATTACATTAGTGTTGTAGTTACCGTTCTAAGTAATATCGAACAGAATATATTAGATACGAAACGCAGTTAGTGAAATCATTCGTTTTGCAAATCAGGTGACGAATGGGTTGTGCCTGAAGAATACATGAGGGTAACCGGATGTAACCCTAAATATAAAAGAATAGATAAGCTCCTATTAAAGGACACCTTTTTTAATTCAAAAATACCTAATTATTGACTAAATAAGTCAAAGATTTATTATATATATAAGGAGTTACATTTTTTAATACAAATTCCAATTTTAATACGAGATTATTAAAAATCAGGATTAGTATATATTTATTATACAATTCTGTTTGTAATCTTTTTCACTCAAATATACTATGAGAGTTCACAACAGATATCACTTGATATTATAAACAACTTAGCCTAAGTAATATCAAAAGTCAAATCTTCAGGTGCGCAGACACCTATTTAATTGTGAAGTTCTAATAGTTACATACACACAAAAACCATTTTTTAATTTCACTAGCTAATTTTAAAAGTAAATTTTAATAGTTAGAATAAAGAATTTCTTATTTGGCAATTGGAATGTAAGCCTACAGAATATAGTATATCTCAGTGGCGACAATTTTTTATTATTAAAGAATACGAAATGCAGAAATCTAAATGTGTCCACTGCGAGAAAGACTATACACAAGCTTCATTAAATTACAAGGCAATAAATGTTTCAAGTCTTCCAACAACTCTGATACTCTAATGTCGATATAATATTTTGTACAATTAGGGAAATTTTATAACTTACTTTTTCTTACTTTTATAAAATCTCAATATATACTCAAGAGCGAAATATCTACATGGAGGTCGTAAAAATTAATAATTTTTGTGATGTTTTTAGAACTTAGTATTTAGATTTTTGGATTTGTTGCATATAAATATGTTAGTACAGAGGTAATTTAAAACAAACTAATAGTAAACATGAAAGAAGAGATTTCCACAATGTAGGCCTACCTTCTACACAATAAACGATGTTTATGTATCATAAAAACATAAAAACACACATTTAAACGTATTTGTAAAAAATTTAAAACAGCGTTAACTTTTAAGCATCTGGAAAAAATTCTATGTCAAGAAAACCAAAAGTGTTTAAATACAGTTTTTGGATGTACAACGTTTTATTAATAATCAACTGTTCTAAATTTTTAAACAATATTCATTATTTGCTTACTTGATGAAATAACATATCATACAATGTAGAGAAAAAAGAGAGATCATGTAAATCTAACTGTTAAGCAGCACTGATAATTATGTAACAATATAATAGGTGACTTACCTCTACTGTATGACGGGGTTACCGTTAATTATCTAGGATTGCAGGACGGTCAGCCAGACAATGAATTAATCGCTCATCAGGATTTAATTATGTACACTGCGTTAGTCAAGATGCAAGACATTACCCCACTGGCACCTCGCATTCCCTTAGCATCGGTTCTTTAACCATAACTGTCCCAGTGGTAATTAAGTTTCAGGCTTTGTGACTTGTGTTATTACGAAATATTGTAACATCAATTTCCCATTAATTCACCTGTCACATTCTAGGCAAAAATAAAACCTTTGATAATATATGGTAGAGTAATGTTTACATGAATTTCAATAAACTGATTATTTCCACAAATTATCAAGAGGAGTTAACTTTTCTGTGATTGTTCGTTATTACAGATTCCTATTTGTCCTTTATAAACTCATCGCAAACAGTGTCATTGTGTCATTAGGTAATGTGGACTCTTTGATTCGTGTATGTGTCTCCGTATTTCTTCTCTGTTAGCATATTCATCCCACCATTGACACACATGTTTTTTCATATTGTTTCGAATTTTACTTCCATGTTTTCGTACTTCTCAGTAATTTTAGTTTTTTTAATTGCGAAGACTATTAAATTGTTGTAGAATACGCCCATTTTCCTTAGTTTTGTGTAGATCTAAAACCATTTGCCTATTTGTAAATACGGTAGTAAACCGTAAGTTTGGTTCTACCTTTTTATTTCAGTAAGCAATAATAAACAAGCATACGATGCGATGACTACATCTCAAGCCACCTTTCTTAACATATAAAAATTTACTACGTTATTTAAGGAATTCACTTACTACCTTCTTTCGCCGCTCGTTTACACGTTTGTCAGACTCGTCGATTTTCACTTATTGAGTCTTTCACAGCAGTGTTACACCAAGGCACCGTTGTTCTTAATGAAAGACACCGGTCTGCGGTATATGCTACGTAGCTGTTAAAGTAATAGCAGCTGAGAGAATGTGTATGTCGTCTTTATTTCCACTGACGGCTGTACATGCAGCCTTGGAGCCTGTCCAATCACCACGGTCCATGTGGTATCTTTCCGGCTTGCGTATAACGCTATTTGCCGTTTGCGTTGTTATCAACACAGGAAAGTGGTCGCTCTTTTGAAGGAACTGGGAGGACTATCCACGAAAGATGAGGGTCAAGGCTCGGACTACGTATCGAAAGATTGATAGCCGAAAAGGCACCGCTACCAACATAAAAAAGTGTGCTCGCGTCTGTGTTTAAAAGAACAAGCGTATTGTTAAGCTACAAATCTTCAGTTCTTAATCCAGGGCTGTTTGTCCCTAGACAGCCCCAAATGGCGGCTGAAGAGCGTTGAAGAGCGGAACAGGCAGCACATTCCCTGTGTCGTGTTGTGAAGATGATGACGATAAGCTAATAACAAAAATTCAAAATAAAATAAATATTACTATACAAACGCATACTACTTGTGTGAAGATAAAACTCTTTCTGCAGTGTTCTGCCTAGTAATAATGTTTACAAAAGGAAATTCGGAAAAGGAAACTAGACGAAATACCCAACTTTTCTTTGTAGACTTTTCCTTTGACAGAGGGAAATTGGTAAAAATTGTTCATAACGTAGATAATGTCGACTAAGTGAATAGTTAGAATAAATATTGTTACGACGGTCTACTTGATCGTCGTAGGTACAGTGGAAAACACAATAAGTACAAGACACCAATTAAGTCACTAATCACCAGCTTTAATTTGCACAGTTAAACAGTTCGTAATTAACAACACAGTCTCTTATAACAAATCAAATAAAAATTGTTCACACGCAATAAACAATGTCTACTAATAGAGTTTTGCACAATTATAAAACACATAACACAATAATTCTTCACTTTGACAAGCACTCAACCCACACTAGCGGAAGTCGCTCACGTAACTGACTGACAACCCTGCTGCTATGGCTTCATATAAGCCGCGCTGAGGCCCAGTAGAGCTTTCCCTCCTTAACTGCACGCCGCCGGCGGCTTAATGCGTAGTATCTCAAGTGTTCTTGGAACTCACTAGAATCACGTAGTTGACTGACGCACAGCTGCCACACTGGACGGGGGAGTGGAGAATGCTCTGGATTGTTCGGTACGCTTCTCACAACACTTTCCCCTCCTTAAGACTTTTCGTCCCGAACTGGCAAACCGTATCTGAAGTAATACTTGGCCAGGTGATCTAGGTGGACGTCCTTGTGAAATATAATTCTTCCCTCCTTCGAATTCGGTCTCGTGTGATCCGAAAATCAAGTTCCCAAGAATACGAGTCTTCCGCGCAACCGCTAGTTTTGCTGGAATCATTCCCGTTGCATCATGTATTGATGACCTAAACACCACTGGCTGATCCAAGTCTGATTGGATCTCGCCAACAACCTCTTGCGTAACTTCGTCTTCAGCAACTTTTCCCCTGGGTGCTTCTATTAACTCAGGAACAAACACGGGGTTTTCCTTCACACCCATAGTTGGCTTTCCAGTCACTTCTTTTGCTGTTTCACGTATGTGTACTTCCTCTGCTAGTTCTTTTTCTATTTCCGCCTGGAATAGGAAAGGTTCCTCTTGACCCGACCTGTTGATTTCTTCTTCGGCCAATACCACTTGCTTGATTGAACGGCTGGCAGACCCTGACAGTTTAGTCATGCAAAGTTTTATCTTCTCTTGTCCAACATTCAGGACGTTCTCTCTTAAGTCCACAACAAATCCGTAGGCATTCATAATGTCCGTGCCAAGAATCACTTCATCAACAATGTCTGCAACAAGCTTTTGGTGGCTAAACTCGAAACGACTCAGACATACACGTACGTCTATCTTTCCTAACACATTGGCGGGGCTTCCAGTCACAGTCTGTATTGTACAAGAGCTAATTTGAGGCCGTCGGTTGCTGATTAAATAAGGGCTCACAATAGACACTGTAGCGCCCGTTTCAACTGTCGATGACGTTTGTTTACCTTCCGCAAATCCAGTAACAATCAGGTTTCCACCAGTCTTATGTAGCGTCGAAACTGTATGCTGATCTGGGGCTTTACTTCTCCCATTTGTGCGATCACTCACTTCTCTCGGTATTTTATTCTTCCAGCAGTCTACTTGTAGATGACTACGTTTCCCACACATGTAACACTTCGGTCTTCTGTCTTTATCCTTTAGTTCGAAAGATCGTTGTGGCGCTGCTGACTTCTTAAACTCTTGTTTTTGAATCGTCTCTTCATGCTGTCCGCTAAGACGATACTGTGGTATTGGATCCGTAGGGCTAAAACGTGATAGCATACTTTGATTAATGTAGGTCGCCGACTTGGCAGCTTCTAAACGGGGAACATGAACAAGAGCGTCTGATTTATTATCGTACCGTGCCATTCTTAACACTTGTTGTAATTGCCTATCTCTGATACCGTCAATAAACATAATGAGAGAAATCCACTTCCGGAAGTCCTCCGATTCTTCGGGATAAGCCAATCTCGTCAGTCGGTCGATATTCGCTTCAAACTCTTGAAGGCTCTCCCCCAACCCTGTCGCCTCGCTTTAAGTTATTCACGGTAGACTTCGCACAAATGCTTGTCACCATGCCGTAATTTCAGACTTTTTGTTAATTCGGCATAGATGTTCTGATTTTTAGGTGGCACTTTCTGTATTAGTTCTGCGGCAGGCCCTTTTAAAGCAAGAATTAGTGAAAGTCCTTTCTCTTCTTCCGTCCATTTATTTAAGCGAGCGGCAGCTTTAAATTGGCAAATAAAAGTTGTTCAATGAGTGCTTCCATCAAACGTTGGGGCCTTTGCGAACATTGGCCCTACTGCAGTTTGATATCTCTGATATTTTGAATCTTCATCAGCATTTACTGATGGTTTTTCTTTATCAACTATTCCTTTGACTAAATATTCGACTTCCTTTTTAATTGGTTTTATTGAATTTGTAATAGAATCTTCTAAACTTGACATACTTGTTTTTATAGTTGACACAGATTTTTCTATTTCAGATATTCTGTCAACTGTTTGTTTAGCTCACCTAGTGAAAGAACGAATTTTGCAGTGTTATCAACTTCTACGAACGCCTTAACGTCGTCTGCTTGACGACTAAATTTTTTTTTTTGCCGGCTCTCTGGGGTTTCATTTTCATGCTTACGTTTTTGTTTTAGTCGTTCTTCCATTAGTGCTTTTTCTCGTTCCTCTGCTGATTCTCTTTCTTGTCTGAGTTTCTCATTCGGTCATTTTTTCCTTTTCTGCCGCCTCTTGTCGGCGTCGTTCCTCGATTTGCAGTAGCATTGCTTGGAATTATTCTATCATCTGATTGGTATCCATTGTTTTCTGATTAATTACGAATCACACTCGTCTTGTACAAAGAGTCCACTGTTTCCACTGTTAACTGTTCTATCCCAGTTCGGACACCACTGTTACGACGGTCTATTTGATCGTCGTAGTTACAGTGGAAAACACAATAAGTACAAGACACCAATTAAGTCACTAATCACCAGCTTTAATTTTCACAGTTAAACAGTTCGTAATTAACAACACAGCCTCTTATAACAAATCAAATAAAAATTGTTCACACGCAATAAACAAAGTCTACTAATAGAGTCTTGGACAATTATAAAACACAAATAATTCTTCACTTTGACAAGCACTCAATCCACACTAGCGGAAGTCGCTCACGTAACTGACTGACAACCCGGCTGCTATGGCTTTATATAAGCCGCGCTGAGGCCCAGTAGAGCTTTCCCTCCTTAAGGGTCTGCATGGACACCGCCATATTGAATTTCAAAGTCCATAAAAACAATGCTTTATTCACAAGTACATTTCTTCCTTATTCGTAAACGGAAAATTACAAACGAGGTGTACTTTTAAAGGACTCAAAAATATGGACTGGATCCGCTGTAACAAGTTGTAAAGTTATAATTAGTGTTTAAAAAAAAATTAATTATGTTTTACAATATTTGACCTCGATTAGTGAAAGCAATAAAAAAAAAATGATTCTGAAGCAGCGGACTCGCTTCATAATTGCATTGCCTTTGGAAAGATATATAATACAATAACGTTTTTGTCTCCGATGACAATATTATTTACTTTTAAATGAAACTGTGTTCACAACGGTGTGTCAAGTTTTAACAAGTGATAACTCTGCCGCCTGGCGGCCAAGAATGCAACCTGTATGTGGCGGATGGATATAGGTGCGGCGAGGAAGGCAACGGAAGATTAGACGAGACGGCGCCGGACTGGAGGGGATCTCAATGTTACTGAGAAGAGCTGTATGCAGTGGCGGTAAGTTACATTGCGCGCGTTCGTGTTGTTATCGCTTTACGCTGATGACTGTTCAACTGTACAACTGTGTTCTGTTTTGACTGTGTGACGTTACGATTCACTGTCTTTGTCTTTTTGTTATTTAATTATTACTAAGGGCAATAAAAAGAATACTATTAAACGAAAAAATCGTGGTGGTAAAAGACTAGGGGAGTGGAGAATATTAAAACAATATAATTACTTCCTGAACGTGTGAAGGACAATAAGAATAAAAAAAATTGAAACCGAAAATTGTAGTATAACAGATGCCGTTGTTATTAACTGTGATATGGACCAAAATATTACGGAATTTAATAATTTACAGAATTGTAATCAGGCCCTAGTGGCAACTCCGACGGAAAATATTCCACCATTTCTTGTTCAGAGATAATTTCGGGTCGCCGTAGCATTGACACTGTGTATTTTATAAATGAAATAAAAAGAATAAGTGATCACTGTACCGTATTTGATTGTTCCTTTAAAAATATGTGCTTAAAATCAGAAATAAAAAAGGACTTCGATCAGGTTTCGTATTCGAGTGTGAGATGTGCAGAAAAATAGATATGGCTTAGACGGAGCCTGAAATTAGTGGGTACGTCAATATAAACACTTCAGCTGTGGCGGGAACAATTAGTGCAGGAGGGGGCTACGCCACTTTACAACAAATAATGGGTGCTATGGATGTACATTGTATGAGCAACAGAACATACGACAAACACCACACAATTGTTTCCGAGTAATGGGAAATTTCTGCTCTTGAAGAAATGAAGAAAGCTGGATAGGAAGAGATCGCCTTAGCGAGACAACGTGCTGACGTCGATAAGTACAACTGGCCTCTTCTAACTGTTGTCGCTGATGGCAGCTGGGCCAAGAGATCTTATCATTCAAACTACAGATCTGCATCTGGGGTGGTAAGTTTAGAAGTAATATTGCATCACTTGTAGTGGGAAAAGTCAAGTTGCGCCGATGGTCAGAAAGCAAAATACTCGTCGAATTCTGCCTACTGGTATATTTACATCGAACGTCAGTAATTATAAAGTTACATTGATTAAAAACCATTTACTTTTACAATAATGTTTTCATACTTTTGACTTGTGTTGATAAAAATGGCAGAAAACAAGAATAACCTTTGAAAACCAGCTAAGTCAAGTCTCAAGTAGGTTGTAGCCTTGTCAGTCTCCGCTTTTTAGGTTTTGTTTTACTTTTTAAATGCACTTTTATTCCATCTTCAGATTTGCGAACGAATTCCATCGATTAGTTATCTATTCCCAATGTGTGTGTGTGTGTGTGTGTGTGTGTGTGTGTGTGTGTGTGTGTGTGTGTGTGGGCGGGGTCCTGTGATTTTCAAATTATTTAACGCAGATCGTAATAGTCACTTTTTTGCGAAAGAAGAGGAGAATGTTTCTTTTTTCTGTATCAAAATCCCTTCGAAATGGTCGAATGTCATGAAGCGTGATCCTTGAACGCTTGCAGCAGCTGAGGATGTTTCAATCACAAGTTTCGTGGGCCCTTCTACAAATTAGTTGACCATTGGCTGACACCCACAGGATTATACCTACTTTTGACCTGCATATCGCGCAACTCGACACTGCACTTTACAGTTTCTACTGATTACAATTTTTTTCTTTTCCGAATACAATAGGGTATTCAATTGGTAAAAATTGTACATTGAAACTTGGTTAATTCAATGTTGGATAATTCAGATTTTTTGGATAATTTGAACCTTTTTGGCTTCCTAGAATTCTTTGATTTCGAAGTGTATTAGAGACGTTTGTGCTTATTTAATGTTTTTGGTTAATTCGAATAATTGTTGTGGTAATAAAATTGTATATAGCCAATTCTTCGTTTTGCTTAGTAAATAAAAATACCATTTAATTATACTTGTTCATATATATTTAAAGTAGTACGTTCGTAATTAATTCTTATAGCTGTTCCTTCTGCCAGTCTAGGCAAAAATAGCTCTCTCTACACCTATTTGACAGATTCCTGGTATACAAAAGTCTTACCTACTCAAATCTCTCCTCAGTTGGTCACTGTATGCCTACATTTATTCTTTCGAGTTCATTTACCTAATACGCAAAATATCTACGTTTGTCCTATAAATATTTATGGTTTTCCGAAATATAAATATAAACTAGTGTTTTTGGTTGTTGTCATATAAAACTTTGTTTTATCCACAAGTAAAGTCAATAGGTTTTTAAATTTTTATGATACCCCTCTATCTAAACAAAAGAAATTTTTGTTGTAAAAGTTCGAGGTACTCAGTGTGGTAGAAAAGGCTACAAAAGAAAGCTGAGATCGCGGAAGCATTTCATATTCCTGTGTATATGTTACCGTCAAAATATATAATCCAGGCATTTTATAGAATACCTAGGTATTTCATACAACGCCTGGAGTTTTTTGCAAAGTATAGAATAGAATACTTTTCAAATGTTTTTTATACTTTCAGGTATTCTGTACATTGCCCAGGCATTCTATATAATGCCAGTGATTCTTTAGGCAAAGTGTAAAACAAGATTACTACGTTCAAAATGAAAACATTTTATTACAAAATCACACATAATTGTTTGATTTTACACAGAGGAGGACTTTGTATGACATTTCGAGATTATCTATTCTCTACTTAATTATGTTCAGATACTATTTTATTACAATTAGACTGTATTGGAACTTTGTTTAACTAACCTGTTTAAAAAAATACATTAGATATTACTGGTCGTTATTATTTCTAAATATATGGAATTTACTCTACTTATTACAACAAGACAGACAGCTGTGACATTTTGAAGTACACTTCTTTCATTTTTTACAAAATTACATTTTTTTTGACATTCAGTCTTGCACACACATTTTACGAACCCTTGTCCGAATTCTGATGATTGGGCAGTAGCTGCAGAACGAAGTGTGGTTTCTTGTTCAGGAACACCTTCAACCCCCATTAGTGGTCTTGGGCATACAGTAAAATGCGATCTTGTGTACAGCTGCTTTAACAATCCGTTAGTGGTTCCCAGTTTGTAAAATCCGTCTTATGTCACACTCACGACGATTGGTAGGATATTTCGAAGATCTCCCCGCACCTTGTCTATTTCAGTAATTGGAACACAAACAGACGCGCCCACCGGAGCTGGAGGAAATTTTTTGTCAGAATCATATTTCATCCTCTTTGTCTGAAGTTCTAGAAATGATTTTGACCTTTTTCTTTCTTCAGTGTCATGTTTTGCTTTGAAGCAGAGAGTACACAGCTTCTTTCCATCGTCACACTTATCTCCACTATTACCATTAGTGTTCAAAAATGAAACCATAGCGTACACATTGTCTTCTATACATTACCTAGAAGACGTTAGACATTCTATAAAATGCCTAGGCAATGTATGAAAGGTGTTTTATTTCATACTTTGCCGGCTGGATTCAGGCATTGTATGAAATTCCTAGGCATTCTATAAAATGGCTGATTTTGTACTTTGCCGGTAACATATACACTAACCACTTTTCTTAAAAACAGATACGTGTTGTTAAAAACAAATGGTTTACTCACGCGCCTGGCAGAAATGTTCCACTGAGTGAACCTTTAATTGGAACACCGAGTAATCTGCTACCAAATTAACTAAGCCTAATTATAAGACCACCACTGGATGGCTAGGCGATTTTAAAGGAACCTAATGGCATAATCTGCATTTCTTAAAGAACTAAAGCCATAACTTAACCAAGTTTCTCTGTGTACCTTGCCTATTGGTAGACTATATAATGTTTGTGTTATGTGCTCTGAAAGGCACTTTTACACTGGTAGTTACTTACAAAACCTTACACCAATGAAGCATTAGTCCTATGAATTTTGAACAATTCATATTCCTATGAACATTACTACGACGAATTTGTGTAAATTTTTAGAATGTTGAGTTTATTCTTAAACTAAAAAGTTAAACAAAACGAAACTAATAGGTAAGGGCGATGTTAAAATTGTTTCATCAGAGTTGGAGTTTCTGAAATAACACTTTTATGTAACATGTAATTACAAAAATTTTGTTAATATGCTACGAATAATTTAACTGAAAATACTTGTCAAGTTTCTTACGAAACTGTTTAAAATAAATTTTTAAATAATTAACTGATTCAGCAAATGCTTAGTTAGCGAAGTATATTTTTTACGGATTTTAACATACGAAGGGCATTGGTAATAAAGTGACTAAGTCCATTTTTTAAACTATGAGTTTAGGTGACTATGTTGTATATAAGTATCTCTACAATGGTACGAACTCCTCTTTTGGGGAATAAACAAGCTATACACCCTTTTAAAGTACCGTGGGAAAATATTGTATACAGGGAATAAAAGTGTCCAGTCCATAGCTACTGGGAATGAAGGAGCTATCTAGGTAACATTGTTTATTTTTACACATCAGCTGATTCCCTTTTGCAACAGGAAATTTACTTGTTCATGCGACTGGTTAACCAAAAGCTGAAAAGCTCGTAGTGAAATATCTCAAAGCTGGAAATCTGTTTTTGAAAACAGATTTTATAATCCGATTTTATACTCTTTATTCAATAATAGGCTACTTGCCTATTGCGGGTGACCTACATTTCATCCCTTATTTCAGATTTAATTCCAATAAAAGCTGCAAAGTATGCAGATCTGTGATTGGCAAAATTCTGTGGAGAACATCCAAAAAATCTTTAAAGACCTACCGCATTAATAAAATGTCATTCAATTAACACTTTTACAACCATCTCTCCTGAGGGGCCGCAGCGGGCGTATACGATGTCTCAAACGTTGTACAGAAAAATTGTCTCTGTAGCCCAGATGACCGTTTGTCGGCCGATTTTTCTGTATGACGCGACCACTGCAATCATTGGGAACACAAAAACCTATATGGGCTCACATTTTTTATCTTTATAAAATTGTTATTCTAGATGTTTTTTGGTAAAAGGTTATTTCTCTATTCTGAATATTATTTTCTTTGTCTGTCATTATAAACGTATAATGGCCATGTCTTTATAGTAAGTTAAAAGCGATTTCCTTTTCTGAATGCCAGATATATCAGCCTTTGAGTACAAGAATACCTTTGAGAACAAAGAACTATAATGAAGAAAAAACCTTTGACAATTTTTAAATGTAGTTTAATAACTGCAGTGACACATATCCCACTACTAAAATGATGTTAAAAAATCAATTCCACTGTTAAAACGATTCATATAGAAAATTAATGTAAAAATGTTTTTGCTAAAATACATTTTTTCTTTGTAATAAAAAAAAAATTTTATTTGTCAACTCATGTGGAGGACGTGATGCCACGTCCTCTCTTAATGTGATGACCTACTCTCTTAATTTAAATTTTTTGTCACACTATGACATTATTTTCAAATATAGAGTGGTTAATATGTTTAGCACATAATAACAAATAAATTACAAAATTTTCATAAATCTATATGGAAAAGAGTAAAAATAATTTTATAAGAGTTGTAAAATTAACGTTGCCCCTTTATTTCCTGTACCCTTTATATAAAACCTAAACCTCCTACGGTAGTGATAAAACGTTGACAAAAAATTATAAAATCAAACCCAAAACTAGAAATAGTTAAAACCAATACACATATCGTTATAAACAGAACAGTAGACTAACACAATATATGATGGTTAATAAAATATCGTTATAATTAGCAGTAAACTATCACAATATATGATGGTTAATAAAATAACCTAACGAAAAGAGACAAACAATATTTACTTTTTTCACTGTATATTTGTCCACAGGCAGCCATTGTTGGTTATCATACTAAAAATAGTGCTGTTTATTGGTGTCAAGAATAAATACTGCGTTGATTGCACCCGATTCCAAGCAAATGGTGAGCCACAAAAAGAGCACAGATGCTTCAAGAACTGGTCAGGGAGTTTTAGCAATATGGAAGCTGCAACTATTGTCGAAGGGTTTCTCGTCAGTGAAGAAATGTATGGCGCCAAGTACGGAAAATTAATTGCTGATGGAGACAGTAGCGTTTACAAACGAAATTTGGAAGTAAACCCATACGATGATGTTGCGGTAGAAAAGGTTGAATGTCGTAACCATTTATTACGGAACTATTGCAACAAACTAAAAGCAATAACTCTAACTAGTGACTACCAGCCAAATGCAGACTTCGATCGAGCTATGCACATTGAATTAAGAAAAGTCACCCGTTTGAATATCCTACGATGTAGGGCAGCAGTTACAAAAGCTGCCAAATACAGAAAGGCAGAAGATGGATCATTACATTCAAAATGTATGAATTTAAGGGAGGATATTTTAAATGGTACAAGTCATGTATTCGGAGAGCACAAACAATGTATCAGGCAAAAATATTTCTGTAATGGAAGAAAAGAAGGAGAAATAAATTACGTTCCGGACTTGGTAAAATGTGGACTGTACAGTAAAATAATGGCAGGTTTTGGGGTGTTAGTGGATAACGTCAAGAGTTTACTTCAAGACGTTGACAGTAACATTGCTGAACATTACAACTCTGTAGTAGCACGTTTCATTTGAGGAAAGCGAGTAAATTATACTCTGAAAGGATCGTACCAAACAAGATGTGCATCAGCTGTTGTGAGCCATAACAAGAGGTCAAGCGTACTACAGGCTGCATAAAACAATTGCGAAGTCGAGTCCTAGTAAATATGCTAAATTGTTTGCACTTCGTGCAAAAAGAAAAATAGCGAAGCTGCAGAGAGAAAGCGTTTGGATCCAAAAGCACGACGTTCATTGTTCCAAATGACTACAACTGGTAACACAGACTATGGCCCACGAGCTGAAAAGCCCGACTTAGATCCCAAAACTTACCTCTTAAAAAAAGAAGTTTTTTTAAAATTACTATCAAAAACGGCAGATGAAAGGAAAGCTCTTGAGGAAGCTACGAGACACCAGGGTGAAAGTCTGTTATGGACACAAGAACGTAGAATGAGGCTTACCTCATTCAATTTTGGTCTTATTTGTAACCGAAAACCATATTCTAGTTGTGCTTTAGTAATAACTCACCTGCTGTACTCTTCAGTAAACAGCCCTGGTGCTAAGTACGGCATAGAAAACGAACAAGCTGCTATAGAAAGGTTGGCAGAATCACTTAATTTAAAAAATCGAAAAGTGTGGGCTATTTGTGGATGAAGAGTTACCATATCTAGCTGCTACTACAGTTGGTCTAATTGGTGATGATGGTATTGTTGAAGTAAGTGTCCATTGTCAGGAAGTACTTTAACTCCAGCTGAAGTAATTAATAAAAAAATTGGCCTTGTGGGTAATATGTTTTTACGTAACAAGATAATCGGCGATCTTACGGTAAGGAAAAAGCACCGATATTACTATCCATTACAAGGGCAACTCCACATTACCAAAAGAGAGTATTGTATATTTGCTGTGTGGACTCCACAAGACATCATAACAGTGAAAATAAAAAAAGACGATGACTTCTGGAGAAATCAAATGGAAGAAAAACCAACAAAATTTTATATGAGCTGTCTTCTCCCAGAATTGCTAGATTCACGACGTAAACGGTCGATGCCAATAAGAGAACAGAACATAGCTATATAATAGAGGCTCAAAAAAAAAGAAAAAACTGAACAATAATTTGTAATCATGATGAAAATTTAGTAAATGAATAAAAAGTTACGTTAATAATATAATTGTTTGACATATGAGTTATATGTGATGTTTATAGATTAGGCTACATTATAATATATATGTAATATAATTTAGGCCTATATGTAATCAAATTTATCATACGTAAGCTTTATATACGATTACATGCTAATAATAATGTTAAGAATTAAGTACTTTGTTAAAAGTAAAATATTGGTAATATTTAATTTTATCACTTCAAAACTACCGTTTTTTAATTTTATTGACTACGTATGTAAATTTTGTCTCAGGTGTATTCTTTCTATTGAGTGAATGGCAACAACAGATTTTATCCTGTAACTTACAGAATTCGTTTCTAAAAAGAATTTTTCCTCATAATTTTCAACATAATATTACATAATTAAATAATTTTCAACTTAATGTAAACTATTACCTAGGCTGTACATATGTGAGCACAAGATTGAAATTGCTGAAATTGTTGTATCGAACAAAACATTTTTTGTTAAAAATTTGTATTTAATGTATTATATTCATTGTACTGTATGTCTGCTGTCCTTCTAAGGACTTTTTGCCTCGACTTCTGTTAGCATTCAGGCAAGTGCTGAGGAGTTTTCATTTCCATTATGTAGCATACCTCTCAATCTTTGACGTGATACGTATGTTATTATCTTTAATCATAATTAAAATATATTTATTTGTTCCTATTTAATATTTGTGTTTAATATTTAGTTGTAGGATCTTTATTTCAAGTTTTTTTTAATTATTCCTATTTGTGTAAATATTTGTTAATTTTTTATTGTAAGTTAATTTGTTTAATTTTATCTTATCACAAAGTAATATCAACTTTGCCATGTCACTGTACATGGCTTTCACCTTACGAAAATGAGATAATAATCTTTTGTTTTATCAATAAGGATTGGATCACGCATAATGTACAAAAATGATAATAGTCTCTGAACAAATAATTTTGACTCTGTGCTAATAATTTTATATTATTGTCACAGGACAGTTATTAAAATGAACTTATTTGTAAAATGTGTTTGTTAACTTAAATATTAATTTATATACTTTTCTTTATTAAACTACTAGCTGTTATCCGCGGCTTCGCACGCGAATATTTGACTTTTAATAAGTATTTTAGTATAACTTTTATTGTCTATGTCTATGTAGCGTTCTGTCAGCTCGTATAACAATTTTGTACTCATTAGTCAAATTCTCTCCAAAGCTGTTATCAACACTTGTACTATTTTAACTTGTACTAAATTATTATGTTGGTGCAACAGCCTTTGGAGATTTCAAAGTACCCGTTTACAAAGCCTTTGGAGATATTTATAAATTACCTGTTAAATCAAAAATGCTAAATTCTTTATTTTAAGTGTTACTATGTTAGAAGCATTATAGAACACATTGAACTTTGTTTTCCTCAACCATGGCTTTTATTTATTTCAGCAGTAAACTAAAAACCAAAACCGTTGTCACCTAACCTCACAAATGAAAACAACACGTATTTTCGCTTTGCATTAAGTAATAGGACAATTTACAATTAGTACACTTCTTTTCCACATCGTAATATATCGATACACTAGCATATTATATAAAAATCGAAAGTGTACTGCAGGAATGGATAAATGTACAATTCCGATACCTCTAAACGGTTTTTGTTTATTTACTTGCTACTATGGTAATTAATTCTGGTCTGCTTGGAGCTGTTGACATCTTTAATAGTAGTATTTAATATATTTCGTTACTTATTCATTGCATCATCAGAAGTACGTATGAACATAAATTTTATAATTGTTTAAGACAATTACAAAATATATAGACGTGTCTGTATACAAAATTACAAAATATATCGATACAATCGCATATTAAAACATTAAAAACTGCAGGAACGGATAAAGGTACAGTTCTGATGCCGCTAGATATAATTTGTTTGTTTACTTGTTACTATGGTAATTAATTATGTTCTCCATGGTGTTGTTGACATCTTTATTCGCGTCAACGAAAAGGCATAATTAAAAAGGCCTAAATCGTGCGAACGGGGCAAAACATCAAATTCCAAGTTAGACGGTATTTGTCGCCTTGTATCAAAGGTTACCTGTGCAAAATTTGGTGGCAATCGGTGTAACGGTGTGGATTTGTATTCAGTACCCATAAATCCTCAGACTTTGAGTTTTATATATATATATATGATTTATGATGCATATAATTATTTTCTATGTGATATATTTATAATATCGAGATTAAATAACCTTTTTTTACACTCAGTAAACACTGCTAAACCACACTTTACAAATAAAATATTTTGAGTGTAGGAAACTGGTGAATTTATAACGTTCCTTCCTTTCACTAAAAATATTTAATTTTTTTGCAGAGGAAATGTATTGGGGCCTTATACAGAAAGCGAAGGCATTTGTAAAGCGGATGCTTTTTATTGTTGACGACCACATTCGTTTATTTAGTGATAATGTATATGACATGTTTACTGACTGTTATTGTTGGAATAGCCAAATTCGCACAAATAGAATATGAGTTGAGCGCCTCCCAGCATCAAATTCTCGTTTCTCACTTTAGCTTTTGGTTATAAACTTTGTCGTATTGGTGTGAATACTCGACACAGGACGTTCGAAATTCACAGAATGATTGACGTTTCAAGCACAAAATGTATAGCACCATAAACGCCCCAACAATTCGACATAATCTTCTGACTTGGTTACAGTTTAATCTAACTCTCTCGTTAGATCAGGAATGAAACAATGTTTTGGATTGATCCCTCTAAAAACTGTTCGGGAGGGAACAGTCTCCCGACATGATTTCTATTGTGAAAAAAATGGATTCGTCTATGCCAACAGTTGATTTGTTATCACCAATGTATTGATGCCAACAGTTGATTTTTTATCACCAATGTATCATTAGTGACTCTGTGTATCAGTAGGACATCAGCGAATTCACATTTCTCTAATTAGTACGTATTTACTAATTTATCACATACGACTTCTGAGAAGTTATAGGCCTAATGACCAAAAAATTCCACTTTACAAATGAATCTGCTTTGTGGATAAGGCCTGTTTATTGAACGAACAGAACAATAAGTACTTGCGTTTATCGTATAATTTGTAGCAGTCTAATGTGGGATACGATAATTTGGATAATTTTTTGTGTGTGCGCGATTGTTGGAGATTATCAACGACAATAAATATTTCGATTTGAAACTCCAAATGTAAATGGATATAGTAAGTACTATGGCGTGTGCTACGAATTCATTTATTCGTACTAAGTGTTACGAATTCATTTATTATAGGCCTACAGGTGATAGTATATAGAAGACATAAATTATTTTGTTTATACATTTTAAAATAAAGACACACAAATTACTTGTTATTTTGGCTATACTAACACGATTATGTTAGACTGTACTGTCAGTAGTCATATTTTGCAGATGACCTGCTGTGCGTAGGGAGTGTGTGCGTACACATTATGTAACAACTGCTGTTGATAGAATGGTGAGTGTATAGGTGCGTGCGTGAGTGGTCTGGTCTGGCGCGAAGCCGCGTCCAGGCGGCGGGGGACTATTTTTTGTGTCGTAGTAGTAATTAGTACGACTTGCAGCATTTACAAACTGTTATACGTTACATACCGGATAGTTATCAAGTAATTCCTCCTGCTTCCGCTGCTATGAGTGCGCCAGTTTCGACAATGGAATTTTGAATTTAACGTGCAGAACCTTAACTGCACGCCGCCGGCGGCTTAATGCATAGTATGTCAAGTGTTCTTGGAACTCACTAGAATCACGTAGTTGACTGACGCACAGCTGCCACACTGGACGGGGGGATGGAGAATGTTCTGGATTGTTCGGTAATCTTCTCGTAACATATATAAATGTTTGCAATATCTTGTAAACAATTGTGTAAAGGAAACATTATGCAAACTTTGGTGGAAGAAGGATAGCGTTTTATTTGGTAAAGTTTGCATGCACTGGCGAATAAAGTATATGACAGAAATTCACTCCAATAACCAGGAAGTCACTATATTAGAAGACCAAAGTTTATTTGGTGAGAGGTGGGAATCATGATCAAGTACCCAGTTCTGATTAAAATTTTCCAACGCACAGACGTAACACTACATTATAGTCCGCACTATGCTAATTAATTACAGAACTTCTTCACAGTATTTGGTAATGCAGTAATTGCTTATTCAGCCGAGTACACTACTTCTGAATTTAACTTAAAGAACTAGGTCATAACTTGTTGATCTAGTTTCATGAACAAGGCAAATAGAACAAGCGCCCACACTATTGTCTTAACAAGTACTTCCAAATGCATGAATTTAGTTTCAGCATAATAGCCGACCATTTATTTCTTATAGAAATGCAGTTTTATAAGCTTGAAATTTGGTGGTAATTAAAATTTTCTGTATGAAGTGTTATTCTAAACAGTACTATATAAAACTCGTCTGTTGTAATAGCAAAAAACAATAGCTGACTTAATTTTTATATGAATGAATAGTATTTATAAAATTGTAATATTTCTACTCTCTATGAATACGATTTTATTTTCTACAAAAGCCAAAATATTTAAAAACGTTTAAAGATTACGTATTTTTTGCTCCGCTAGTGTTAAAAGAGAGCAGATAGTAAAGCACTAACTAGAGAACTGTGGCAGAAAAGTGGAATAGAGATAAAGAAAAACATTAATAAAAAGAATAAGAAATTGTAACGGAGAATAAAGATCGCATGTTCGAAAGATACACGAAACTGGATGAAAGAATCTTACCTGGTTAGTTCAGCAAAGAAGAGATTAAAATATCTAAAAGTGATGAACCTTGACAAATATCAATTAGTTTATGTGAAATAAGAAAGAACTGATCCTAGTAATGAAGAAAAGATGAATTTATATTGAGATGTGTGTGTTTGTGTGAATTTTATGCATGTAATTTTAAATATGACTTGAATAAATTATAGAATATTATTTGCATCACCTGAAATTTAGTATTTAATTTATTTACTAGCCTTGTAATGTCTGAATCTGTTTTTATGTCTGCAGTTATTATATGACTACAAAAATGAAATCCGACACTTTATAAAAACAACAGCTGTTGTTTTATAAATTATTTTGTTGTATTATTTTATAATACAGTAGCAAACTATTTTTATAGGCGTACATAAAAAATATTTTAGTGATCATTAAGAGTTAATTAAACTCAAATGTTTTTAATGTAAATATGTGTTGTGATATTTGTGTTTTGTTGTACATTTGTAGAATTAGGGATGTGTTTGTAGCACTTTAATATTGAACACGACTCATATGATAGTCACGTATAAATAAACGTTTTATGTAAATCAATATATGAAGCAGAGTATACTGTAGTATGGCATAATGTTCCGTCGACGATACATAAATAATACCGGCAGTAGCCTACTTCTCACTCGTCACGAATTGTCAACTTAGTAGGATGTTAACGTCTGACTTACGATAGCTAATAATTGGAAATTCCTTGGTTGCCCAATTAATGTACAGGTACCTCTATGTTTCTAGATGACATTAAACCCACATGAGACCTACCCCTTAAGAAAACCCCCACGATACTGACATGTGACTACATTTTAATTGTCAGCGAACTGGGTAGGCTAATTGTTCATTGCAAAGGTACACTGTTTCAATAAAAGGATCTTATTTTTATGAGTTACTTGTGCTACGGACTACTTCAATTATGTATACTACTCATATTTTAGATAAGACATCTTCTAGGTATCTATGTTGTTTGTAAGTAATAATAGAAAATGGTACAACCAATAGCAATATTTTAACACAAGTTATAATATTTACGAGAATCGATTTCTCTTTAGTCGTATAATTTAACTAATATTTGTAGCGCTCCTACTTTACTGTTTGTACTATTCCACTGTATGTTTTCAATTATTTTAATTGTGTACAATGCTACAGTAAAAATAATTTAAAAATTGTCATAGAATTTGTTTCTAGCATTTACATTGAGCTAGAAACAATTGTTATCATTAACAAATATTTAAAGCTGTAAAGTAACTTTGATCCAATTTTAAATAACAACTGAAACGTTAGTTTTGGAGATACGTAGTAGTCTTTTTAATGCACTGCTACTCGACGGTTTATTTATTACATCCAAATGCATAAGCTGCTAACAATTTCTAAACATATTATTATAACTTGGCCTACATGTCAAAAATATATTTCTTACGTGAATACTATTTTGCATTATATTTAAAAAAAACTGTCTACGATTTAGCTTCATTTAGTTAAAGAAATAAATTCAAAAAAATAACATTAATGGTTAGAAGAGTTAGTTTCTTGTTTTTATACTTATGAAACTTGAGTTGTATATAAGGTATTATTTGTGACTTATGAAAGAAGGAACATTTTTTCCTTGTATAATGTACACTTAACAGGAAGGGGAATCTGTCATGCGAAAATATAGTTGCCCTGGATCTTGTTACTTATCCACAATAACAACGGTCATCTTGTACTTCTCGTCCATATTTTGAGAGGCTTATTGAGAATGTGTGTTGTCTAACGAGAGACACATGTCTTCAGCAGCATTTCGCGCTAACGAGCAGACTCGTTTTTTACACCAAATGATGTAGACGGCAAAAAACCGTCTACTATTTAACTTCTCCTTACTTAATAAAATAAATTCACAATTTAACATTCAACAAATTAAAAAAAAAAAAAAAAAAATTCACCATATTACTAACACTTAGTAACCACTAAATGTCTATTACGGAAACATCATGTATCACCGAAATATTTAAAAACGTACGTAAACGGAATCTTGAGAACCTGATGGCAAAACCAGGAAAGATGGACGTAAAAATCCTCACAAGGAAGAACCTTTTTTTACTTGGTGTATAATGATTTTTACTACATTAAGTATTATAATGTATTACTATGATGCAAATAATTAAAGACATGAAATTTTGTTGTAAAGGTTTCTTTCTGTTTCCATAATCAGTGGTTTTAATAAATGACGCTATCCTATTGGTTTTTTCTTAGACTGTTAATTATTAGTTCGGACAAGTTTGGTCACCGAATATTAAGTCAGAATCTACACTCGTAACAAATCTTGCAGTTCTGTTTAGCTGGTTAAATTTATAAGCTTTTAAATTGTGTAATACTTATTCCGTCCCAATTAATTAAGAAACACACAACGCACTTTTGCAGTATGCAACATATATTTCAAAACTATCTCCAGTCTGTCTTCCAACGTCTTCTGTTAATTTAAATATTAATCGATTTTGACTTTTTCGGTTATCAAGGCTTATCATAATTTTTCGCTGTCTTCCAGTCTCTCAGCCACCAGACACCAGTTCTCTTGTAACTAATAAAATGCTAAGTAATTGTTCATTTACGTTTATTTGATTGCAGCTTAGCAACATTTCTAAAAGTCATGTTAATCGACATTTACCTCAGTGTATTTTAATACAGTTTTACGTATTACGTTCAACATCAAACTCGGAATATGAAGTTGGCAGAGCGTACGCGACATTGCCGGCTATAACTTTTGAATTTGCTTCTACAGGATTTATGTGTGAATAATAAATAACTAGTTGTTACAATTACATCGGATTATACCGTCTGACCACATCGGGTTATAAACTAATTAGCTGCTGTATTATTTGTTATTATAAATGTGCTTAGACATTATTAGTTTATTTACAAAACGTTTTCATATTAATTTCACTGGTATTAGATTTACAATTATTGTTTTTATGCAGCATATGAAATTAAGTTATTTGGTGCCACTGATAGAAAACTAATAATGCGCGTATAAGTGTATCTACAAATCTCGTTTTATAATATAATACTTGAAACGTATGTCTATTTTCTCAATATCATTTGGTACAGAGAGAAGAGAGTTTGCTCATTAGCGCGAAAAGCTGTTGAAGCTACATGTTTCTTGTTAGTCAACACACAGTTTGAATAAGTCTCTCGAAAGTCTGAAGAGAAATACAAAATGACAGTTGTTATTGTGGATAAGTAACAAGAGCCAGGCAACTATATTTTTGGATGGACGATTCGCTTTCCTGTTATGTGTATATTATACAAGGCAAAAGATATTCCTTGTTTTATCATCATCATCTTCTTCTTCTTAACGGTTTTAAGCTTTAGCTGCCTGTTTTTATTCCACAGTCTAACTTTCCTTAGGTCTACCAACTGTTATTCTTCTGCCTCTAGGGATGTAATTTTTCGGCATCTTTGGTATTCTACTTTCTTCCATTCGATTGATGTGTTGAATTCATTTTCTTCTGTATTCTTTAATTCTTTCATTAACTGCAAAAATGTCTAAATCTCTTCGTATCTTTTCATTTCTTATATTATCTCGTCTATTACACCTTTTAACTGATCTCAGAAATTTCATTTGTGCAGTTAGATACTAACAGCATCTTATGTTCCTCTTTTTTCTTTATGACCCAAGATTGAAAGCCATACAGTAGTGTAGCTGTTGCCATTTTTTTTATAAAATTGTATTTTGGATTCTTTTGCACATTTATTTTCAATGTTCTCCAAATCGTTCCACACATTCTTGTGAAATTCGTCAGTTTATTTTCTATATTTCTAGATTGATCATAAGTAATTTCACGTCCAAAGATTTACGATGTTTTTACATCCAGGAGTAGGATATACAGAATACAGAGCCGTTTGGACGAGAGCCTCTATCTACTCAAGACCGTCGTGCGTGGTGAGGAGCCACACCCTTTTCGAGATGGTCCTGTAACAGAACATGACGGATGTAGATCAGACAAGGGTCGATAAATAATCTAGCTGCCATTGGGTTGGTTGCTTTGTATGGTGGTCTCAATCAACGACTCACAAATCCAACAGTTCCTTGTTTTAAAGGTAACAAATTCTACCTCATGTACAACTCAGATTTATTAAGTATAACATCAAGAAACTGATTCTTCTAACCACTGATGTTAATTTGTAAATGTATTTGTTTAACTAAATGAAGGTTAATTGTAGACGTTTTTTTGTTTTTGCAAAATAGTAGGTATTCCGGTAGGCAATATATTTTTGAAATGCAATTACAGTATTTTGTTTAGAAATTTGTAAAGAGCGTGAGCAATTAGATGTAACATTAAAAAGACCATTAAATGCCTCCGTATAGCTTTAAAATGTTGTTGACGATAATATATTAAATGCTAAAGACAACTACTATATTATTTTTTTAACTATCTTACTGTGGTACACAATAGTAAGAGGAGGCTCGCAAAGATATAGTAGAATATTACAAACAGTACAGCAATAGGACTCTAAACAGTAGGATAAATTAGGACTATAGAACTATAGAGGCATCAGTATTCATAAATGATATATCTTTAATGTCTCAATGACAATTGTTTTAAAATAAGAAGCCTACTACTGGTTGTACTAACATAAGTATGAATTCCTATAAGCACTGTTTGTTTGAATATTAGTGAATGACAGTACGATATCCATGCTCTTGAAACATGGATAAATATTGCAAAAAAATGTTGCTTTCCTCTGTCTTTACTTATTTCTAACAGTAAACCTATATACTAGACCTATCGTTGTATGTGTTTTCTCTGGTTCTAATTTGAATGTTGGAAACTTTGTTATCAGTATTTCTTAAGCAAGATCATCATTAATCTAAATGTAATTGGTCGATATCAGACTCTTTTATCAACAGGTTTAACAGGTTTCCAGTATGTTTTTTGAAGTCATCTTTCTGTACGGACCGTCTAAAATATGTCTTGTATGACAAAGTTTCTCTTACATTACAATCAGTATTCTCAGGTCTAAGTGACGAAGAGGCTGGCAAGCAAATTCAGTTATATAGTGAAAAAGTGGCGGTGGGTAGTCCGCTAAGTGGACCCTGCCCTGAAGGTGTTACGCCGTATACATTATTTGTACCGTCAATCAACTCATGAACAGTCAAACCAGAAAGTAAAGGTTAATCTTTAATATAGGTTAAGATACCTTCATGCAACTTACTTTCGTCGCTAGGCACGACGCGTTTCAGGATCAAGGTCCCATCTTCAGGTGATGATCACTCGGGTCGAGTTCGTCAGTTTAATAAAACACATAAAAAACACTGAATTCAATAAACACTCATACTGCACGAGGGAACGATGCGCATCGTCGAGAAAGTAAACGCGCTTTCTCTAAATCGAAGAATGCTGCAACCATGTGTTTGCGATGAAATTATTCTGGACTGCTTTGTCCTGATAAACCTGTTGATTAGTAGAATTGTGTCTCCGGTACCATGGGCGGTCAGAAGGCCGTATTCTTCAAGACGTCAGGTGAGCCGGCTATTTACCTTGACAGCACATCAACGATACTGGACGATAGTTTTCCGCTTTCAGGAGACTCTTTCCGGCCTTCAAAAGAGGGATAACGATCGCCTCCTTTCGTGGTTTTGGATACTCACATTGCGTATATGTGGCGTTATAGAGTGCCAGTTGTATAGCTATAGCTCCATGAGGCAGGTGACGTATGATGCTTGATGCTGTAAGGAATGTCGTTCGGTGCCACTTCAGTTAGCCGGTAGCGCGGACAGCAGACTGTAATCCCCTCATCGTGTAAGGCATAGCTCTTGTACCCTTCACATTCAAAGTTAAGATTGTGTTTGACTCCATCTTTCCTTGCAAGGAAATTGAGAGGATAACTTTCTGTATTACTGACCTCGACATATCTGGCAGCCAAGTTTACAGCAACTTCATCGGAGTTGCAAATCAATTCACCATTATTATTATTATTATTATTATTATTATTATTATTATTATTATGATTATTATTATTATTATTATCAAATCAATTATTATATCAAATCAATGCTTGTTATTAGCTCAAAAGCTGATGTGCCAGGGATTGATCTGACCTTCTTTCCTAATACTTAATACGTCTGTCACTGGAATCGACCGTGTTGTGGTCAAAACGTAGGTTTCCCAGCTCGACTGTTTTCTAGCGAGTATTGTTCTACGAACGGCGTCTCCGAGTCGCTTAAATGCGATACGATTATCTTCGGTCGGCGCTCTTTTACGCCTGTTTAGTCCTCATCAATTTTCTCTTACTGCGCCTTTTAAAGCATTGTTCTACCACTGGGCCGGTGGTCTGGATGAACGTGCACCGGTCCATGGGATATGCTCCGTAGCTGTTGAGGTGAGGGGACCGTATCTGTGAAACGGTGTACGTCTTCTTCTATATTTTCACAAGCGTTTGTAGGTGTACAAGCAGTTATGAAACCTGACCAATCAGCACGCTGCACGAGCAAACTTTCCGGCGTACGTACAACACTCTTTAGCTTTTGCGTTGTTATCAGCACATGTAAGTAGTCGCTCCCGTGGATATCTGGGAACACTTTTCACGAAGGACGTGGAGCAAGACCAGGGCTACAGATAAAAATGTCGATAGCCGGGAATGTACCACTTCCAACGTTGAAATGTGTACTTTCCCCTGTGACTAAAATTCAAGCGCGTTATTTAGCAAGAGATCCTAAAGTCTTAATACAGCACTCTTCGTCATAAGGCTGCCTTAATTGGTACTATAGACGTTGAAGTCCCCGACAAGGAGTAACGGATATGATAACTGCTAGACGAGATCCAGTAGATCTTTTGCTTGCCATTCAGAAACTGGTAAGATTAGCAGCAGATAGCCATCTTCAGTGGCTGTAATAAACTGATTGCTAATGTTTGTAGAAACGTAATGAGCGGAATACTACTAGCGAATTATGTGTTGCTAAGAAATATAGCAATGCCTCCCATATCTCTGATGTTTGGAGTCACTTCAATGAGGAAGGACTGATATTCTGTCATATTAAAATGTTCTTGCGCCCTCAAATGTGTTTCCTGGAGGAACACACACATCGTTGTGTGCCTGGAGAGTAGCATTTACAGTTCAAAATACTGCGAAGTGGAATCGTATATACTTCCACTGAAGGATGTTCTCCATGTTGGCCGATGAAAAACCGATCTCTACGGACCGTGCTTATTTCCTTGGCTTTTGGTTTCTTCCCTGATTTTAGTTGTAAGGAGACCTCCCTGGACTATCTAGAAGGACAGGGAGATGGACGGCGATCGTTTCAGAAAAGTAATGATCGACAAACAGGGTTACTACAGGTAATCTCTCTTACAATAGGAGCTGGTGACGCTGTTGATTTTACAGCCTGAGCATAACTGACTTTGCGCCGGCTGGGTAGGCAAACGAGTTTCTTCTTGATACACCTACGTACTTTCTGAATAGCCACCTCTTGCTTATAAACGGGGCACTTGCGAGATCTACACGAATGCTGACCACCGCAATTGACACAATTCAGTGGTTCAGCACAGGGGTCATCACCGTTGGTCGTTTGAGGTTTCGACGAGTAGTCCACCTGCGGGTTTCCTGACGTTTTGCACGGGTTCTCCAGCGCAACCAGTGACAGCTTCTTTAATAAGGAAGGGACTGACTTTTGTCAACTTACCTTCTTTCCTGTTCACAATAAAATACTTTGGCACCCCGACACAGTGGTAGACGATGTTACGACTCTTTCAGGATCAACCAAGGAGAAAGCCCTCCTTCTCTTAACCCTAAGAGGTGGGATTTTTCTGGACTAGGGTTTTTAAGAAAACCTACAAACCACAAATTATGTTGAGGACTTAAAATTGTGTACCCATGAGTAACGGGGAAGTGAAAGACCACCGCGGCAGAGCTCTCGCATACCACGGGCAGGACTAAGTTCAAGTGCGTACTGGTGCCATGAGGAATAGTTCGCGACTCATTAACGTAGAGCCACCTACCCATTGGCACGATCGGTTCCACGGTGGGTTACGGTGAGTTTCAAGCGGTACACACAGCCTTCTCAAACTCACCTACTAGTGCATAAAATATAACAAATATAAAAGAATATTCAAACATAACATAGTAACAACACAAAAGCGACAAAACCTTGAACATCTGTAAGTCATTGCTTTAACTGATAGTTAGTTTTGGTCGGAAGGATTGTGTATTCGCTCAAGTCTTTTCTCCAAAATACATACTATTAAAAATAATCAGTGTAATTCAAGCTTACATTTTCTGTATCAATTTAACACATTTTTGAAGAATTTTGACATTATTTACTTACCTGTTTCGTTTCTATCTTAGAAAAAACTTGACCAACACAATTTCAAGGACTGGGCTTGTTTGTATTTTATTCAGTAATTATAGAATATTACCAAGAAGAAAAAGTTTTGTTAAAGCTCTTGATCACAGTTTTGCCAACTGAAAACATGCTCACAAAATATTATTACAACTGAATAGATTCTATATGTTATTGCACTTTCCTTTAGTTTCAGCGTTGTTGTTGCTGCCGTAGTTGGGCGCATTGTTTGTAATTAACTCTTGTTACCTCTGTGTGGTTGTCGTATTCCAGACTGCTTTGTGCAAACGTTTTTGTCAAGCGCTGTTTGTGTATTCACAATTAGTCTTGGAAAAAGCAATAAACTACACGTGTATGACGGATAAATTGGCTCCATTGTTCTATAAGCACCCTTTGTGGGTAGCAGCTAACTGTGTGTTGATTGTTTGACGTCAGGTTATATTGCAAAACCCGTTTTTGTGGTCTTATGTATGCGATAGGCTTTAGCACACGTTACAGTAGAGAAATTGTTAGTGGATTACGCATTATGCTGAATGCAGCATCGTTTATTATAACGTAGTGAATATTTTTAAGTAAATAATTGTTTGCGAATGTAAAGACATTTAGTATTTTTGATTGATTTAGCTGAAAATGTTTATGATCTGACAACAAATTATGTAATTATCTAATTAAAAAATTAACCAACTGAACATATTGGTATACTTATTATTACTTATTTGTGTATATTTTATACACAGAAAGTAATAATATTATTATAGAATAATAGTAACTTCTAGTAGACTACCTATTCAAAATTTGTAATTTAAAATAATTTTTAAAGACTATGTACATTTAGAAATATCAGAGTAAATACATAAGTGTGTAGCAAATATCACATAAAACACTCACAAAATTATATGACATTATTTAAATATTTAGCCTATATATTTAAAAATGGTTATTCAATATTTATGTTGCTATTTTTAGAAAGAGACAATGGTTTACCTCTTGCGGATGCTAGACGACTACCTGAAGGATCACGCCCTACGGTACAAGACTAGGAAAGGACAGTGTAGAATGGCTGTCACGTCTGGGGCAGCCCAGCAATCGGTTCTAAGGGCACACCTCTAGAATGTAGCCTATGGCGTTCTATTGCGAATAGAGATGCCTGAGGAGACATGTCTGGTCGACACGCTGACGAAGTGGCTGCACTTGTCGTTGGTCGGTCCGGTGACCTGGCACATCTTAAAATAAATAGAATTATGTGGAATGCCAGCAGTTGGATGGCGGCTCACGGACCGTTGAACCATAGACTTTGGCTCTGACGAAGACTGAGGTCTTAATCCTGACCTAGAAAAGGATTCCAACTATCTTGCCTCTTTGAGTCGGAGACGTGATCGCTGAGACGAAGTCTTTGGCTAAATATCACGGTATTTTAATCAATACAAAGATGAGATCCTTACATCAGATACCGCATACGGCGGATAGGCTGCTACAGCTGTAACGATGCTCAGCAGATTGATCACTAATATGGGTGGAACCAGACCCCACAATCGTCGTAGCTAATGCTCCTCAACCTCCAGGTGTTGAGGAGAGGAGTCTTACTGCACCGTCTCTGAACCAGCTGTTGTGGCGGTCGCTGGATTATCCCTATCAATCTTCTTGCCAGGGATAGGAGAGCTGTGCACCTTAGAAAATATGAGGTCGGCAGAGAGATGACAATATACAACGACAGGCTCTGCATATTTGAAAGGTGGCTAATAGCTTGGGACGAGGGGACGAGAGACCGATGGACCGCGATGCGAATAAAACACGTTAAGTCGTGGAATGAGAGAAAGCATGAGGAGGTCAGTTTTTACCTAACGCATCTTCTGGGAAGTCATGGACACTTCCGACCCCCCCTCCATAAAATTCCTGCAGACTGCCTGTATTGCCTGGGTGTGGAGGAAAATGCGGAGCACCTCTTCTTCCACTGTGATAGGCAAGCCACAAGAAGGGTGTTTCTGGTTGCGGATTTTAGAAGAATAGCTCCATATAATATCGTCGGTGCCATGCTAAGAGTGGAGGACGTTGGAACATGTGGCACCCGCAGAGAGCATCCTCAGGATGAATAAGAGAGTCTTGACGTAGATCATCCTAGAAGTGACCCCGATGTAGACGTAGGAAAATGCCCTAACCTGAAATAGCGTAATAAACGGCCCCTTGACGAAGGGGTGGGTAACCACTTGAGATGGGTCCCACACTTCGAGCGTAATTGCATTTCCCCTTCTACTTAAACAAAATTCTTTAAAAATCGGTTACCATCTATATTTTATATTACTTTCAGTTTACAACTACTGCTTTCATTTTTACAAAATTTGTAACAAAGAAACACTAATCCAATTTGTATGTTTAAATTAAGTGCAAAATATAAATTTAGTTTTCTGGGTCGCATACTCATGAGTGCAAGCGGGCACAGAATATTAACCGTTACAGACAAATTGGTGTATGAAATCTATAGTTCATTTCTCACAATGAAGATTGCTGATTCTAATAAAAAAACATGCTATAATATAACTTCATGTGCAAATACTACCGTTTAATTACCTTTACATATATCGCTTTTTTATATTATTTTTATTCATAAATTTTTTATGTAAAATACTATCCATTTCGATTGGAGAAGAATGTTTACAGGCACGCCTTGATGTTAAGAGGTAAATTAATTTTTATGTGGTACAAAAAAGCACGAGGAAAATCATTACACGAATGCATATAACCCAAAATTCATCTAAAGTATAACTAAAAAAAGGACACACACAAACTAACAAAACAGCTGTGTATGTTAATCTCCTACACCATAAGGTATTGAAAATATCAAATAAATACTAACCGTTGAAGCTCAGTATAATACGTAAATACAGTTAAGATTATCCGATTAAAAATATGTTTTCAAATGAATAACATTTCACTTTTTAATCAGTCTATTTAGTTTCACGGCAATTAATCTAAATAGTTTTAAGATGAAAGGATTTTGTGTAAAGCAGCAGTGGAATCGGATTATATGCAGTTAATTTCTGTATAGATTTACAAGATACAACCAGTACTTAAACAACCGTGTTTGTTAGTGTCTCTAATGAGCCACTTTCCGGCTAGCTCCTATATCCTTATTGAATACTGTCTTCAAAAAATAACCAGTTATTTCAACTCTGATATAACACACTAATTTAAAATTTTACAAAAACTACTACTGTTGGCTTTAGACTTTTGTAGTAGTGTGGTCTTTAATTCAAATTGCCAAGTAAAATAATACAACATAAAATTATAATATTTCACTCAGAATAAAACTGTGCAGTATATTAGTGCTTGAAGTGCTTTGAACGATTTTAAATTTCAAGGATTTAGAATTGTTAAAAATTTCTTGGACTGTGTGGAAATCACATGAAATTGAAAGCGGTGTGGGACTAACGAATAAACGCAAATTTCACTTACATATGTAATATACAAACATTGTGAAGGTAACTACCCGCTCGACGAATAACAGTAAAAAAATATGGAGTATCCGGACTGCTTAGTTATTTTGGTTTAGTTTAGTTATGCACCTGTTTAGCATATACGGTTTTACAACACTGTACAAAATTTATAGTATACTGTTTCCGTATTTCAATCAATAAATTAACTTTAATTCCAGTAACCAAATATGGAGACAGACTACAAAAGTACTACAGTTCTGTATGAAAAATATGAATATCCAAGGGTGAACAATATGCCTGAAATTGTCGACTGACTATGGAATTGCCTGCAAAATTTAATGGAAGACGGGAGAAAGAGAAAATGTATTCTTTATTTAGAATAAATCTAGCTTAATGCCTATTTGTTTACAAATATTGACATCAGAAAGAATCTGGTGACAATAATCTCCGTACAGTGACAATAATACCATCTTGAAAACTTCTTTAATAAAGTATACTGAATCAGAACACGGCCTTTTATATAATACAAAACTATCTTCTAAGAGAGTAATATTATAAAATTAAAGAAAGATGAATAGTTTCAACGTTAAAAAATATATTTTTCAAAACTTTATGTTTATATTTACAACAAAATTGGTTACCTTACATTGTTGATGACCAGGCGATGAACTAACATCTGAGGGCTCACTGAAATTTGACATGGCTACGGAAACGTAGGGTTGTGTTAACTGATCAACAAGAGAATATTATACTGAAAGTATTTGAGATACTGAAAACAATTAAAGAGAAATAGAATGTATGCAGTCTATATATTATTCTAAGATTAGTGACATAAACTTCCTTAGAAGTGTGTTGTGAATGTACGTTGCCGTTATTGAATATAGTTAAAAATGTGTTCCGTGGAAACATTAAAACTTCATAAAAGGCTTTAAAATTGTAGGAATAAGATCAGAGAGTCTTTTCTTTAGGATATTACACCATTACTTTCAAAAAAATTATATTATGTAACCGGAAATGTGACAGTTTAATGGTAATAAAGATGAAGGAATAATGTCAAATAGTATAGCTTTTATAAAAATGATATTGACGTAATGAAGGAGTGATGTGTTTAAATTTAGCCTATTCGATGGAAAAAACAGGAATTTTCCAACACTTAATGATGCGGATGTTATATACAGTTTTGAATAAAAACTATTATCTTCAAGAATAAACGTTTACATAAGATAAACTACAAGCAGAAGGACTATTTAATTTTCTGTAACAGTATTCGTATCATTGTGTCAAGACAACTTAACACTTCACAGAAGATTATATGTACTATATTTTTAATAAATAACTGACAACGATATACAGAATAATTTTGCATAAAATAATAGAACCCTTAATTTTACTTTTCTTAACTGGTACATTTTCTGACAAATTAAATATCATAGTTTAAGTTTACAGTAAAATAAATCATAGCCCTATTGCATTCGTGTACAGGCAAATTACATCATATTATTGTAACATACAATAGATAGTTTTACCTAGGTTATCAGTATAATCACTTGTCCATTCATTGTTATTCTTCTGGAGTTACCAAAACTAACAGGAAGAAGGCATACCCTTTGTGTTATAAACAAAAAGTGTTACAGCCACTATTATTGTGCACCTGTGTATTTCAGGTTTACAATTATTAGTCTTAGGCTGTGTTAAAGTGATTATATTTCCTCAGCCTCTGCGTATTGTCTGTGACAATAGACTGAAATGTCTGTATTACGTAATACGGGACACAAATATTTTTTGCTTGATTTTCAAATATAAAGGAAATTAATAATTAATCGTTGAAATGCAGTGACTGTAGTCAATGTAATGAACGTACCTGACGCTTTTAATCAGCAGTCACAAAGGCATCTGTTGTTTTGTTCGTAATGTGTTATTTTCAATAAACCTGAAATAAGTATGCCAGCTCTAAACTTCTGTGTATGAAATTTTTCATTAATGTTTCCCGGTGAAGGTATTTACGCAATCGTAACGTATAGAAGATGATATAGATTCTAAAATAATTTAAACAAACTATGGAGTACATTTCAAAATTAATTTTTTTTTAAAATATTACCATCTAAAAGCCTGTACACTTTATAAACTGAATGTCATAATTCGTACCTCAATTTTATAATTGAATATATGCTCCACTTACAGGTAATTATAGGAATTTAAATACAACTACACATCTTTCTGTAGGCTACGTATGTCTTGTTTACATTACTCATTTACGCGAGCTAAACACTTACACAGAATGGAGTAAACGTTATTGTCCGTGGAGAACTTACCGAGGAGTAACGGTATGTAAGCCTACATGTTTTAGAGTACACATGTTCCGTTCTGAAGACGGAACAAATATTCAACAAATGAATGAAACTTATAAACATTATTAGACTACACTTTTTTAAATATCGTATTATTTTGCTACTAAAACCGATGAAAACCAAGACTTAATTTATTGTATACCAGTTAGAACTAAATATTACTAAAGGTCAAAATTTATGATACTTTATTGGAAAGTTTTCAATATTTATCAATGCCTTTGACATCTTATGTTACTGCAGTCATTTTTTAATTACTTTCAAACAAAACACACCGCGCTCTCTGTATGTCTCTCTGTCTCTGTCTGTCTGTCTGTCTGTCTGTCTGCCTCTCTCTCTCTCTCTCTCTCTCTCTCTCTCTCTCTCTCTCTCTCTCTCTCTCTCTCTCTCTCTCTCTCTCTCTCTCACTCTCTCACTCTCTCTCTCTCTCTCTCTCTCTCTCTCTCTCTCTCTCTCTCTCTCTCTCTTTCTCTCTCTCTCTTTATCTGTTTTACATGTAAAAGTTAAAATGTAAAGCCAATCGAAAGTAACGGAACGGGAAGAAAACATTGTTCTCAAATAAAGTACAGTAAAACCTGAACTAACGACATTTATTCAGCGGTCACCTTGATGAACGGCCACTTTTCTAAGGAACTGATTCTATTTTCATCAAGATCAATGTAAATTTTCCCTCCATTAAACGGTCACCTACTCCCTCGGCCAGCGGGTTCGCTCCCTTGTTTAAACAGTCACCCATTGCATGTTCGGTCGTCTGGAATACAATACAGTAGACAAAATAAGTTTGACAATACATATTTCTAAGAATACTCAAGTAGTGTTTATACCTGATAGCCGAAGTTTTTAAATGCGGAAGGACACAAATCAACAGTATAATCCAAAGTAAAGTCCAAAGTTGAAAAGAATAGGAATCTAATAATAATCGAGGCATAATAAGAAAACGCGAATCAAAGTGTTGACAAATATATAAGATTCTTTACAAGTGGTTTAAATGTGTTGGCTCAAAAAAACTCCAAGGTAGTAGAAGTATGTTACGGGAGAAGACATTTGAAATTTTTACTGAAATTAAAGTCGAAAATTTCGTTGCAAGTAATGGGTGGCTGGAATGTTTTAGAAAGCTGCACAACATGTCGTTCGAAACAATTTTTGGTGAAGGTGCAGATATGCCTGTTAACGAAGTCACTGAATAACAATAGAGGTTACTAAGCACAAATTAAATGACATTTACAACGCTAATAAACCTGAATATACTTTATACATGTACCAAATAAATCAGTAAATTACAAAAAAGAGCGTGCTATGTTGGAAAAATGGCTGAAGAAAGAGTAACGATTATGTTATGTTATAGTGCTGCTGGCAAAAAGAGCAGCCGTTATTTATTAGAAAGTCATAAAAACCAAGGTGTTTCAAGAATTTGGAGACAACATTACGGGGCATAAGTTGGCAAAACAATATTTAGCGCGTATTTTTGTTATAGGATAGTGCGACATGTCATCCAGTTTCATCATTAAAGAATGTGAGACTCTTATTTATTCCACCAACAACGGCATATCATTTTCAACAATTGAACGAACAAAAAACGACCAAAGACATTTAATCTTTTTATCGGAAAAGAGTTCTTTGGTCCATTGTGTCTCATATGGATAACAGTATTTCCCTTGGCGAAGAAAATTAGTGTCCTCGATGCGGTATCCTTGATCAAGACAGCATGAACAGAGGTTGCTGGTACCACCTGTAAGAAGTGTTTTACAAAATGTGGCATTCAAATTGACAAGCAGGCGTAATCATTACATCAAATTTAGCAAGACCTTCACACATTTGCTACAGTTTTTGGACTGCCATATGATGACAATCGAGGCTGTGACGATCTGGAGGGCAATTGGGAGGTTCGATTTCAGGGAGATCATAAAGGTAGTTCAGAGAAAATTCTGTATTTACAATAAAAACTTTTAAAAATGGTAGATTAACATCTATATTATTCCGAGATATTCGCTTTTACAATACAGTAATTTTTCTTATTTTTGTACAAACCCGTGATGATGACGTACAGAGTGAAGAAGAAAAAATTAAAGAACCGTCGATAGTTTGAAATAAGTGTTACAATTCCTCAGGTGGATCAAAGGTATTTGCCTTACTCACGATACGGAATGTGGGGAGAAAGCTGTGGAACTGTATAGTACGCATTACTGTTTGGTGAAAATTAGCCAATTAAAAAGAAACTGCTACCGCGAAAAAAAGCACATTAAAAGACTATATTTCAAAAGTATAATTTCCTTATCCTGTGTTGTAATATAAGTATTGTCATTGTAAACTTACTGTAAATAGAAATACAAATTGCAATTACATAATAAAATGATATAGCTGATCATCCTTACTTACATTACTGTACTGTCACTATCCCCGACCCTTCATTAAATGGCCACCTTTCTAACGGGCCACTTTTTACAGACATCCAAGGGTGGCCTCTTAAGACAAGTTTTACTGTAATAAGTTTACCACTTACAGGACCGCAACGGGAAAAACTGGTTTTAAAACCAGGCTGTAAGTCAAAAAGTATATTGTAATAATACTAATTAAATTACAAATAAATATTGATCAGTGTTGAAGATATAAGCTATTATGGAGTATGTGACTCCGATGTAATCAAGTCCAATGTAATATGTTTAATTGGTGTGGCTCTCGACGTCTTACTGGCCTGAAACACTTCCTTAAGTTTCCCAGCTGGTCGAGTCCCAATGGTAGCAAGACCGGTCGAGTAGCGTAAAGTTGATGAAGAAATATATATGCTCAGCTTCACCGAAAGTTTCAAAACAAAAATTATTGTTTTGAAGAAAATTAAAAAAAAATTATGTTTATAAAAAAGATAATAAAAAAAAAATTTAATTTTTATTAATTAATTAATTATGATCAATTAATTAATATAGGGCTGTGAAGTTTTAAACAGTGTAATGCTCTTCTGAAAATTTTTATTAAAGTTTTAGTATAATTTAAATAATCTATCACCACTCATAAGACTGTCTGTAAACCAATCGATATTTGTTTACCTTTCTATTTTTTAGGTTATCTTCACTTACGGGTGGTAAAGTCCTTGTAGATTATCAATTAGAATTATATTATTGGTAATTAGTATTATTGAAGAAATAAAGAACTATTAAGTATTGAAAAGTATTAATGTTTTATTAAGTAACAGCAATATTGACTCTTATCGATTAGTATCGATTCTCAGGATATCGAAAAAAGTTACAAGTATATGTTATAAAAATTATATAGGGTTCTTTAAACAGCCAGTTATTACCAAAGTCAGAGAAATCGGGCTAATATTTAAAAAGTATAACGTTACAATCAAATTAATAGTTATTAATAAACACAGACATTGAATAATAAATTGTAAATATAATAATTGTTTTCACCAAACAGCTGTGCTGAACAAAGAAGGCGGGGTTCTGGCAATGATGAGACCAATATTGCAAATGGCTGCCGTGAAGTTAGTGAGATGTCATTCGTATATTGGACGTTCCAAATAAAAGATTTTCCTGTAGTATTCCTGTTCTGATGTCTGCGAATCTCTTGTAAAATGTTGTGTAGTGTCTAGTGTACTGTTTCTGAGTTGTATTTAGTGTATCCGTATAATTATTAGTTCAAACACTTTCCCCGGTTCCATCACTAATTTGGGTTAATGTATTACACAGTTTTCTTGTGTTTTGTGGTGTTTTTCAGAGTAAATTTATATTGTTCTGTGTTATGGAGTGTTACTTGATTGTTTCTGTTATAATATGATAGTTTTAGAAGTATTTTACAAGTCACTCGCGATTTCACAATAACGTACTATACACTCGCTTTGTATGTCTATTATAGGTTAGGTTATACACGTTACCAAACGTATGTCATGTTAACCGTTCAAAAACCAATAATTAACTAACTGTTTCCTTCAGTTTCAATTAAACTCTTAGCCCATATAATATTATCCTTAACATTGTTCAAAAATATTTTCACATCCTGTGAATACTTTATATTTTCACTATATGAATGCCTAAACTTTGGTTATTTGTCAATTTTATTCACTAGATTTGATTTAAATTAATCTTTCAGTTCATTCTGGTTATTTTCAGATTAAATAATGCCATTTTATAGTGTTTTCTGTCCAAAAAATAGTAATTTCACTTTCAGTTTGGTATACTCTGTTTGGAAGTCAAAACATTAAAATTTACTTCCTGTCATTATATAAATTCAGCCATTTTATCAGTTATATTTAATATTAATAATTCTATATTGTATTAAAAGGTTCCTATTCCCTTATTTTCTGGTAATTAATTGAATTAGTTGTATTTTGAAACATTATTCTGAAATATATGACTCCCATGTCTAAATTTCTGAGTTTAGTCATTTTCACATTTATTCATAATTCTGAATATAATTTATTAAAATTTCTCTAAATGGTATGTGCAATTATATGGCATGATCTCAAGTTTATTTTGTCTAAACCCCTTTTGTTTATTTGCATTTAATTGAGCAATTTCTCTGTTTTGATGAAGTTTGGTTTCCATTCTTTTGGCCTATGATTTTTTAACAATTTTTCTTACAAAATAATTTACAAACAATATATGATGTGTGATACCCTCTCTGACTTTTTACAAATAGTATTATAAATTAAACATGTTTTCAAATTACACAAAAACAATTAGTATTGGTTACAATACAAATAATAGTTAAACAGAATAAAGAACATTTTTTTTAAATAAATGGTTGTCTTCAAATCAGACATTTTGCAACAAAATTCCCATTTCCAACATGGAAACATGGTTTATAAAAAAGGTTTTGTACTAACTAACATCTTAATTACTCTCTACTATTTACAAGTGGTAATTATTTTTATAGTTCTGATGTTAGTTGTTTCAGACCCAAACAAATGGCCTTATATCTAAAAAATTTTTAAACATTCTTGTACTATATACATTAAAAAACCTTATATTTATATTCTTATTTCTAACTATTATTATAAGTAGGATTCTACAGTTTTTATACTGTCTTTTACATTGTCTTTGGGGAATTGTACCCTGTCATTAACAAATAAATAGTATTAATTGTTCAAAAGGTATTATGAACTTTGTTTTTCTTTTTTCATGTAAAACAAAATGTTATTTTAAACAGATTCATGTCTTATGAACAACATATTGTCACAGTACATATTTTAAGTCATTGAAAAATGCATATTTCATTGCATCCAATGTTTGTGATTGCCAAGAATGAAACACAAGGTTCATTTTTTATAATACCCAAAACTATCACTGGTTCACTTTGCACTTATATATTATGTTAATGCTAAATGGTCGTATAGTCTTATTAACATAATAAATTGGTTAGCGTTTTTTCAATGGAGATTTGTTCCATGGGTACTATATTATTGTTTCATCTTAGTTCACAGGAAACTTTTACTTTAGACACTCCTCTCTCTTAAATTTGTATACATGTGGTTTTTATTTCGTTATACTTTTATTTTTAGATATTTATTTTGGGGATATAGGGATTTGGGTGTCTTTTATAAGAGCATGACATCTTCTTCAGGATGCTGCCCTCTTCTTCTTTCTTCAGTCTTCTTTTCTCCTGCCTTCTGGGACTGGTATCTTCTCCATCTTCTTCTTGTTGCCATCAGGTTTCTTGGGATCTTCTCCATCTTCTTCTTTATTTCAGAAATACACAACCTGTATTGGTTGATCTTGGCTTATTTTAGGGTTTCTATTCTATTTATTCTCCCTCGTTGTGGGTTTGGTCATATTGTGTACTGCTTTGTTATTTACTATTTTACCTTCCTGGGTTATACCTTGAAAACCTTTGGTTATGAGACTGGTCTTGGATGACTCATCACTAGTAACTCCTTTTATTTGTACTTGTATTTTCTTTATAATAATGATTTCTTTCCACAGTTGCTATGAATTAATCTATTTATATTAGACTTAAAGCTTTCTTCCAAATTTAAATATTATAACTTCATTATTCTAATGATCAATTGCCATTCAATATTATGCTTATATCTGTCATGTTACAGATTGCTCCCCTCCAGAAGTAATTATTTCAGACATTTTTATGGATGAAATAATTTCTTATGATAATTTCATCATTTCTTATAATTCATTTTCTTCTCCATTTTTATATCGACATTTTATAATTAGAGTTTATTTAATTTTATATATATAATTATTTGTTTTACTACTGATCCTTTTCGGATAGTTAGTGTCTTCTGAGATATATTATAATTGTAATACATTTTCTTTCTATATCAACTTCGTGTTGTATCCTTGGGATATTAATTCCCTAACATTCCCTATCACGTGGGCTGGGGCAGATCAGAGGGGCACTGTACGCTACTTCTCTGCTGGCCATACACCACTTCTATAAATTGAGTACAGGGGCATATCCATCCCTGCTCAAAAACATAATGCTGCTGGAATTATCTTCAGTCAGTCATCGAATAAATAAATAAAAAGTAGTCTCATTTTCGACTAATAAAAATATCTTTGGATTCTCCACTTCGTAGTCTCTCAGATTATCTCACATTTTCTATCTTAATAAATCTTTATAATCATTATTATACTCATTACATATATATTTTTTCAAAACTCTTAACTTGTCTGATATATTTAATTTAATTATGGTTGAAAACCTTTCTTTTAATAATTCTGGTTACTGTTTACAGTGTAACTCTCTTTCTTCTCCATCTGAATTCTCTTTATACTTTCTTCTGGTTACTCATAGTATTAGCATGGTCTTTATAAATAGTCTTTCGTATTCATTATTTGAATGGTCTTAATATATTATATTTAATTTTTTGACATTGTATCTTTACATTAAATATTCAGGTTGTTATATTGATCATTTTATTTAAGCATTTTGGTTCTTTCCTTTCTCTTAGAAAGTTATTAATCTGCCTTCGCATTCATTAACATTAATTCATTTATATTATATTTCATGTGGTATTTCTTCTCTTTGCATTTCATATAGGTTTTATTATTATAATTGGTTCAAAATCATCTTCTCCATATGTTTGGTATGAGTTGTTCTTCTTTGCTCTTAATTAACTGTTTTTATTATCGTTTCATAGGTAATTAGTCTCTTTGCTTCCAAATTTTTTCCTTCTCTGGCATATTACACTCTTTTTTGTTATTCTTCTCTACTCCTTCAAATGTTAGGTTTTTCCACATTTATTCTGGATTCAAGTTAATTCTCTTTTCTGAATTAACCACTTTATTTTCTTCTCAATTCAATCATAATTGACACATAATTATTTTTTGGAACTTGGTTAGTTTTAATGTAAAATTCAAACTATTCTTTTTATTTAATTGAAAAATATTTCTCATAAATCCTTGTAATATGTTGATCTTATCTTGTTTCAAAGTTCTGACGTTCTATCAACATACAAATTCTGTTTAATTCGTTTATTCCCAGAATTGTTTCATTCAGAATTGTTTATAGTACTGTGATCTTACTATTATTTCTGAATGTTTTGGTATTTCTCCAAATTCAAATTCTTCTTGATTATTTACCATAAAGTTTTCTCATAATTCAGTGGTATTAAGCTTTGCTTACTTAATTTTAAACTTTTTTAAAATTAAGTTCAAAATTCTCTCTCTTTCTCTTTCTTCCATAAAGTTTTGTTCTAAATTATCAGGTTGTAGTAAGAAGTACTTACATATTTTAGAATAAGTTATATTCAAAATTCTTTCTTTTTCTTTCTTCCATAAAGTTTGTTCCAAAATTATTAGGTTGTAGTAAGATGTACTTACATATTTTAGAATTTTTTCAATAAAAATTCTAAATTCCTTTTTCTTATAATTCTCCAGAATGTTCTTTTCAAAATATTAGGTTGTAAGATGTACTTACATTATTTTCGAATTTTTTAAATATAAATTCTAAATTCCTTCTTCTTATAATTCTCCAGAATGTTCTTTTCAAAATATTAGGTTGTAGTAAGAAGTACTTACATATTATAGAATAAGTTATATTCAAAATTCTTTCTTTTTCTTTCTTCCATAAAGTTTGTTCAAAATTATCAGTGGTAGTAAGATGTTCTTACTAAATTTTAAATTTTTATAATTATTATTTCAATTCAAAAGTCTTTCTTTTTCTTTCATAAAGTTTGTTCCAAAATTATTAGGTTGTACGTTGTTCTTACATATTTTTGAATTTTTTCAAATTATTAAATTAAAAAATTCTTCTTCTTTTAATTCTCCCTTCAATTGTCGGTTGTTCTTCTCTATCTTCTTCCTGGTTTCATCGATTTTCTGATTAGTATTTTCAATTTTATTAATCAATTCTTCTTTGGTCGACTTGAATTCTTCCTTGAACAATTGGTTGTCTTCCTTCAATTCTCCTAACTTCTTCCCCATCTCTTCTTCCATCTTCTTGCTGTTTTCTTCCATCTTCTCTTCCATCTTCTTGCTGTTTTCTTCCATCTTCTTGCTGTTTTCTTCCATCTTCTCTTCCATCTTCTTGCTGTTTTCTTCCATCTTCTCTTCCATCTTCTTATTTGTTGTTTCAATTTTATTTCCTAAATCTTCTTTCAAAGACTGGCTATCTTCTTTCCTTTCCTTATTACTTTCGTCTATCTTCTTGTCCATTTTCTTACTCAAGTCTTCCTTCAATTCTTCCAACTTTTTATTTAATGTTAGATTGTCTTCCTTCCTTTCCTTACGATTTTCTTCTTTTGTTGTTTGGTTGTCCTTCTTCCTGTTCTCGTCCATTGTCTTGAACATTTCCATTATTTTCTCCATCCTTACGTCTTCCATTGTTTTGGGTTTCTCCTGGATATTAACCTCTCCTGTCTGTGTGGGTATCTCCGGTTGTTCAGTTTGTTTGGACAACACCGATTGTAATACTTCTTCCATCTCTACTGGCGTTGCCTCTTTGTTGTCCATATCGTTTTCTATTTCTTTTTCGGCCTCCGCCGCCCGTTTCTTAGATGTCGCACGTCGTTGCATTTTCCCTTGAAATTCTCTGGCTTTGTAGCTGTTGCCTAGCTCCAACTAGTGATTGGGTAGAATTTATTGGCCTTCCAATCGCTAATTAAAGCCCCTAAAGTTGTGCGCCAATTTGTAATAATACTAATTAAATAAATGTGTTGTTGATGATATAAGCTATTATGGAGTATGTGACTCCGATGTAATCAAGTCCAATGTAATATGTTTAATTGGTGTGGCTCTCGACGTCTTACTGGCCTGAAACACTTCCTTAAGTTTCCCAGCTGGTCGAGTCCCAATGGTAGCAAGACCGGTCGAGTAGCGTAAAGTTGATGAAGAAATATATATGCTCAGCTTCACCGAAAGTTTCAAAACAAAAATTATTGTTTTGAAGAAAATTAAAAAAAAAATTGTTTATAAAAAAAAATAATAAAAAAAAAATTTTAATTTTTATTAATTAATTAATTATGATCAATTAATTAATATAGGGCTGTGAAGTTTTAAACAGTGTAATGCTCTTCTGAAAATTTTTATTAAAGTTTTAGTATAATTTAAATAATCTATCACCACTCATAAGACTGTCTGTAAACCAATCGATATTTGTTTACCTTTCTATTTTTTAGGTTATCTTCACTTACGGGTGGTAAAGTCCTTGTAGATTATCAATTAGAATTATATTATTGGTAATTAGTATTATTGAAGAAATAAAGAACTATTAAGTATTGAAAAGTATTAATGTTTTATTAAGTAACAGCAATATTGACTCTTATCGATTAGTATCGATTCTCAGGATATCGAAAAAAGTTACAAGTATATGTTATAAAAATTATATAGGGTTCTTTAAACAGCCAGTTATTACCAAAGTCAGAGAAATCGGGCTAATATTTAAAAAGTATAACGTTACAATCAAATTAATAGTTATTAATAAACACAGACATTGAATAATAAATTGTAAATATAATAATTGTTTTCACCAAACAGCTGTGCTGAACAAAGAAGGCGGGGTTCTGGCAATGATGAGACCAATATTGCAAATGGCTGCCGTGAAGTTAGTGAGATGTCATTCGTATATTGGACGTTCCAAATAAAAGATTTTCCTGTAGTATTCCTGTTCTGATGTCTGCGAATCTCTTGTAAAATGTTGTGTAGTGTCTAGTGTACTGTTTCTGAGTTGTATTTAGTGTATCCGTATAATTATTAGTTCAAACACTTTCCCCGGTTCCATCACTAATTTGGGTTAATGTATTACACAGTTTTCTTGTGTTTTGTGGTGTTTTTCAGAGTAAATTTATATTGTTCTGTGTTATGGAGTGTTACTTGATTGTTTCTGTTATAATATGATAGTTTTAGAAGTATTTTACAAGTCACTCGCGATTTCACAATAACGTACTATACACTCGCTTTGTATGTCTATTATAGGTTAGGTTATACACGTTACCAAACGTATGTCATGTTAACCGTTCAAAAACCAATAATTAACTAACTGTTTCCTTCAGTTTCAATTAAACTCTTAGCCCATATAATATTATCCTTAACATTGTTCAAAAATATTTTCACATCCTGTGAATACTTTATATTTTCACTATATGAATGCCTAAACTTTGGTTATTTGTCAATTTTATTCACTAGATTTGATTTAAATTAATCTTTCAGTTCATTCTGGTTATTTTCAGATTAAATAATGCCATTTTATAGTGTTTTCTGTCCAAAAAATAGTAATTTCACTTTCAGTTTGGTATACTCTGTTTGGAAGTCAAAACATTAAAATTTACTTCCTGTCATTATATAAATTCAGCCATTTTATCAGTTATATTTAATATTAATAATTCTATATTGTATTAAAAGGTTCCTATTCCCTTATTTTCTGGTAATTAATTGAATTAGTTGTATTTTGAAACATTATTCTGAAATATATGACTCCCATGTCTAAATTTCTGAGTTTAGTCATTTTCACATTTATTCATAATTCTGAATATAATTTATTAAAATCTCTCTAAATGGTATGTGCAATTATATGGCATGATCTCAAGTTTATTTTGTCTAAACCCCTTTTGTTTATTTGCATTTAATTGAGCAATTTCTCTGTTTTGATGAAGTTTGGTTTCCATTCTTTTGGCCTATGATTTTTTAACAATTTTTCTTACAAAATAATTTACAAACAATATATGATGTGTGATACCCTCTCTGACTTTTTACAAATAGTATTATAAATTAAACATGTTTTCAAATTACACAAAAACAATTAGTATTGGTTACAATACAAATAATAGTTAAACAGAATAAAGAACATTTTTTTTAAATAAATGGTTGTCTTCAAATCAGACATTTTGCAACAAAATTCCCATTTCCAACATGGAAACATGGTTTATAAAAAAGGTTTTGTACTAACTAACATCTTAATTACTCTCTACTATTTACAAGTGGTAATTATTTTTATAGTTCTGATGTTAGTTGTTTCAGACCCAAACAAATGGCCTTATATCTAAAACATTTTTAAACATTCTTGTACTATATACATTAAAAAACCTTATATTTATATTCTTATTTCTAACTATTATTATAAGTAGGATTCTACAGTTTTTATACTGTCTTTTACATTGTCTTTGGGGAATTGTACCCTGTCATTAACACATAAATAGTATTAATTGTTCAAAAGGTATTATGAACTCTGTTTTTCTTTTTTCATGTAAAACAAAATGTTATTTTAAACAGATTCATGTCTTATGAACAACATATTGTCACAGTACATATTTTAAGTCATTGAAAAATGCATATTTCATTGCATCCAATGTTTGTGATTGCCAAGAATGAAACACAAGGTTCATTTTTTATAATACCCAAAACTATCACTGGTTCACTTTGCACTTATATATTATGTTAATGCTAAATGGTCGTATAGTCTTATTAACATAATAAATTGGTTAGCGTTTTTTCAATGGAGATTTGTTCCATGGGTACTATATTATTGTTTCATCTTAGTTCACAGGAAACTTTTACTTTAGACACTCCTCTCTCTTAAATTTGTATACATGTGGTTTTTATTTCGTTATACTTTTATTTTTAGATATTTATTTTGGGGATATAGGGATTTGGGTGTCTTTTATAAGAGCATGACATCTTCTTCAGGATGCTGCCCTCTTCTTCTTTCTTCAGTCTTCTTTTCTCCTGCCTTCTGGGACTGGTATCTTCTCCATCTTCTTCTTGTTGCCATCAGGTTTCTTGGGATCTTCTCCATCTTCTTCTTTATTTCAGAAATACACAACCTGTATTGGTTGATCTTGGCTTATTTTAGGGTTTCTATTCTATTTATTCTCCCTCGTTGTGGGTTTGGTCATATTGTGTACTGCTTTGTTATTTACTATTTTACCTTCCTGGGTTATACCTTGAAAACCTTTGGTTATGAGACTGGTCTTGGATGACTCATCACTAGTAACTCCTTTTATTTGTACTTGTATTTTCTTTATAATAATGATTTCTTTCCACAGTTGCTATGAATTAATCTATTTATATTAGACTTAAAGCTTTCTTCAAAATTTAAATATTATAACTTCATTATTCTAATGATCAATTGCCATTCAATATTATGCTTATATCTGTCATGTTACAATATATACCCTGTAAGTGAACGCCTATGATTCTTGGAAGATACGTCTAATACGAGTCACTTGTGTAAACTGTTGTGGAATGAAGGCTATGTTACACGATACGAATAAGGACATTCCGGGATGTAATATGAAAGAAGAGGAAACGGGAACAACCGGACGCTCGGTCGTTCTTGGCAGAAGCAGTGGGACTGCATAAAATCAAATGGTCAGTGGAAACGAAAACAACGTATATGGACGTTGCTGAAGGAAAATGCGTTTAAACGATACATGGTAAATGATCTAAATAAAATATACAGTAGTATAAAAAGGAAACCATTGGCTTCATAAATTACGAAAAATGTAAACAAATTATCTCCTAATATACGTAATATAAACTATTAATTCTATTCGAAAATTTACTGATAATGTCAATATTATAATTATTGATAATGATAATGTTTTAAGAAGCAGAGTAATCATTTAAGATAATTACGTTGATATTATTGGTGTAATATTCTATGTAATATATGGCATCCTGATTGAGTAAATTCTACCGCATATATTGACAAGTACAAGAGAGTTAACAAAATTCATTTACTAGGCACCTAAGAGACAAAAAGCGCATCGACGATTCGACGAATTTATGTAGAAGGCTCTAATTATGTGAACACAGTACGTTTGTATTGTGATGTAGGGTAATTAAGTTTTGGCACCGGACAGTTGCGCTAGTAAATGTTGTAGCTGTACAATTATGCAGACATGGACATGTTATTCTCAAGTGGTGTTGAATCTGTAAACACACAGAGTTACGTACGTGATTTAGTTATTTGATTTAACGATTGTTATAATGTACAAAAGTTATATTTCCATAAAGAAAAAAATTACGTGTACGTGTATTTCTTTCCACTTTAAAATTTTATTCTAATGGCAAAACCATTCTTTAGACAAAAGATCGTGTCTCAGTATTACAAAAATATTTAGTCATCTTACAAAGTAAAGCAAAGGTTTATGGAATATTTAACTTTTCTAAACATTTTCAGTTAATTTCGTGGGTCCGCAATCGACTGTAAATGCAAGCGCAATGAAAATTGAATAGGCGATTCTATGAGAAATATTTTAAATTAATGTGATACACGTTTTAAGTGACGTCTTGTTTAAGTAAGCTAACGTTAGAACAATATTTCTTATTAAGTAAAAACATTAAACAAGGAAGAACCTGAAGTTACAGTCGGTTCTGGATAGAATAAAGGAATACAAGCCGAATTGTAAGTTCCATATGGAACGCATGGAAGACACGTGTATTCCTAAACAAGCGTTTGAATATAGGCCAGTGGGAACGAAAGACAGTGGAAGTCTCTGGAAAAATGGTCAGAGACTCTGTGAAGTCGGAAAGGGCTATAGCCCAAGCCAGACAATGAAGAAGAAGAAGAAGAAGAAGAAGAAGAAGAAGAAGAAGAAGAAGAAGAAGAAGAAGAAGAAGAAGAAGAAGAAGAAGAAGAAGAAGAAGAAGAAGAAGATGTTGCAAGTACGCCCATGGTACAGCGTAAAGGGACGGGGTAGTGTAGTCTCAATAGATATTACAACAGGAAGATATAAATTTCTAATAAAACCGATTGCTTTATAAATATTAGTTTAGAAACTCATAACGCTCTGTAATAGCAGAAATGAAAACCAGATTATTTCAAGAAGTTTTTAAAATTGTATAGGTCTCTAATTTTAGTAACCATTATTTAAAAACGTGGTTGGAAAAATTAAAATTGATACTAATAAGTGTGCGTTTAAATTCCAAAAGTGTAAGTACTGACTATAATATTTGTTTACAAATTAATATAAAATCACAAAATTATTTAACAAAGCATTTCTTTCTCATTCCCTTACTTTTAACTCGCTTTTTTTGTCATTTAGGTTGGAATTTTACGGGAAATGCAATCGTTCAACATAAAAATCACTACTTAATACTTATCATTCATTTAAACAAGTATTTTTAGGTTTCATAAAAGAAAACAATTTTTGTCACACTCCTATATGTAGTGAGTACTTTTCAAGTCCAGTGGTACAGGAAACAAAAGTTATAAATAATAGTAAATAACATAGAAGCAAATAACATACAAGTATAATGTAAATTTATTCCATATTCATAAATCACATTATTCTCACAAAAATCTCTGTTTGTTCTGACGTTTGAAAACGATAGAGATGCAATAAAATATACAAATTCAAATTAAACCTACTACACCGGTAAAATCAGTAGGTACATTCAAAGTCAATGAGACGCAGTTTGAATTCAGTCAGTGATAAACTTATATTTAAGTCCCATCTCTCTTTGGTCAGAAACCATTTGTAGCCTTTATTTCTCCGTTGACAGGTAATATACAAATCATAAGCGTATAGCTTACAGGTTTGCTTAAAGCCTCCTGCGTACAAGTGATACCATAGCCATTTAATTGGAAAATTTATGTAATTCTGAAAAAAATATTTCAAATATTCTCAAAACACAACATGGTTTAGAAATGATACTTAAATGTTTAATGTACAAATCAACTTAAAGTGTGTTTCTTTCGTGTTAAACACTTCCTATGTAATTAAAAACAATCTTGCTTGCAGGAAAAATCTTGATAGCGAATTGATTATTGGGTTTCATAAAATATAACTCTCATTAGTTCACAAATATCCAACATGTTTATACTGTGCTGCAAGTAATTTTGAAATTATTAGCCTAACCATTTTTAACGTATTCTTCTCTATTATGATTACTTGAGCCCTTGTGCTGGACAAGGAGTGCTGCGGTTGAACCATCTGTTTAAAACTAACAGATGGAGTATTATGATAAATGACTGTTGTAGTAATGGTTTCTGTACGAGTGTTTGTATACCGCATGCACAGGTGGTTGGCTGTTCAACTTTCATAGGTAAGATTAACTAGGTACAGTGAACATAGAACAACGATTGAGAAACTGCTATTCCCCTATTCCAAAAATTTATTGAAGCCCATATTTCGTGACTAGAGTAATAATTAAGAATGCGCAAAGTGAATGATCAGGTAAGTTAAATGTTTTCGTCAATGTTTTCGTCAAAGGTTGGTTAACATTAACTGAGACCATACATAAAACGCTTAAATTATATCAGAATATTTAAAATATATCTGTAACTTTTAGTTACTTTGTGTAAGGTTACCTTGTAACTCAATTTTTATGAGGCTTAATCTAAACTTTCGTAAAGTGTTTGTGTATATATTGCAATAAAACTTGAATTAAGAATCATTTTAAAAATGCGAAGACGCTATTAAAGACCTTAATTTTGCATTTTAGTTTTGCACCAATTTGTTTCAATGTATTAAATCCATATACCTCAGAACAGCATTCTTTGAATTATGTATACATTTCTGATATGAATTACCTGCTGAAAGAGAAAAAAAATCATTTCATTACAAAGGGAGAAGCCTATTTTATTTCCTTTACGTCCCTTATGTACTTTTTCTTTTTAAATAACTGTTGTTGATTTAAGTTATTGGAGTATTTCTATGTCAAGTTTATAACTCAATAATATATTACTTATGCAAGTATATTTTAATTTTTATCAGTACATAAATAAGCCTGTAAAAAAACGATTAATAGATGCGGAAGCAATCTATTCTGTTTAAGAAACCTGTTTTTTAGGAGTTTCCCGTTTGCTTACTTCCTTTGTTTTTTTTTTTTTGCTCCATCAAAGTACTACATGGCTAGTAACTAATAATCATTACTACAGGAACATATAAAAATTATTTTCATATAGAACAGAATTTGTCTCTTTGTAATTGTTTATTTAGGAATAAATACGTGTACACACACACACATACACACACAATTTCCATCCTATAAAGTATCCAAGTATTCCTTCCACATCTATACATAAGAGAAAATTAAAAACGCCTTCCCAAGAGATTTTAAAAAATACAATAATAAAAACTGTCTGAATAGGACACATGTTCGAGTCTAAATAATCTAAAACTCTCAGTGCTGTCCTGGTATAATTTTACCTTTTCAAACACAACAATCAAGGCTTGTAACTTATCATTTCCAGATACCGCGTAGAAGTTTTACTCTTAATCTAATCAAGTTAAATATTTATAGAATAATATAAGGTTAAAATTATCTTTGTTGTTTAAGAAGAAAAACGATTATATTACTTAGCATCCTTTAGTTCCACAAAATATCTCCTCAAAATAATACTAATTTCTCAATTTTATGAAAACAAACAAATAAGGTAAAATTTTTAAAAGTCTTCAAAAGTACGTAATAAGACAAAAGTCATAAGCTATCGGCATAGAAAGTGGCAACTGAACTAAAGATATATATGTTGAAGTGTTTCATAACCTCAGTGACTACCAGGCAATGATAAATGAATCTTTTACTTAACTATAATTGTTTTAATTTTTGTTCTTAAATGTTTATGAACACCGAAGTTTAATATTTAAAATTTGTCAAAATCAAATGCGGGAGTTTAGGCAACAAGTGTGTTTTCTAAATGAATAACTGTTAGAAAACTGGAATATTAAGAGCAGGTATAATACAAACTAGAAGTATTTGAAGTGTTCGAGCGGACAAAATGCGAGTTAAAAAAGACAAATAAATTACCATGCAAGTAAATAAACCTTAATATATATTATTATGTGTTTAGTATGATTTGTACCTTAGAAATTTTAATTATGAGGTATTTATAGTTTTGAAAGGACCAATGTGTATTAAAAGATGTGCACTGGGAATTTTGGGAAGGTCGGAATTTTTAGTGTAAGAACCATGTACAGTTTGTACAGTAAGAAGGAGGCAATATTTCGCTTCATGGGACTAAACTTTGACTAGAAACTTCACTAGTTACACGCACTAACCACATACGTGAACAGCATGTCTGTTAGGAACAGTTAAGAAACTTTTGGACAAAATGCTATAACTTTGGTAACTAGTAAGTTAGTGAAATCATTTATGTCAGTAATTGCTGTAATACGTTGTTTGAAGCAGTTGTAATCACATGCCTAGCCATTCTAAACACAAACGACAGTAAAATATTTAACATGAAAGAGTTGTTTTAAGACACAATAATACTGAGAACATTTTTATTTAGAGACCACATCCTGTACTGTAATAATTAATTTTATATTGTTCCCTTATGTGTGTGTGTGTGTGTGTGTTTTGTACTTTACATGTATAACATCATAATGCCTGGGCGGGTAGTAGTTTGATAGAATTGCGTAACGATTCACAAAATTGCACAGTATAAGTATATGATGTATTATTTAGAGATTATTGGCTTTGAAGGATACACATTAAAGATTGTAAAGAGTCACAGTTGGTTTTCGCGGTGCTGTGACTTAACGATATTTTGAGAATGCTAGAGTTTTAGTGGTTACTTAAGGATTAAAGAAATGAAGTAACGGGTTTTATTGAAAAAATTGTATGGACGGTTTCAGTTTTATGGACAGTAATACGAGGTCTCTAAACTAGGTAATGAGACTAATTCAGCAAAACCTTTTATTTACAATCAAACTACATCTAGACTCCATCGTCTTCAAAATAGTTCCCTTGGGAAGCCACACAGCTCTTCATAGCAGTGCTGGAACTCAAAAACTGGAATCTCCTTCAACTGGTGGGTTACATTTTGTTTAATGCTGTTTATCGCCCCAAAATGGTGTCCTTTGAGATGTTTTTTCAATCTCGGGAAGAGAAAGGAGTCGCAGAGACTCAAATCAGTTGAAAAAGGGCGCTGAGGGACAACAGCAATATTTTTCTTTGCCAAACACTCATTAACCGAGAGTGCTGTGTGACAAGTTGCATTGTCATGATGCAGCATCAGGTGTTCTCATGCAAACAACTCTTTTCTGCGGCCTTTCAAGAATTTCTCGGTAAAAATGCTGATTGACAGTCTCTCCTGTACACGAAAGCCCCTTATGAATAATCCTATTACTATCAAAGAAACAAATGAACATGATTTTGATTTCGGAATTGCTCATTTTTGCTTTTTTGGTGTGTGCTATTCCTCACTCTGGCGTTTTGTTTCTGGATGGTACTCAAAGATCCACGATTCATCACCAATAATAACGTTTATTAGAAAATCAGGATGATTATCAGGATGAATAAACGGTCAGACAGCATCAAGTACCTGATTTGATCAACATTGTCGTCAGATCTTCACGTTGATGGTCTTCCAGAGCGTGCATCATCCTTAATTGATTCCCTGCAATCTGAAAGTGCTTTAAGCCATCTGAAAGCCTGTGCTCTTGACAAAGCTTTATCTCCATACGCCTTTGTCAATTTCGTAAAAGTCTCAGTAGCACTGTGACACCGATGTTAACACAAAATTTGCACAACGCTGGTCGTAATTGATGTCGCTCATTTTTATAACGCACAACAAAAACTCACTTCACGAAAAGCTTGTTTACGTTTCACGTGGCAACAATAGACAATACATATTAATACTCAATATCAAACAGCTGTTTATCTAACCATCTGTGTTAATGGAAACCTTAGAGCTTCGCCATATTGACTGCTAGATGATTGGTCTCATTACTTACTGTAATTTACATACCTTGTATAATTTTGCTCTCTTGGTTAGTTTTATTACATTGAGTGAATTTACGGTTGTAGTATACTTGCGTGAGTAGAATGACTGTGTATGAGTTTTTTATTTGTTATAAACAGTTTGTCGTAAGTAGAATGATATTACAATTTTTGACTTCAGTGACAATTTTTTGTCTTATATAACGTTTGTTGTCATTTATATAGCATTTGTGAAAGCATTCTACCGTTGTAAAATAACAATAATCCCTGCAACTTTTTTCTTGCGTGATAAGTTAAATGCTGATCAGCAAATTGCAAAAAGATTTTCGGGTTGAAGCTTTCGGGTTTTTTTTCTAAAGACAATGAGATGCGTCAAAGAAAAAACAGAGGAACCTCAAAAACTACTTGAAGGAGATACCTAATCAGAAATAGTTGCAAGAGCATACTACTAAAAAACGCTATTTACTACAAGGACGATACATGCATAAAAAATGGCTAAAATATATGAAATAAAAATGGCAATTAAAAACTTTTTCTCCAAAATATTAAAGATAAAAATGGCATTATTCCAGAAAAAAAGAAAAGCGTAGTTAATGGAAGCACATAAAAATTCCACGTACCTCTAAAAAAATAATTGAAAAGAAACTGGTACCAATAAAAATCAAGTGAGTTTCATAATAATAGAAGAAAGGGATAATGCAATAGTCTTAGTTTTACTAAGGGCAGTTTACGCCTAGACAGTACCTTCTGATGAAAGTAGGCCTATTGTTTTCAACAGTTGTAAGCTACTGTACAATTTAACAGCAGACAGCAGAAACCTATCAGATATTCTTGCTGGACAACATAGAGAACTGTTACAGAATGTAATACCAGATAATCATTCTGGTGAATGCGATACAAGATAGCCAGATTAATTTTTGGTGAATTTATAATGGCATCACATACTACATTTATAATGTTATAGTACATTATACATATATATATATATATATATATATATATATATATTATAACTCTACTTATATGCGTTGTTGTTGTGTCGTGTTGTGTATGAGTACCTACCTGCTGTCCGATCTTGCGGATTCTTCCGACTAGGGCGTGTGGATTTTGGATTTGAAGTTCGCAAGCTAGTAATCTCAAATTTATTGCAACAACACACAAAATAAGTTACTTTAAAGGGGGTGAGTTTTGTGAGACTGGTAGGCTTTATCGTACAACAATAAAACACTGTAATATGGGGTAATAAAACGTTGTTTATTACTCCAACAACACACAAGAATAAAATGGTTATTATATTATCAATTTCTTACAGTCTAAACAATGCATCAATGTTGACCAATGTTTTTCGATTGGTTAATAATTGAAAAGAAACTAAACTCGTTCTTTGGCGAGTTAATTGCAATTTAAATTTTAATTAATTAATTAATTTGATTTAATTAAATTTCTTTTATTAAATTGAATTTAAATGTTAATGAAACAAAATATAAACTCTGAAGTTAATTAGAATAATTTTCAAAAATAAATTAGACGTGACAGTCTAGTTCACGTTATTTCATTTCTAGTGATTTTACTTCTGTTATACTGCAGTATGAACTAATAATTAGATTGTTAGTTAAGATTTGTATAGCGCTTTTATACTACTTCTATTTTCTTAACTCCAGCTTACTAATGACTTAGACTGCTATACAGATTATCACAATGAATTTATTCTTAATTACTAGAGTCTTTACTTTTTGTATGGCACCTGAATTATTTGAATTACAATATTTTTAAATGAAAAGATAGAAAATTTGATGTTGAAAAATAAATAAGTAGATTTTGCTTTCCTGTTATTGAAGAGGATGTCGTTCCGATTGTCCCTCGTTGATTGCAATCCGTTCGCTAGAGAAAGTAATCTGCTTAGAGCTGCTGGATTCGGTCGTTGAGTTCAAAATTCGGCAACACTCTGCTTCCTTGCTGTTGGCTGTATATTTTAAGGTCTGCGGCTCTCTGCTGAAACTGGCTTCTGTCCCTCGTCGATTCGCACGTCGCACGTCAGCGTGTGTGTGTGTGCTTCGCTCGAGTGGTAGCTCTGCTCGTCAGCTGTTCACCAATGATTTAGACGGCCTCTCTGCTGTATTTTTGAAGTCTGGTCT